>CM053783.1:748456912-749056912 GCA_028749045.1 Cupressus sempervirens
TTAGCCTTCATACCTTTATTATACTTATCAAAATACAAAATTAACTCTATCCCACCTAGGGTTAACATCTTGGAAGTTGTCCCTAATTTGTTAACTAGTTATTTTTGCAAAAAAATAATTCCTTAACCCAAAATACTTATCTTCTTATCTTGCTATGTTCTGCATGTGCAATATTGCAACTAGTAAAATCATTATAAATTTGTTCATACTGACCATATTGTTCTATGCTCTTGTGTACATTATCCTCATGGCCTCTACTAGTTGTATTGAACTCCAC
The DNA here is from genome assembly GCA_028749045.1 of Cupressus sempervirens. Classification (NCBI taxonomy): domain Eukaryota; kingdom Viridiplantae; phylum Streptophyta; class Pinopsida; order Cupressales; family Cupressaceae; genus Cupressus; species Cupressus sempervirens. The sequence continues at coordinate 748,457,190 of CM053783.1, forward strand.
ACATGTCAATATTACTTATATAAGTCATGTTGATCAAAACTCTAATAGTTCTGTCAAATGAATTGTATAACACTTAGACAATTTTCTAAGTATACATCCCAAACCTTCATTCTTATAATCTACTGACTTCACATGACCTATATGTTTCTATAAATGACAACATCATGTTGAATAACCTATAAAAATTGCCAACAATCTTCCTCTTTGGCATTGATGGCAACATAGGGAAAATTGGCTAGGTCCCAAAACAAAACTTCAAAAATTATGGCCTTTACAAAATTTTAAAAATGTGGATCATCATATATATATAGTTTTAATATAACTTCATATTATATCTCTCCCCTTAATTACAATTTTCTACACTACTACCCCTTACATATATATACATATAATTTCCCTTATCTCTCTCCCTTTGACATCAATGACAAAGGTGTCAAACCTTATATACATGTCAAAATTATATTACTTTTCTCTTCACATTGAGTTTGTTATCTAGGAGATGTAATATGTAAATTTTAACTTTAGGCTCTCAAACTCTTTCTACCATGTGTCTTTGACTACCTTAGATAAACTAATTAGGGTGCACAATCCATAGGATGCTACTTCAATTGCATTTAGATATGAATAAATGAACTTCTTATGTGATGTCTTTGTTGCAAGACATTCATCGAACTACATCTGCACATTGCTGATCTTTATTTTCAGATGTTCCCTTATTAATGAGAATCTCTTTATGATCATTTCCTTCTTCAGCTCAATGATCTTTATGTCATCATGTACTTTTGTAACAACTACTTCTAGATCTTCAATCTTTGTATCTGGCTTCTAGAGCTTGTTTACCAGGCTCAGCAATTCATTATGTTTTCCATTAAAATCTTCATTCATGTCTTTAACATAATTGTATGACATGGTTCTCAGTTCATACAAAATCTTGTTGGAATAAAAACACCACTAAGAGAGGGGGTGAATCAATGGTTTAAAATACTTTTCAAACTTGAAACAATTACAATTTATAAAAATTTAACACATGAGCAAGATAGTTAATGAATAAGAAAGTGACACAATATTTTAACTTGGAAAACCACTTAGGGTAAAAAAAACCACTTTGAAATTGAAACTTTATTGGCCTCTTGGGAAAATCTTTTAGAGCTACAACTCTGGGAAGCACCAACACCCTGTTTTAGAAACACCAATTTCAAGAAACACCAATCCCTTACACCTAAAGCACCAACTTCATGAATACAAGAAGCACCAACTTCCAAAATGAAAAAATGAGATATAAAATTAGAGCATCATCTCTACTACAACACAAATCATGAATCACTAGTTTCATCTTCTTGTTGAAAACATAATGTAGGATATACTTCTATTCTCATCAAAACATCCAATATCCAAATATATTTTCTTTTTCCATTAAAATATATGATCAAATATTGATATGAATGAATGAATATGAAATATATAACCCTTATTCTACCTCTAATAAACTTTTGCAATGAAATTCAAATCACAAGTATGAAATAAGAAACATAAAGCATTGCCCTCTTCTTTGTTGTTAAAAATTTGCCTGCAAATTATTTAGTCTATAAGGAATTCCACACCAATCCTGTAACTTCTATCAAAACCACCTATTGGATGTTTTAGAGGAATGTATCCTCTACTTATAAACCAAGAAAGATGAAATTTTGGAGGTAGGTACATACCCCAAACTTCCATTAGACTAAAACTGCTCAAAACTACTAAAACTGTCATAATAATTTGGTAATTGTTTATGATAAATAGACTTTTCCTCTTTCCATACATGTATTATGCAAAAACTAACAAAGACCCATTTTATCTCATAGACCTTTCCAAAATGGTATGATAGTTGGGGTTTATTTGATAAAAAACTTTTTCAACTTTCTCATAGACCAAAACTATTTTTTTATAATTGTTTTCTAAACCAATGTGAACATCAAGTGTTAATTGTATAACACTTAAGTGTTTATCTTTAATATGTTTTGAACAATATTGAAGGACATCAAATAAGATAATTACATGATGTTAAGAATATCATATGCTCACTATAATTTCATTATTGACATCAATGACAACAATCAAAGACCAAATACCAAGGGTTCAACAAGTCTTTCCTTCCATTAAGCATCTTCTTAGTTCCTTGATACAAGTATCAAGTGTTACCAAGTCATTTCTGATATTTTTACATACTATATCAAATAACCTTGCATCATGCTTGCCTATGCTTGTGTATCAACTACTTCTAATAACTAGGTGAACTCATTACTAAAGGCTTCAATCAATTTCTTGTTCATTCTTGGCTTCTATCACTTTAGTTGATATGGCACTTTGTAGCATCTCTAAAACTTATTCTAAGGTTTTCTCTATACTCTTCACCTTCTTATTCCTCTCAAAAAAATTTCTTAAAGATGATATCATCATCATCACACAAATTCTCTAATGTTGATTTCTACACAACTATTATCCAATTATTTCTAATCTTTCTTTCTTTTGCTCCTCTATTTCCTCTTCCTCTTCCTTCTCCTCTTCTTCTTTCATATTTTCCTCTTTTTCATCTTCTTCTTTACTTCTTTCTCCTTCTCCTTTGCTTCTTCCTTCCTTCTTTTTCTTTTCTACCTCTTCTCTTTTCCTTCTTTCTTCTATCCTATTTTCTTTCTTTGTTTCTTTATTTCTTCCTTCCTCTTCTCTCTTCACTTTTTCTTCTTCCCCATCCTCAAAACTCATACAACCTATCAAATTATCAAAAATAGATAGTCTATAATCCTTAAAAGGATCCTTTTTTGTGTCCAAGGCAATTCTTGTATTCTCTACTTGCATAGTATTAGTAAAAATGGTTAATATACTCATACATTTGCACCAATTACAACAATAGGTCCATTGTAGTTATGGCATTGTAACTTGTCACCATTGCAATTTGGGTGCAAATGTAGTAGTTACTTGTGGAGTGGTGACTACCTTTGTCATCACTGTATATGTAGTTATTTTTTCTAATGGTGTTACTATTGATGGATCTCCTTCAACCTTTTCTTCTACTTGTGCTTGAATTATAGGGATTTCTCCCCCTAAGTCCTTGATTTGTTCTTCTTGGCTAGGTATTGAGTTCATGTATTTCAAAATTTCTTGCTTTGTTTCCTCGTTGATTTCCTCATAATTGCCTCTCATTACAAGTATTGCTCTTCTTTTATTCCCCAATAAGGGCTCAATACCCTTCATGATACTTGCAAGATGTTCATCATTTTCAACCTCACACAAATTTTGTGTCATATTCTCCCTTATCTTTTTGTCTTCTTCAATTACTCTTAAACCTGCAATGGATGCATGCCCTAACATCTTCTACATGTAAAACATTGTGAGGTACTTGTGAGAATGCTTGAAAGGGATCATCTTCTATTGAAACATAGGGGTGCTTCTTAAACTTATACCTAGGTCTATCATTGAAATCACATACTATAGGATTTTTCATTCTATCAAATTGAAGCTTCAAATTTTGACTGTGTAAATGATAACTGCCTCAATTTTGCAAAACCAGGTCTTTTGTCAATTCGCTTCTTAGAAGACTTCAAATTCACTCCAAATATCTTTGTTAACTCTCACACAATCAAATGGTACTCAATAACTCAATTTTGACTCTTAAATCACATCTAATTCAATTCTGACTCTTAAATCACATCTAATTCAATTCTACATTAATTGTGTAAGTATGCAATCAATAAAAGTTGTTTCTAGTTACCACTAAACTTGTTTTCCTTCACGCATTTGCATGAAAACTTCAAATCTCCTATGCACTTAACCATGGCTTCAATGCATCATTCTATACCTTATACTAACTTTTCATACCTTAACAATTTTTTTGACATTTCTGCTATCTTTCTAATGCTAACTCCTTTGTAAAAGTGGTCAATTCGAGTGTGATGAATAAAACACTACAAATATCTTCAATCTATTTTCAAATGGTTCACTTGACCATCCTCCCAAAACCACATGTGAACTTGTTGGATATTCATCTTTAAAAAATACTTCATTGTACTCTTCAACATGTTCTATTATGTTATTATTTTGATTGTTACTATTGCTATTATTTCTTCTAACATGTATGCTCATGTTCCTTATGAAATTAGGATTCCTTATGTTGTTCCTCATATCCATTCTACAATATCTTTCGATGTGTCCCATGTTATTACATAGTTGACATACTGGCATATTATTTTTGAATCTAGGTCCAGACTAGTTAATAGGTGCTCTGCAATCTCTAGCAATATATTCAAAGTTGTTGCATTTATAACAAACAATGTTGCTTCTCATTTCATTGTTCCCTTCATTAGATATTCTTGATGTAGGGTTAGTACCTCTAAACATTCTACTATTGCTATTACTATTATCAAATTTAAGCTTCTTATAATTAATTTATTTATGACCAAAACCATGACAATTATAACAATAAAAATCAGTAATGGGTTTAAATAAATTACATGTACAATCCCTTTTCATATGACCAAATTCATTGCATGCATAATATCTACCTTTGAATTCTTTCCTCACTTCTTTAGGTGATTCAGTTTTCTTGAGCTACTTAGGTTCATCAACTTTCTTAGGTTGATTAGCTTGCTCAACTTTCTTAGGTACATCATCAAATTGATTTGACTCAATCTTGTTTAGATCTTCTTTTTCTTGCGTAGGCTAGTGATTCTCGAGATCTAGTTCCTTTCTAGCTTCAGACTTCTTAGCTAACTTTTCTCCAATGAAATATCCAAGATCATTTTATTATAAGAAGGTCTTTGTATAAAAATTTATTCATCAACCTTCTCACTACTAGAATACAATTTCTCATTCTGCATACTGCAACTTGGTAGAATCAAGCTCAAATTCTCAAACTTCAAATTTGATTCAATTTTACTGTCATCATCCTTCAAGCTCAATTTTACATCAGTAATCTTAAGTTCATGCTTTGGGATCTCATTTTATTTCTTTAAACCTTGAAACTTTATCATTGTCCTTGCTATGATCTTTAGGATCTTTTTTAGAATTGAGATGGTCTATCTTATCTTTCAACTTTCTAATGTAGTCTTTTGCATATTCATATCTTTCCTTTAAAGCATCTCTTTCTTCAGTAAGAATATCAATATGCTCAAGAGCTTCTTCTAGGCTCTTCTTTAATTATTCCATATCCATAGGGATCTTACTCAAGTTTTTAAGACTCCTTTGAGTAATGGTTCTCTAATATCAATTGTTAGAAATAGGAAATACCGAGGGGGGGTGGGGGTGGGGAGGTGTGAATCTATATTTTCACAAACTTTTGCCCAAAATTGGATATCTTTAATAACTTTATAACATGCATAAGAAAGTAAACTAACTATGTTGAATAGTAGACATAACCATTAAAAAAATTAACTCATAACACCATATTTTGTTAACTAGGAAAACCCTAGCCAAGGGAAAATCCTGATGGGAATTGTACTCACAAAATAATCCACTAGTCAAACATATCTGGTTAAATATATCTACCCTAGTAGGAGTCTATTATATTTGTATAGTGTCTTAGTCCTTGTTAGAAGCCTCAACCTTGTTAGGAGTTGTTATATATAAATTAGAAATTTATGCAAGATGATCCCACTACCCAAACATGCAATGTACAATAAAGTTCTTCACTAAAAAAGATAGATATAAAAACTTTTGTACTCCTATTGATATCTTCAATATCTGATATTTCCTTTGTTGCTCATCAAAAAATCACAAATCACATTCCTCTAATCATACATTAGGATTCACATCATATATAATTTCATTCCATCACAAAAAAATTACACTTAACTTTGTATTTGCAATCTTTCCTTTATACCTTGCCATTTTACAAATATCTTCTCTTTTAGCCCTCATACCTTTATTACACTTATGAAAATACAAAATTAACTCTTTCCCACTTAGGGTTAACATCTAGGATGTCATCCCTAATAAGTTAAGTAATTATTTTGGTAAATGAAATATATCCTTTACCCAAAATACATATTTCCTTATCTTGCTCTGTCATGCCTGTGCAATACAGCAACTGATAAAATCACTATAACTTTGTTTGTATTGACTAGACTATTTTTCACTATTTCATATGTCATCCTCATGGTCTTTTCTAGTCATACCTAACTCTAAACATTTCAATATTACTTCTATGAATCAAGCTGATCAAAACTATAATTGTTTTGTCAAATGAATTGTGTAACACTTAAACAATTTTCTAAGTATACATCCCAAAACTTCATTCTTATAATCTGTTGACTTCACATGACTTATATGTTACCATAAATGGTAACATAATGTTGACTAACCTAGCCAAATTTCCAACACTAAAACCCTAATAGTGAGGAAGAAAAGTTTTCAAAAAAATTCTTACCATATCTTCTTCCTCAAGAGTTCCACCAACTCCTTTGATAGAAACAATTGAATCTTTGATCCTTTGACTATAATACTCAATTTTTGCATCTTTCATCATCCTCATGTCCTCAAATTATCCTTTTAGGCTATCTAGATTAGCCTTATGCATATGTGAATCACCACCATAAATACTCTTCAACTTCTCCCACATTTCATAAGCAGTTTACAAATCTTGAGCATTAATGAATAGTGCATCAAAATGATTTCTTTCAATGGCTTCCATAATAGCTATATGATTTTTTTGTATTCTCAATTGATGTACACTGAGGGTTTCTAAATGGGAAACATATCTTGTAACAATGTGATTCCAATATTGTTCTCTCATTTCTTTAAGTTGAGCTTCATTCTTCTATACCATATTAGGCAGTTCTTCCTTGTGAACTTTGGACCTTCATTTCATATCATCTTTGGACCTTTGTCCAAATTTGTTAAGCTTTACCACCATTTATAACCTATGCTATGATACCAGTTATAAGGTATTATATTATTAAGAGTGGTGGGGGGGTGGGGGAGTGGTTGAGTAAGTAATCAACTGATTAAACAAGTTTTTATTCACTCAAACCCTGATCACAATATAAGCTTCATAACATCAAATGAAAGAATTAAAAATATAAAAACATTCACAAAATAATGCAACACATAACAAAAATATTTTGGTCTCATGGAAACCCAACATGGATGAAAACCACAATGGTCATTAGTACCCACACATTGTGCACTCTTTTAAAGTGTGCCCTATTAGGAGTTACAAAGACATATTAAGTGTCACCCATTCAAGGGATTTACCTCTAGCCCTATTAGGAGATTTATCCTATCAAGAGTAGCCTTGTTTTTTTTATAGGTAATTGGCTAAAGCCTAGATTATTTATTATTTATTTTATTATTATTGTTAGATTAATTATCATGTGTTAATCACGAGTAGATTCAAACCCAAGACCTCCCCGATGAGAGGCTCAAAATTTACCTATGTGTTGTAGGCTCTTGCCTTCAAGAGTAGCCTTGCTAGAAGACTTAGAACACTAATTAAAGTTTGACCATGTTAAATAATTTACAATAAAGGCCCCACTAAGATCCACTTGGTTAAGGGATTTTACTTTGGCAACTGTTAGGGAACAACAAGTAGAATGATATGTTGAACACCACCTCCTTTGTTTGATCAGATCCAATGTACCACATAAAAGCACTTCACTCAATTCCCAATATTCTTCTAGCTTGATCACACCTTCATAGTTGAAATCACATCACAATCAATACATAATTTGTTTTCCTTCCTTAAATATATAATGCTTTACAAAACCCTACACATTCCACCACCTTAAAGTTACCCTAATATATTTTATTTTGAATTTCAAATTTATTGATTACATACCATATTCCCAAAAACACATCTTGATCCATACAAAAAAATTCCTATACCACATCATCTCACAATTAATGTTACATTTACATTCCTGAAGAACTATCAAACACATTTGAACAAAAAAAAACTTTCTTCTAGAACCTTAATAACGCACTTGTATCAATCCTTGGAATACCAAATCATCACCTATAACCATTGAGACACATCACCATGTTGTGTCCAGCTTGATTGAATTCACTATTTCATCCACATTAGTCACCGATCCTTGATCTACGATTGATAGCTCAAAAACACACACAACTTATCCATAAACTTCATTTATCTTCACAATACCTCTTCATTGATCATCCAAATGAGTTGCAATTGTAATCACAACATCTAAAAATCATGGTCCACCTACTCTTGTGACTGATCCACTTAACTCTTCATAGATTTTACAAAACAATCAAATCTCCTATTGCTTATCACTAATTGCTTTAGAAATTACACTATCACTTACTTATCTAAGCATAACATATTCAAGTTTTTACATAAAGAATAGTGGTCATACATTTGATTGGAAGAAATACCTCTAAGTCTTCCATAAGGATAACAATTGTATTATCTTAAAATGGAAGCACTTCCATGTTAAGAGTGTTTATCCCTCTGAGTAAGTGGTTTGGGGTCATGTCAAATGCCTTGAATGGGTCTTTGACTTGGATCTAGCTTTTTCCCCTATTTTGCCCCCTTTTCCACTTTCTTTCTACACTTTTTTGACATTCTTCACTAAAATCATGAGATTCTTGACTTTTAGGTCAAGGATGACCTCAGGGTCAAGGATGGCCTTTTAGGTCAAGGTTGACCTTGACACTAACCTAGGTCATGGATGACCTCAACCTTGACCTAGGGTAGGGTCGACCTTGTCCTTGACCCCAGGTCCAAATTTCAAGCTTCCATGATTTTCGGATGTCGAGTTTCAAAAAAAGTTTTTTTTCCCGTTTTCAAGTTGACTTTTTGGGTCTCCAAAATGGTAAACTCTTAAATTACATTTAATCTAGGTTCATTTCTAGGGGTTAAGGTTAATTGGCATTTTAATGCTCCTATGTTGGTCTTCTCTAGAAGTTTGTGCCCTAGATCTCTATATAAGGAAGCCTTCTTCCCTCATTTTGACATCCACCTATTATGAAGTTTATGCTTATAAATTCTATAGAGTGAAGATCTACTTTCCATCAAGCATTCAATAATTCAAGGATTCAAGTGTTTAATTCATCAAGGAGATCCATTAGTAGCCATTAAAGGATTCAAGCTCTATGGAGCCCTCTCGTTGAAGATTCATCCATTTCCATTCAAACCCTTCCTAATCCAAGATCCATTCAATATCGGTGTTGAAGATTGAATGACATTGATTTGAGACATCCTACATCTACTCTACATTCATTTGGAGCATACTTACTTGTGGATTCAAGGATTCAAATCCTTCACAAGGATTTCAAGATAAGCAAGGTGAATAGTTCTATTTACTTTGTTTATACAAATTTCAATTTCAATTATATTTCAAGGTTGATTCTAGATTGGGGTTTGACCAAGGAAAACCCACCATCAATTTTTTTAAAAAGCATTTTTCTTGCAGGTACAAGTGTGGAACAACAAATTAAAGTGCAGATTTGGATACCCTTTTTGTCGAACTTGGAAGATATATGAACAAAAATTTTGTCAGAGCAATGTAGGTCAAGGTCGACTTTTAAGGGCACAATTGTGCCTTGATAACTAGGTCAAGGTCAACCTACCCTCAAAAAAGAAAACAATTTCTAGGCTTTGAAGATCTCACAATTTCAATTCTAGAACATAGAAATCGATAGTTTTTTAGATCGTTTGATAAGGTTTTCAACCAATTCTTTTTTGGAGGTAAGTACCCTTATTTCTGCATTTTAATATTAGTAATCCAAATTTACTTTCCATATTATAACAATTCAAATGTATGTGTAGAATCTGGGCTTAGGGTCTCTTTCATGTGCATTATTCTAAACCATATTCATCATCTGTATTCTACCCTATACAACAACCACTACCACTCACTACAATGCCTTATCCATCAAAATCATACTCGGCATCCTTCTAGGAATACTAGATCAATACTTGACATTAATGACAACATAATAATTGATCATCATGCAATCAAATATGTAACATGATAGATCAAAACATATCCTATCATCATTACATCAGTTATGCCAACATCTTGCATCACCCAAAAATAATTCCTTTCTATTTATTTATTGTAGTGTTTATTGAGCTAATTTTCTATTATTTTAGCTTTCAATTGAATCATTTAGCTCATTTTCTTATGTGATCTTTATGGTGTGATATGGGCATCATGGAATTTATATGTCTAGGTTCACATTATAATATGATATTTCTTGATAAATTTATTTTATGATTGGTCTAGTCCTATTCTAGCTTTGTTATTCTAATGGTCAAGTTGGCAAGATTTGACTTGTGATCAAGATTTATGACTTGAGATGCACTTTGGAAAAATTGTTCTATGTTGTAATACATTTCATTGGCCCTTTTGTATATTCACAAGCCATGATGTATTTGTATGAGGTTTATTCTTATGGCGTGGGTCTTGGTGTAGTGCTTGCTCTAGTTCTCATTTTGTTATTATTGTCGAACTCTTTTTTGGTGAATTTTCTATTAATTAAGCCTAATTAAAAGATTCAATTAATGGTTTAATTTAATGGAAAATTAATATGATATTTTAATATTTTATTTTATTTAATTAATTGGAAAATTAATTAAATAAAAGAATTAAATTTGGAGATGAAAGCTATAAGTTTAAATTTGGAATATGATAATATTTATTTAATTTAATAATAATATATTTAGAGTTCATTTATAAATAAATGCTAAATAATATTATTATTTAAGTTAATAAATATTTTATCAATTAAGTTTCAAAAATAAATTTAAAATGGAAAAGAAATTAATTTATTGAAATTTCATGACCACATGACAAGTGCATGAGATTTAAAATTAATAAATTAATAATAAATAAATAAAAGTGAATATTAATTAAGTAATGTGCATTATTTTAATATTTATTAACACAGGAGTATGCGAACTCTTGTGAGTTGTCATGTTGACAACACATGAGTTTGCACTCTAATTATGCACATGTTTACACTTAGGAGTTAGCACATTATTTGAGCACATGATGTCTAAAACATTCTAGACACCGCATCATGTTTATCTTCTTATCGTGGAAGTTATGTGCTTAGTTGTTGTGCTTATATCCTAGTTCTTTCTAGACACATTCTAGATGCATCTTAGAGGCCTTTATATATAGGCTCTCCTAGTGTGTATGGACATCCTCATATGCTTCTACAAGCTCGTATGCCTCTACATCCTCATATGCTTCGACAAGCTCATATGTTTCTATATGCTTCTACATGCTTCTAGTCACTTGGGGATTCGGTTCTTGGAGGAATTGCAAATGTTGAAGAAGGAAGAAATTTTCAAAACGAAGAAGGTTCTAAAAGGAGGAGCTTCTCTACAATTTTTTGAGGCATAGCGAATTAGCATTAGAGTCTAGGTAGGCACTTGTAATTACTTTGCATAGTCTATACACTCCTTCTCTTTCCTATCTTCATCGTGCCTACTAATGCTTGTCTAAGTAATTCTTTGTGAACAAATCTTCATTCTTGTAATTTGAAAGAAATGGGAAATGTGTCGTGAACTTATCATATGTGAACCAATTTAGAGAGTTAAGCTTGACTTTCACAATTTCATCCGAAAAAATAATATGAACAACAAAAGATTAGCATTAGATCATAAAGTACAATAGACGGAAGGTATAATCTGGGAATCATTTTCAGAAAAATAGCCCAACATAAAGATGGAGAACATTTATACTAATTTATGGTCATAGAATCCAAATATAAGAAAGTCTTCTTGTTCTATCTTTCTCAATCTATACAAATCTTCATGATTTTGTGGCCTCAGCAATGCTTTCAACATAATAATATTGTTAGTCATTAACCACTGTTAGCAAACAACATCTGGTTGTCGGTCAATACATATAAGCACTGGTTATGGCAATTACACTGAGATGTGAAGTTATGAACAAAACAAGTAGTTCCAAATACGCAGGAGTAGTCCTTATATTTGTGTGTATCTTGTTCGGAAAGGATTATGCAGAATATAGCCATTTTAACATGTTTCCACAACCTGAATGTAATCTTAGTCATGTTATGGTTGCCACTCTCTGTCGGTGTTTTAATGTACCCAACATTTACAATCCAAGATATTCATTTGATTTCCATGGACAGATTGTTGCTCTTTATTATATTGCTGGCTATGAAGGTTCACGATAGACTGTATTGTTTGAAACTGCAAAAGAATGCAATCCTTTTTGGCTGGAATAGCTTGTTAATTGTTAACATGCTTATTAATTGATGCTAATGTAATTCATTCAGTTATTTAATTGTAGTATACCAAATTAGCCACGGGTTTTCTAGATAGGGAGTCGCAGGTTAATTAGGAATAATATTGGGGCACCTTCACACTTGCATACTTGTAAGTAGATATATATTTTATGCCAAAGATTTCCTATGTACTATATGAGACCTCTTCCCCAAGGTTCAAGCATGGTCTTATTCCAAAAGGTGATCTCTAATCAAGCATGTGTGAATGAAAGTTTGTCTTAGAATTAACTAGTCCTAGTGTGGGAGCTTTATCTCCCAACTCCACTGTTGGATCGTATTAAGATTTGGATATGTTTGAGAGAAGCTAATTACGCTCAGACTCACTGGAGCAATTGAGAAGTTTGTATCTTATTCAAAAGCTACACTTATTTTGGTAAGGGTCTATCCAGATTCAGCAAGGAGGAAATTACAAGTTGTTTAGGATTGAGAGACTATCTTAGGATTCGACTGTATCATGTGCTGAACTCATGAAAGTGGGGGGGGGGGGGTGGGGGTGGAATTGAAATCTAATTCACAATGGCAGGGAAATAGTCCTTCTAACTAAGATATAGCACTAAGAAAATGGTAGTGGTAGTCATCTTTAATAGGTTAAGAGATGAGAAGCAAAGACTTCTTTATATCAAATACATGATCCTTAGTAGATTCAATTCTAGTGGGGTGAGCATAGTTATCACTGAAAGATGTGGCCAATAGGGTGAGCACAGTCATCACTGAAAGATGTGGTTCCAGTGGGGCGAGAATAGGTATGGCAGTCGTTTTTAGAAGGCTATTTGACTAGTATCATCATATTTTGGAAGAGCCACATTCTAGAAACTCAATTAATTTTTGTTCTCTACATTGGATATATAATTCTTGGTGACACAGAGCTTTGTTCAGGTACAGTGTCAAATGGAAATGTGATTTATTGATTTGACTTGTTTTCTCTAAATCTCTTTGCTATTGCTTCTCAAAAGTTTGTATCAATGACATGATGAGCATGTGAAACCTGCCACTCAACATCGTAGAGTATCACCTTCCTTCGTATACATTACAGACCTGAGCCATCTCAAGCTTCAATCTCGACCCATCATTGTTTTAGTCCTAATTAGGATTAAATGAATATTTTTGACAGTAATCTGTATCTATCTATTCTGCAGTATATTCAAAAGTTATATTTTAAAAATATATGATACACAAAGATATGTCAAAATTTTGAATTAAATGTATGTTGTGTATAAATTTTATATGTAGATCGGTTTTGGGCTTTTATAATGAAAGCAATTGTAGCTAGAACCTTACTATCTCGATAGAGCCATCTGAATATTCAATTTCATAACAATCAACAATATTAAGAGTGCCACAACAGGAACATATTCCTCTTGGATATATTCTCAAAAATGAGAATATTATTTACTAATTGACCCATATACAACCATTCACAAGTTTCAAAATATATCTTACCATACCTTCGCTTTTGACATATATATATATATATATATATATATATATATATATATATATATATATATATTTCGACACAACAACCATGTCAATGGTTTCGTACTTGTATTGCATTGTTTCCTTCTCTTGCAACAGATTAACATAGCACAAAGAGGTTATCACTACCAATAGAATACATTCCAATAGCCTAATGTGTGATGAGATACCTCACTCGAGAGGGTTGGCTAGCATATTTGCACTCTATCCATTTCAAGGTACTTAGCCATGCCTGACACCACAATCAGAAAAAGATTACTCCGAATGTCTTTTACAATTTACTTCTCCATAGCACTATTGAGGTTTAAAGATACGCCTAATTCAGTGTCATATCACTGTTTGATTAAACTTTTGGTTGAAAGAGAATTAAGGATAGTTTCTACCTTTTTCTTGGGATGAACTTATGGCTGTTAAAAAGTTTAATAATACTCGAGTGATTAATACCGCTTAAGACTTTAATGCCTTACTTTCAATATATTGTAAAATTTTAATATTATTAAGTTTTAATAATAGGTTTTTAATTAATTATATATGGTTATTAATATTAATACATGTTATGTTATTATATATATATATGTTAATGTTTTATAATTTGTTGATATTGTATTAATATTGTTTTATAATAATGATTATTAAAAAGTTTTTAATATAACTTGTTATTATTTAATAATATTTAATAACAAGTTTATTATTATTTGTTAATATTAACACTTCTAAGTGTATTTAACTTTTACTTAGTTTTATATGACTTATTCACTAATCTAATTAAATTAAATTAAGATTAGTTAATGATTGAAGGAGTGTAATCTATTGAATTATTAGTCAACGTAAATAGATGGAATTTAATTGAGATTGAAAAGGAAATGAATTCAATTTATCACGATGTTGATGATTTGTAATAAAATTTGGAATTGAATCATTGAGAGAATATTAATCTTAATGATTTAAGTTATTCAGCATATAACCTTAGTTGATTTTAGGAAGGCAGACTTCAAATATTTTGAGGGTTGAACCTTAATTTATGCAGTTATATGTACAGGATATCTATAGGGTTAAAGAGAGTTTTCACACATGATAACGAACCCTAATAATCATTATACTCTATTTAGACACATGTTGATCCCTGTTTGAAAATGAGAACCTAAGTGAATCTGATAATCATTGAGTTATTAATATAGTTATATTAATTAAATTGGTCATTAAGTTATACAATGGAGTTAAATTCAGTTTATTATATGATGAGATGATGAGGTACTCTATATTTCATGATGATTATTTAGTGTTTTAAGATATTGATGATGATTAGTTCAATGGTTTGATATCATATGTGTTTTCTTATGGATACTTGCCCCATACTGCATTTGTGTGTGTGTGTGTGTTATGGGGTTTGGGGTTGACTAGATTGTTGACTAGTATTAGCTTGTTACCAAAGGCTCGGGGGTTATGAGATGTGATGTCATGCTGATGTTATTTGATCTCGGTCTTTCTAAACCCAACCATGGTTATGTGATGGTATGCTCTATGAGATGTTTGTATTTACTGTGTGTTGATGCTCATTAGTCTTCTTGTGTGAAGTTGAGTTATATGTGTATGAGACACTCGACTTAACCATTTTTTTGAATCAACAATCAATCTTACTTGGATTACTTTCCAGTCACCATGATGGGACTGAAGTGTTGATTTATTCTTGATGTTGTCATCTTGTGACATGTTTTGACTCGACCATTTTGGAGTCTTCAATCAGTATTATTTGCTTTGAGATGCCTTTTTGGTTGCTTGTTGAGAACCAATGGATATTGTGATTATCATTGATACCTTCAGTTGCCAATACAGAACTTTTGTGGTCATGATTGTCAATGGATGCTTTTCAGTTGCTCGTGAAGAACTGATGTGATTAGTTTGATTATCTTTATGATGCTTTTCAATTTCTTGTATAGGACTGAGGTGATTTTACTATGATTTCTTGAGCCTAGGGTAGGTTATCTACTTGTAGTGTTAGGAAGTGGCTTGCAATGGGGGTCGAGGCCCTAAGTGGCTGCTAGGGTAATTCATTGTAAGTTATTTAAGAAGTGAAAAAATTTGCACTAAATGGGGATTAAAATGAACCTAATAAGATAATTGTATGTTCTCGCCCATGTTTAGAGTGCTAGTACATACTATGATGGGAGTAGAGAGAATTCTTGGTTGCGACCTTGCATTCTGTAGTATGCCTCGTTAGTATGAGAGAATACTAGTGGCCACATAGGGATCACTAGGGGATCAGGATCTATTGAGAGACTACTAGGGTAACTCTAGCATGATTCGTGCAATGACACTTTCTCACTTACATAGTAGGTTTCCTAAATGTCTTTGTTGTTCCTCTGGGTTTAGATGTCAATTTCTTTGTTGGAACCTTTGAGTTAGTATACTTTTAGGATTTTCTAGACTTAGAGAGTGTGTGTGTTATGTGATTTGATATCTTGTTTGGGACTTGAGACTATCTTCTCAGCACAGTGGGAGTGGGCCATTTAGGTCCCATGCAGTCGGGTGGTAGTATTTTTTCACTCTTACCATTTGAGATCCGTCTAAGACACTGTGGCTAGAGCATTCTTTGTTGGCATTTATCTTCATTCTATTCTTGGATCCTATGATAGATGTTATTTACTGGTAAGTTCCTTTATATTGATGATTAGCATGTGATAGATGATGTTATCTACTTTGTAGGATCATCTTATGCTTTATTCTTGCATATTAGATTTCTTTATGCATATGTTGTAGCATGTTAGATTTATTTTTGCATATGTTGTAGTATTTTTTAGGAGTGGCATCCCTACTATGATAATGTTGATGATCTCTTCGGTGACTTGGGATGTTACGCGCGGAGGGATGGCTAGGGCCCACGATGGTCTAATGATGCTATGGATGATTGGGAGGAACCATGCACTTAGATTAGTTGTGGTTTATGATGTATATTTATTTATTTTTACATATGTTTAATCTTTTAAGCTTTTCATACCCTATGACATGTATAGTGGATGATTGAGCATTTCAAATTTAATTGCCAAGAGGCATTCAGAACAAATGTATATCATCGACTATGGACCTTTAACTATTCTTTCATGTGGATGTCGTAGTTGTTAGACTTAGTATTAATTAGATTAAATGTGACTCAACGTCTTGGGATCCTTAAGGAATGTAACCTGTTATGTATGCTTACGTATGCTTTTAGTTGTATGTATGTTAATTGCTTCCACTACTTTGTGTTGATGTCAATGGTTTATCCTTCATGATTAAAAAAAAAAATTGTTTGGAAAACTTAGTAAAAATTTAGGTTAATTCTTATGGATCCCTTGGTGGGGCGTTACATTTGGTATCAAAGCCCAAGTTTCTACATTGGGAGCTCTGGGTATATTGGAACACCATTAGTGTTAACTAGTTGAACAAAAATGAAAACTTTGAACTATCATGTCTATCTCTTTCAAACTGAAACTTGAAACTAGGTGAATTGAAATAGAACTTAAACTGTTACTTGCATATTTTTCATGCTTCAACACCTAGGTTTCAAAACTGAAAATTATACTGAAACCCAAACGTGGGGGAAACTGAAAATTGAAACTTATTCTGTTTTCAAAACATGTATCTTTCATCTATGCTTTAAGGTAGTATGCCTTTGATCATCTTTGTGAGCATTATGTCAATCCTTTGTTTGGAGTGTTTAGGGAATCTATTTTAGCATTTGTTAAAAGAATGAATGTTAGATCAATGTGATTTTCAGTTTACTATTAAACCAAAATCATATTGCTCTAAGTGTGTTGTAGTGTCATTAGTGGAATTAAATCCTCCTACAGGGGAAAAGGATTCAATGGGACCCGTATAGTGAGTTCATCAGTATTACCATTCTTATAGGCTTCCAGGAGTAAGCCTAATTCTAGGGGAGGTGGATGTGGTGCTGGCCCTAGTTTGCATTTTGCTATTATTGTCGAACTCTTTTTTGGTGAATTTTTTATTAATTAAGCCTAATTAAAAGATTCAATTAATGGTTTAATTTAATAGAAAATTAATATGATATTTTAATATATAATTTTATTTAATTAATTGGAAAATTAATTAAATAAAAGAATTAAATTTGGAGATGAAAGCTATCAGTTTAAATTTGGAATGTGATAATATTTATTTAATTTAATAATAATATATTTAGAGTTCATTTATAAATAAATGCTAAATAATATTATTATTTAAGTTAATAAATATTTTATCAATTAAGTTTTGAAAATAAATTTAAAATGGAAAAGAAATTAATTTATTAAAATTTCATGACCACATGACAAGTGCATGAGATTTAAAATTAATACATTAATAATAAATAAATAAAAGTGAATATTAATTAAGTAATGTGCATTATTTTAATATTTATTCACACAGGAGTATGCGAACTCTTGCGAGTTGTCATGTTGACAACACATGAGTTTGCACTCTAATTATACACGTGTTGTCTACACTTAGGAGTTAGCGCATTATTTGAGCACATAGTGTCTACAACATTTTAGACACCTCATCATGTTTATATTCTTATCGTAGAAGTTATGTGCTTAGTTGTCATGCTTATCTCCTAGTTCTTTCTAGACACATTAGATGCATCTTAGAGGCCTTTATATATAGGCTCTCCTAGTGTGTATGGACATCCTCATATGCTTCTACAAGCTTGTATGCTTCTACATCCCCATATGCTTTGACAAGCTCATATGCTTCAACAAGCTCATATGTTTCTATATGCTTCTACATGTTTCTAGTCACTTGGGGGTTCAGTTCTTGGAGGAATTACGAATGTTGAAGAAGGAACAAATTTTCAGAAAGGAGAAGGTTCTAAGAGGAGGAGCTTCTCTCTAGTTTTTTTAGGCATAGTGAATTAGCATCAGAGTCTAGGTAGGCACTCGTGATTACTTTGCATAGTCTATACACTCCTCTTTCCTAGCTTTATCATGCCTACTAATGCTTGTCTAAGTAATTCTTTGTGAACAAATCTTCAATCTTGTAATTTGAAAGAAACAGGCAATGTGTTGTGAACTTATCATATGTGAACCAATTTAGAGAGTTAAGCTTGACTTTCACAAATTCATTCAGAAAAATAATATGAACAACAAAAGATTAGCATTAGATCATAAAGTACAATAGATGGAAGGTATAATCTGGGAATTATTTTCACAAAAATAGCCCAACATCAAGATGGAGAACATTTATACTAATTTATGGTCATAGAATCCAAATATAAGAAAGTCTTCTTGTTCTGTCTTTCTTGATCTGTACAAATCTTCATGAGTTTGTGGCCTCAGCAATGCTGTCAACATCATAATATTATCAGTCATCAAATACTATTTGCAAACAACATCTGGTTATTGGTCAATACATATAAGCACTGGTTCTGGCAATTACACTGAGATGTAAAGTTATGAACAAAACAAGTAGTTCCAAATAAGCAGGAGTAATCCTTATATTTGTGTGTGTATTGTTTGGAAAGGATTATGCAGAATATAGCCATTTTAACATGTTTCCATAGCCTGAATGTTATCCTAGTCATGTTATGGTTGCCAATCTCTGTGGGTGTTTTAATGTACCCAACATTTACCATCCAAGATATTCATTTGATTTCCATGGATAGATTGTCGCTCTTTATTATATTGCTAGCTATGAAGGTTCATGATAGACTGTATTGTTTGAAACTACAAAAGAATGCAATCCTTTTTGGTTGGAATAGTTTGTTAATTGTTAACATGCTTGTTAATTGATGCTAATGTAATTCATTCAATTATTTAATTGTAGTATACCAAATCAGCCACGAGTTTTCTAGATAGGGAGTCGCAAGTTAATTAGGAATAATATTGGGGCACCTTCACACTTGCATACTTGTAAGTAGATATATATTTTATGCCAAAGATTTCCTATGTACTAGATGAGACCTCTTCCCCAAGGTTCAAGCATGGTCTTATTCCAGAAGGTGATCTCTAATCAAGCATGTGTGAATGAAAGTTTGTCTTAGAATTAACCAGTCCTAGTGTGGGGGCTTTATCTCCCAACTCCACTGTTGGATTGTATTCAGATTTGGATATGTTTAAGAGAAGCTAATTACGCTCAAACTCACCAAAGCGATTGAGAAGTTTTTATCTTATTCAAAAGTTACACTTATTTTGGTATGGATCTATCTAGAGTCAGTAAGGAGGAAATTACAAGTTGTTTAGGATTGAGAGACTATCTTAGGATTCGACTGTATCATGTGCTAAACTTATGAAAGAGGGGGGCAATTGAAATTTGATACACAATGGCAAGGAAATAGTCCTTCCAACTAAGTTACAACACTAAGAAAATGGTAGTGGTAGTCGTCTTTAAGAGGTTAAGAGATGAGAAGCAAAGACTTCTTTATATCAAATACATGATCCTTAGTAGATTCAATTACAGTGGGGTGAGCATAGTTATGACTGAAAGATGTGGACAGTAGGATGAGCATAGCCATCATCGAAAGATGTGGTTCCAGTGGGGCAAGAATCGGTATGGCAGTCATTTTTAGAAGGCTATTTGACTAGTATCATCATATTTTTGGAGAGCAACATTCTAGAAACTCAATTAATTTTTGTTCTTTACATTGGATATATAATTCTTGGTGACATAAAGCTTTGTTCAAGTATAGTGTCAAATGGAAATGCAATTTATTGATTTGACTTGGTTTCTCTAAATCTCTTTGCTATTGCTTCTCAAAAGTTTGTATCAATGACATGATAAGCATGTGAAACCTGCCACTCAACATCGTAGAGTATCACCTACCTTCGTATACATTATAGACCTGAGCCATCTCAAGCTTCAATCTCGATCCATCATTGTTTCAGTCCTAATTAGGATTGAATGAATATTTTCCGCAGTAATCTGTATCTATCTATTCTGCAATATATCCAAGAGTTATATTTTAAATATATGATACACAGAGAAATGTGAAACTTTTGAATTAAATGTATGTTGTGTATAAATTTTATACATAGATCAGTTTTGGGCTTTTATAATGAAAGCAATTGCAGCTAGAACCTTACTACCTCGATAGAGCAATTTGAATATTCAATTTCATAACAGTCACCAATATTAAGAGTGCCACAATAGGAACATATTCCTCTTGGATATGTTCTCAGAAATGAGATTATTATTTACTAGTTGACCCATATACAACCATTCACAAGTTTCAAAATATATCTTACCATACCTTTGCTTTTGACATATATATATATATATATATATATATATATATATATATATATATATATATATATATATTCCGACGCAGCAACCATGTCAATGGTTTGGTACTTGTATTGCATTGTTTCCTTCTCTTGCAATAGATTAACATAGCACAAAGAGGCTATCACTGCCAATAGAATACATTCCAATAGCCTAATGTGTAATGAGATACCTCACTCACGAGGGTCGGCTATCATATTTGCACTCTATCCATTTCAAGCTACTTAGCCATGCCTGACACCACAATTAGAAAAAGATTGCTCCGAATGTCTTTTACAATTTACTTCTCCATAGCACTATTGAGGTTTAAAGATACGCCTAATTCAGTTTCATATCACTGTTTGATTAAACTTTTGGTTGAAAGAGCATTAAGGATAGTTTCTACCTTTTTCTTGGGATGAGCTTGTGGCTATTAAAAAGTTTAATAATAATCGAGTGATTAATATCGCTTAAGACTTCAATGCCTTTCTTTTAATATATTGTAAAATTTTAATATTATTAAGTTTTAATAATAGGTTTTTAATTAATTATATATGGTTATTAATATTAATATATATTATGTTATATATATATATATATATATATATATATGTTAATGTTTTATAATTTGTTGATATTGTATTAATATTATTTTATAATAATGATTATTAATAAGTTTTTAATATAACTTGTTATTATTTAATATTAATTAATAACAAGTTTATTATTATTTGTTAATATTAACACTTCTAAGTGTAGTTAACGTTTAATTAGTTTTATATGACTTGTTAACTAATCTAATCTAATTTAATTAAATTAAGATTAGTTAATGATTGAAGGAGAGTAATCTATTGAATTATTAGTCAACGTAAATAGATGGAATTTAATTGAGATTGAAAAGGAAATGAATTCAATTTATCATGATGTTGATGATTTGTAATAAAAATTGGAATTGAATCATTGAGAGATTATTAATCTTAATGATTTAAGTTATTCAACATATAACCTTAGTTGATTTTAGGAAGGTGGACTTCAAATATTTTAGGGGTTGAACCTTAATTTATGCAGTTATATGTACAGGATATCTATAGGGTTAAAGAGAGTTTTCACACATGATAACGAACCCTAATAATCATTATACTCTATTTATACACATGCTGATCTCTGTTTGAAAATGAGAACCTTAGTGAATCTAATAATCATTGATTTATTAATATAGTTATGTTAATTAAATTGGTCATTAAGTTATACAGTGGAGTTAAATTCAGTTTATTATATGATGAGATGATGAGGTACTCTATATTTCATGATGATTATTTAGTGTTTTCAGATATTGATGATGATTAGTTCGATGATTTAATATCATATGTGTTTTCTTATGGATACTTACCCCATACTGCATGTGTGTGTGTGTGTGTTCTGGGGTTTGAGGTTGACTAGATTGTTGACCAGTCTTAGGTTGTTACCAAAGGCTCGGGGGTTATGAGATGTGATGTCATGATGATGTTATTTGATCTTGATCTTTCTAAACCCAACCATGGTTATGTGATGGTATGCTCTATGAGATGTTTGTATTTACTGTGCGTTGATGCTCATCAGTCTTCTTGTGTGAAGTTGAGTTATATGTGTATGAGACACTCGACTTAACCATTTTTTTGAATCATCAATCAATCTTACTTGAATTAATTTCTAGTCGCCATGATGGGACTGAAGTGTTGATTTATTCTTGATGTTATCATGTTGTGACATGTTTTGGCTCGACCATTTTGGAGTCTTCGATCAGTATTATTTGCTTTGAGATGCATTTTTGGTTGCTTGTTGAGAACCAATGGATATTGTAATTATCATTGATACCTTCAGTTGCCAATAGAGAACTATTGTGGTCATGATTGTCAATGGATGCTTTTCAATTGCTCGTGAAGAACTGATGTGGTTATTTTGATTATCTTTATGATGCTTTTCAGTTTCTTGTATACGAATGAGGTGATTTTACTATGATTTCATAATTTCTTGAGCCTAGGGTAGGTTATCTACTTGTAGTGTTAGGAAGTGGCTTGCAATGGGGGTCGGGGCCCTAAGTGGCTGCCAGGGTAACTCATTGTAAGTTATTTAAGAAGTGAAAACATTTACACTAAATGGGGATTTAAATTAACCTAATAAGATAATTGTATGTTCTCACTCATGCCTCGAGTGCTAGTACATACTAGGATGGGAGTAGAGAGAACGCTTGGTTGCGACCTTGCATTCCGTAATATGCCTCATTAGTATGAGAGGATACTAGTGGTTGCATAGGGATCACTAGGGGGCCGGGGTCTATTGAGAGACTACTAGGGTAACTCTAGCGTGATTCGTGTGATGACACTTTTTCGCTTACATAGTAGGTTTCCTACATGTCTTTTTTGTGCTTTTGGGTTTAGATGTCAATTTCTTGTTGGAACCTTTGAGTTAGTATACTTTTAGGATTTCCTAGACTTAGAGAGTGCGTGTGTTATGTGATTTGATATCTTGTTTGGGACTTGAGACTATCTTGTTAGCACGGTGGGAGTGGGCCATTTAGGTCCCACATGGTCAGGTGGTAGTGTTTTTTCACTCTTACCATTTGAGATCTGTCTGAGACACCGTGGCTAGAGCATTCTTTATTGGCATTTATCTTCATTCTATTCTTGGATCCTATGATGGATGTTATTTACTGGTAAGTTCCTTTATATTGATGATTAGCATGTGATAAATGATGTTATCTACTTTGTAGGATCATCTTATGCTTTATTCTTGCATGTTAGATTTCTTTATGCATATGTTGTAGCATGTTAGATTTCTTTCTACATATGTTGTAGTATGTTTTTGGAGTGACATCCCTACTATGATAATGCCAATGATCTATTCGGTGACTTGGGATGTTATGCACAGAAGGATGGCTAGGGCCCACAATGGTCTAATGATGTTATTGATAGTTGGGAGGAACCGTGCACTTAGATTAGTTGTGTTTTATGATGTCTCTTTATTTATTTTTACATATGTTTAATCTTTTAAGATTTTCGTACCCTATGACATGTATAGTGGATGATTGATTATTTCGAATTTAATTGCCAAGAGACATTCAGAACAAATGTATATCATGGACTATGGACCTTTAACTATTCTTTCATGTGGATGTGGTAGTTGTTAGACTTAGTATTAATTAGATTAAATGTGACTCAACGTCTTAGGATCCTTAAGGAATGTAACCTGTTATGTATCCTTATGTATGCTTTTAGTTGTATGTATGTTATTGCTTTCGCTACTATGTGTTGATGTCAATGGTTTATCCTTCATGATTAAAAAAAAATTGTTTGGCAAACTTAGTAAAAATTTAGGTTAATTTGTATGGATCCCTTGGCGGGGTGTTACACCTGGTCTATATGTTTGTCATACGTTTCCTTTATCCTAGAGATTGTTGATTGGATAAATCAACTTATGGTTGGTGATCTTGTATACAAGTATGGTAGGGGTACTAGTTTGAGTAGACAAGCAGTACTAGATGTGCAAGGAAGGATAACATGAGCTATGTGAAAAATGTAATAGATCAAATAAGGATATGTTAAGCTTGATGAGTATGATCACAATTGCATAATGATGTAATGAAGCTTCTTTTGGAAAGACAACTTTACAATCATTCAATGATATTATTTCATATTATGTGTGTTGTTCTAAGTTTGTTGTGTATTTCCTCTACTGCATTCTTGTTGCAAGGAATTGACATATCCTTTGGGGATTCTCTATCCTTGGACTAAAATAACACCTCATCTTTTGAATTAACCTAGATAAGAGAACTGAGCATTATAGGTGGTCGAAGGATCACGAGATAATGGATGATGAATTCCACTCTTGAGATTGTTTCTCTTATAAATATCATATTAACTACTTTTGTGACATTTAGGGGAACATCTTTTTATAAGTTTGGTATCAACTAAAGAAAAATATTGACGCCAAATACTAGAGCCTCATATGATATTTGTGAATAGATATTTGTAAGGCTAATCTAAATGGTAATAAGCATGGATAATTATGTGAGTCCCTAGTCACAAGGTGACTTGGACATTTGTGTATGCCCCTATTCACAAATTTGAACACATGAATAATTATCTCTAGTCATGTGAAGAAGTACAATGAGATTATTCTTACTATTATTTTTTGTAAACATTTGTGCATGTTGATGTTCCTGATTATGAATGGTGATAATAAAGTGTGCCCTTTAGATCAAGGCTATAATGAGATTTTATCTAGCTGAAGAGGGGTAGCTTTTCCATTTCTATTGTTGCTTATATGTATATGTTATTATATGTATGCATTAGTCCACATGTGAAATATATTTTCTTAAAATCTCAAATCTAGATGCAATAAAGGCGCAATGTTATGAAATCCATATTACATAATTGTATATTACTATACTTAATGAAATAAATAAATAAATATTTGAGAGATCATATTCAAATAAGAGTAATCCATTTGAATTTGTATTTGTAGAAATGTTTAGGCTATTGAATGATTTGTTCATGTCTATACATAATTGGTATGGGGTTGAGAGACATATTGAGATTTTTTAAGGGCTTTCAAGGACAATTTATCATTGATATAGACAATATTTATTTTGCTTGCTACTAAGTCTTGACACATGCATTCAAATTTATGTTTGTACCATGAGGCAATTTAAACTAGGTATATTTTACAAATAAAAATAATAAACATTCATCAAATTACAATAGTAATAAAACCTTGCAAGCTTAAGATATATCAATCATATTTTTCATATAATAATAATTGGCATAAATATCATCAAATGACATTGTGGGATACTAATATTGAGATGCTTATTTGACACCCTACCTTTTATTTGATGTAACACATCTTAGCAATTCCTTTTATTTCTCATAGAAAACTTAATTTGGGTGCTTTGTAATTACATTGATCTCTAGTTTCATGCATAACTTGAAGATTGGGATGGTATTGATTAATCTTCAACCTATGTTAAGCACTCAACACTTGAGGTTTTGTTCTATAATTGTTTCCTTGCTGGTGAAAAATAATTATGATTTTTTAAAGCATCCTTAGCTCCATCGTGTAGATTTAGAGCACACAATTTGTTATTTTTAATTCACTTTGATATATTGTTTTTGATTAAGTAGAATAGGTTTTAACGGGTGCCTGAAACCCTACAATTGACATATTGTTAGCACATCCTCTTCTTCAAATTAACATTAACTTGTGATCAACAATGACTTTAAAGTGCTTCATGTTACAATATTGTAGATTTTTCTTGTCTCTTTGGATCGATGTAAACACATTTTTAATTTTTCAACCTTCTTCTTAATGTATGTGGATCGACTTGAGATGTTTGTCACAATAAGTCGTCATCCTGTTTCAATGTTGACTTATTTGTGATCCAACCTCTTTATCTATCATCCTTATTATGTCTTTATCTTTCATCCTCATTACAGTGATTTCACTTTCTTTCTTTTTAGGTGTTTCTTATATGTTATTGTCATAATCTTTGAATGATTTATTGAAAAATATTATCATTGCCTAAGGTTGAATTTGTTGCCTAGGTCAGATACCTTAGTAGTTATATCTCTTAACATCTTTTAGATAAATGTATAAGGTATTGATGTTAGTATACATATTTTTAAACGCACACCATTACAATCACTTTGTTACCTAGGTTAGAAAGATGCCTTGGTAGTTATATTTCTTAACATCTTTTAGATAGATATATAATATATTTTATGTTACTACCTATACTTTATCAAATTGGGAGAGAACAACTTTTTTTTACACACACCATTATAATCCCTTTATTGCTAGTACATGTTAGGCCACTTAACATTTAAAAGATTTATTTATAAACAAAATTAAATACATGAAATAGATGAATAACCATATAGTGCCTGCCCCTAGTTTACATTTTGTTATTATTGTCGAACTCTTTTAGACTAGTTTTATGATTGATGATTAGTAGCATTATCTTTTAGATTATCAGATATTGTTTCACAGTTGGTGGATTATATGATGAGACTACTTGGTACTACTTATTTCATGTATGCGTGATTATATCTTGATGATGGTTATTACAATGATTTCAATTATATGATGATGTTAGTTAGATATATTATTATACATGTTTTCTTATGGATACTTACCCCATACTACATGTGTATGGTGTGCGTGTATGTTTTCTTTATGTATGATATTTTTGATCTAGTTAAGGAAGGGAATCGTAGTCACCTGCTAGTTGGGATTTACACAATGCACCACTTCCTGCCATTGCCTGTTTAGCTTAGTATATATGTGGTTGTACATGCGTGGATTTATTCAGATTGCAGGTACCAGGTATTGACTTCCCTGAATTGCTAGGATGAGTGTACCCTATCACATTATCTCAATGGTAAAAGAGAGGAGATAAATTCTTGAGTCCAAATCCTAACCTTTAAACCCATTTGTCCTAGAAAATTAGGACAAGTATCTGAGATGTTTACCTTCCAAATGCGTTGTATGACGTAAATTCATGACTATAACCCTTTAGTTTGATCTTGTGATTTTTATGATGGGTTTTCGTATTTCATCCTATGGGTCTTTGGTGATTTTTATATTAATTAAGTCAAATTAAAAGATTAAAATAATGATTCAATTTAATTGAAATTATTATGATATTTTTAATATTTTGTTATATTTAATTAATTGGGAAATTAATTAAATAAAAAGAATTAAATTTAAAGATAAAATTATAAGTTCAATTTTAGAGTGTAATAATACTTATTTAATTTAAGAATAATATATTTAACAGATCATTTTTAAATAATTGCTAAATACTATTATTACTTAAGTTAATAAATATTTTATCAATTAATGCTTTGAAAATAAATTAAAGAATGGAAAAGATATTAATTTATTAAAGAGTTTTAAAATTGCATAAAGTATGCATGGTATTAAAATATAATAAATTAATTTTAAAAACGAAGGCAAGTGAATTTAAATAAAGATATTTAAGATTGCATAAAGTGTACATGAGGTTTAGAAAAAGATAATAGAGAGTGAAAAGTTGTGAGCAAGGAGTCCTCTCAGGTGATCGCACAATTAGTGCCCCAAATTTATGATCTAAAACTCCTTATCAACATTTGAGGGTTCATTTTCCAAAGGACCAAAAATTTTGAAAAGAGATCGAGAATTTTGGAGAAAAAATTTTCAGAGAGAAGGTTTTGAGAGAATAAATTTCTCTCACAAATCTTTTGGGTGTTTGTGATTTTAGCATTAGAACCAAGTAGATTCTTGTGTTTTGATTCACCCAGTTAATTACGTTATTTAAATATTTTCGTCTTCTTCATGACTATGAATTGATTATCTGTATTTCACTGTGACAAATCTTTCAATCTTGTAATTTGGAATTACTTGTATGCATGTGGGTTTCTTCTGTATACATAAAAGATTAAAATATCATTAGAATCCTTTTTCAATAGATCTAAAATTGAAAATTATATTAGGAAGGGTTTTGAATGGAATAGAAATTTTAGATTAAAAATTTGATCGATTGCTCTGGGTTCTCCTATCAAATTAAATTCTCAATGTAAGGGGGCTTGCTCGTTTAATTTTTTAAAAAAAAAATTATAATTTTTTTTATAATAAACAAATTTTAGAAGGAGGCGGGGCCACCAAATCCCCACCTATCTTTCCTTCTTTTGATGACCTTTATAAAAGTTGCATGATAGGCCATGTTGTCGTGCCAGTAGGGGTGTTGTCGTGGCAGACCCTACTATCACAACAATAGAGCTATTGTGGTAGCGTACCCACTTGTGATTGTAACAAAGTTGCAGGTGTGATATATTGTATGGTAGGATTTTTTTAAAATTTTATTATTTTTTATTAATTTTAATTAAAAAATTAATTATTAATTATAAATTAATATTTAACATACTTTTTTATAAATAATTTTAATTTAATTTAATTAATTTCAATTTAAGTAAGATAATAATTAATAATAAAGTTTTAGTTAATAATATTTAAGTTATTTCTTTTAAGATATATATAATTATTTAATAATTTTGATTAGCAGTAAAATCGCAGTGATTTTTATTGATGATCATTTATTATTATAATAATTTATTGGAGATAATTATTTTAATCATCTAATGATATTTAATTGTGAATGTTACATTTCATAAGACGAGTAATTATACACTTGGTTAAAAAAACAAGAAATGGGTTAATTAGTAAAGGTTAAAATGTAAATCTTAGGTACTCGCAAACTTACATTGAAACAAATATTTAAACATTACTGTTAACTCAGCTATGTGCTTTCAAAATCAAACCAAACTATGAAACTACACTGTTCTGTATGTTGCCTATGTTTTGGGTTTGGGTTGACTAGAGTGTTGACTAGTTTTAGGACGTCTACTAGAGGCTTGAGAGTTTTGTGATTGTGGTGTTACGATGATTTGATCTTTGATCTTTTAAACTCAACCATGGTAATGTGTTGGTATGCTCTATGATGAGTTTGATTATATTGTTGGTTATTGCTTTCAATGTCCTTGTGGGATAACGAGATGAATATTATGCCTTAACCTTTTCGAGTCTTCAATTAGTATTTTTGGGATGTTTTCTAGTTGCTTGTAAAGAATTGATGGGTTATTGTGAATTATCTTTTGATGCTTTTCAGTCACTTGTATAGGATTGAGGTGAAAATTGTGATTCCTTGATTTGTACTTTTATGAGCCTAGGGTAGATAATTTGTATGTTAAGTTGGGAAGTGGCTTGCAATGGAGGCCGAGGGCCAAAGTGGCTGCCAGGGTAACCCATTGTAAGTAGTTTAATAAGTGATAACATTTCATTAAATGGGTTTAAAATAAATTAATAAGATATTGGTACCACAGAAAGTCACTAAGGGGCCAGAGGATTAAAAGACTAGCCAGGTAACCTTAGGGTTGACTTGTTAGTATGCCTTGTCAGTACTAGTAACTAGGGGGTCGAAGGATTAAAAGACTAGCCGAGTAACCCTAGAGTTGGTTCGTGCGATGACACTTTCCCACTATTAGTATAGATTTCCTACGTGTCTATGTTTTCCTCTGGGTCTAGATGTCGATTTATCTTGGAACTTTTGAGCTAGATTACTTTTAGGGTTACCTTAACTTAGATATTACTTTTGATTTTTAGATTGATATCTTGTTTGAGACTTGAGACTATCTCCTCAACATGGTGGGAGTGGGCCTTTTTGGGTTACCACGTGGTTGGGTGGTAGTGCTTTTTACTCTTACCATTGAGATCCGTCCATTGTTGCCATGGCTGGAGTTTCTTGTCTATTTTTCCTTTCATTCTATCTTTGTGTATTATGATGGATGATTATATCTTTATGGTGGATGATCTTTACTTATTGTATTGTATTTCTTTCATGGATCCAAAAGGGATGATGTAACCTATTTTATAAATGTATATTCTTTTAGCCTTTCATACCTTGTGACATGTACAATGGATGATTGTGCATTCCAAATTTTATTGCCAAGTGGCATTCAGAACAAATGTATATTATTTAAATGTACTTGGACTTGTAATTATTCTTTCATGTGGATGTGGTATTTATTATACTTAGTATTAATTAAACTTAAACGTGACAACGTCTTGAGATCCTTAAGGAATGTAATCCGTTATGTTTGCTTCTGTATGATTGTATGTAATTACTTCCGCTACTTAATGTTTGATGTGTATGTTGTTATTTTAAAAATAAAATGTTTGGCAAACTTAGTAAAACTTTAGGTTAATTTTTTTAGATCCCTTAGCAAGCCGTTACAAACCAAGATTTTCCTAGTAAGATCTAGGGTATAAAACTTCAAATGAAATAATTCTAAGAGATGTCCAAATGTCAAAGATTACAAGATTAAATGAGTTCAAAGAAAAGCTATAAAAAATAATTACATCCATCATTGGTGAAGAATGTTGAAGTATACAATGATGAATGAATTGACATATAAAATACAAGATAGGCATAGTTTATAACTTTACAAGGAACTAGGGAGACGATGTAGGTGGCAAATCCAAGGAAAAATAGGAGTGACAACTAACTGGTATAAAGTAAACTAAAGTAGTCACACCTAAAATAAAATAATTGTACTTGGTCAATGTCTTATATCACATTCTATAATCCATCACCAAAATGAAAAAGTTGTATAAAGAAATGGTAACCATGAAAGACAAATGATTGTTGTAGTCGAAGAATATGTAGGCCAAAGGTTTAAACAACTCCTACATAATGATAGTCCACTATCCCAATATAGACCCTCTATAAACTAAATCAATAATATATTGATTCTATTCCATTCCTATCCTTTGGAACTAAAACAAACCCACCCAAACCCCTCCCAAAAAACCTAAAACAAACACACACAAATCCCCAAGGTAGGGCTAACATAGTCCTAGGTGTGGGTCCAACTCTAACCTTCCTTACACTACCACTATTTCTGAAAACAACGCCCTCTAAAGTGGCAAGCACCTCGTGTTAAAATCACACTCACAAAAAATAAATTCATAATTTATAAAAAAAATCATGCTCACGTGCGAACACAGCTTTCAACAAACAAAACAAATTTCCTCTTCTCAAACCACCGTCTTAACCACAGTTAAATCCATCCACAGTTCTCAAACCTTAAGAAATCTGAATCTCTTAACTGTGGTTAGCGAAGGGTTGCTTTCTTTCCAGTGGATCGGTCTTAATTAGCGTGCAGATACCTCACGTGACGTGTATCCACGTTTAGTTTCAGTCTCTTTCTACCTCTTCACTCTATAAATATACCCGCCTGAGGATCGGCCAAATTTGTCTTGCAATATTATATTCTCAAATGCATATTTTGCTCTGCAAGATCATAGGCAAAAATTTTATTTGATCAGACAGGGAAAATATTTCTATGTC
The DNA here is from genome assembly GCA_028749045.1 of Cupressus sempervirens. Lineage (NCBI taxonomy): Eukaryota > Viridiplantae > Streptophyta > Pinopsida > Cupressales > Cupressaceae > Cupressus > Cupressus sempervirens. Next base: position 748,489,087 of record CM053783.1, read on the forward strand.
TGTGTTTTGATCTACTTGAAGTTTTGTTAGCCTTTGTTTATCCCATCTGTATTTCCAGATTTCTGGCAAGATGACTGTGACTCCTGGTATTTCGGTGGAGGATGGAAATTTAATGGTAATGGGGGAATGTATCTTGTCTAATGTTCACGAGAATATCACGGTGACCCCTGCATCAGGGATTGGGATGGTGAATGGTGCTTTCTTGGGAGCCACCTCGGACTTCAGCAAGAGCCACCATGTTTTCCCGATTGGCCAGCTCGAGTAAGTTTTCATTGCCTCTGGTTTGTTGAAAATGTTTTTCGTTTGAATGATGTTTGTTGGATGTGTTTTGAAGTTGAGATGGCTAATGGTGAGAATCTATTGATCTGTGAATTGTTTTGGTAGATTAACAATGCTTGTTTTCAAGAAGTTGTGGAATGATTTACTTTGTACCAGCTTTTCACTGTTATGAGGGTTTGTTGTTTCCTGAGAATGGTGTTTTAGATGAAAACCTGGGATTCGGCCATGCTTTTGTTTTTGTTATTTATAGTGGAAAATTTGTTTTGCCCTCTTTTTGTGAGATATAAATGATTTTTTTTCTTCCTAAACTAGTGATATTCTGAAAAATGTTTCAAAAATCACAATCATTTGTATTGGAACCGAAAAGTCCAGGTTTGAACGCCTCTGTTAGGTCTTCGTTTTCTTTTTCCTTATTTTTGACATTTAGTTTTATTTAGACATTTTATGCAAATATTGTCTGTAGTTTCCGGATTTGAATTTTCAGCTATCAACATTTAAGATCACAGAAATTGTGGTATATCATAAGAATGACAGAGAGTTTAAGGAGATGATCCGAAATATTGGCGTTAGAATATCGCACACGATAAAAAAAAACTGCGAATATTATTTTTGACTTGTTTGGAGACTGCTATAACTTGATTTTATTTTTTCATTTTGCTTGTTTTGTAGACACCGAAGCATTACCTCCCCATCCATACTACCGGTGTATTGGCGTTAGAATTTCACACACTATAAAAAAAATACTACGAATATTATTTTTGACTTGTTTGGAGACTGCTATAACTTGATTTTATTTTTTCATTTTGCTTGTTTTGTAGACACCGAAGCATTACCTCCCCATCCGTACTACCGGTGTTCTGCTGATTTTGTGATAATGCGCTTTCGCATGGTTTTGAAAGTTATCTTCACATAGTTGTAGCTGAATGCAGTAATTCATAATCCGGATCATGGATTATCAAGTATGACCATCCATAGGCAAACAAAGATCTATTATGAATAAATCTGAGCATTGATTACCATAATCACTCCCCATAAGATGGATTACAAAGGTGACTCAAAACGTTGATGATCTGATGCTCTTTCTCAACAATAAGTGTAGCGAGTTTACAAAACTGAAAGAATTTCCAATTTCGGCACCATGTTTGGTTAGGGGGACTCTCATGGTTGTGAATGCCCTGTTCCACTATCTTTCTGATTTATACTGTAGAATTTTGCAGCGGCAGGTATTTGGTGTCGCTTTTTAAGATTGCAGGGGGTATAAACTTGGTAGATGGTAGATGTGAATTTGAGAAACAAAAATAACAATATACAAATTCATAAAAATTGTGGTTTTTTCTTCCCAACATTAAGGACAAACTTATATCTAGAGTTTAGAGAATAATTCTTATCTTGGAACATTTGTTTATTGTCTAAAAACATTTTGTCTAAGACAATTTTAAGGAATTTACTTTTGTGTCTACATTTGCAGAGGCCTTCGTTTTATAGGTTTGTTCCGTTTCAAGCTTTGGTGGATGACACAGAGAATGGGCACTTGCGGGAAAGACGTTCCTTTTGAGACTCAATTTTTGATTGTTGAGGGCAAAGGTGGATCACCATTGAGTACGGATACCATCTATGTTGTTTTCTTGCCACTTTTGGAAGGAGCTTTCAGAGCAGTCTTGCAAGGAAATGAGAACAACGAACTCGAATTCTCTTTGGAAAGTGGTAAATGCCACAAGTTCAGAAAAAACAAATCTTAAATGCAGCATTCATTGTTGTCTAGGAGCAGTATTGATTGCTAGTTTTTTATTTTTTATTGATTTCATACTAAACCTAAAACATTGCAGGTGATCCTGCTGTCCAAACAAACCATGGAGCTCATTCAGTTTTTGTTGGGGCTGGAACTGACCCATATGAAGTGATTACAAGTGCAGTAAAGTAAATGCCCAAATTACTATCTGTTCATTTTTCTATCTCTTTATGTCTTGTATTATATATCAACATGACAAAAATACATCAATTATGTATATTGCAGGGCTGTGGAGAGACATTCACAAACTTTTTCTCATCGTGAGAGAAAAAGGGTAATTTTGTTTGAAATTCTTGGGTTCTTTCAGAATAGTGCCTGAATATCAGTGTTTTACATTTTTGTGAGTGCATTAGTAGCCTACAGGTTTTTAAGTAGTATTAGTAATGAAGTATAATTGTGTGTTTTTTGTTACTCTGTTGTTTTGTTCATCTTTTCTTCTCTGTAATCGTGATCTTGAAATGTTTGGCTTGCAGTTGCCTGACATGTTAAACTGGTTTGGGTGGTGCACATGGGATGCGTTTTATACAGATGTCACAGCTGAGGGTGTAAAACAAGGCCTGGAAAGGTACATTGTCTTTAAATTCTATCATACTACAAATTTCTATCTCACTTTCTCAAGTATTGTGCAATTCTCAGGTCATTCTTTGCAATAATATATTGTCAATGATCAACATTGCATATTAGTTCTTCCAAATTCCCTTTGTTTATAGATTGATAATGTTTCTGTTGTCATGACAGCCTAGAGAAAGGAGGTACACCTCCTAGGTTTCTGCTGATTGATGATGGCTGGCAATCAGTTGATATGGACCAGAATGCCAAGCCTAATGAATTTGTACATTCAGCAAAGTAGGTATCACCATTTTTAAAAAACGTTGAACGTGAATTTTGATTGAGATCTAAGCATTCTGTTTTCCATTAATTCAGTTTTGCAAATCGTCTGACAAATATCAAGGAAAATTACAAGTTCCAGAAGGATGGAAAGATGGGTGAAAGACAAGAAGATCCTGCTTTGGGCCTTCAACACATTGTTTCAAAAGCAAAAGAGAATCACAATTTGAAGTAAACTTTTTACCATGGTTTTTAATTAAATAGTAATATGCCCGAATTCAAGTGGTGGATACGTGTATCTATTGAAGCGTCTTATGTTTGTCTTAATTGGCAGGTATGTTTATGTTTGGCATGCAATTACTGGTTATTGGGGAGGAGTTAAGCATGATATTGCTGGAATGGAGCATTACAATCCAAAGTTGTCCTTCCCTATTCAATCTTATGGAGTTAGTCAGAACCAGCCCGATGAAGCCTTAGATAGCATACAAGTGAATGGATTGGGTTTAGTTAATCCAAAAAATGTCTTCCAGTTTTATAATGATCTTCACTCATATCTAGCAAGTGCCGGCATTAATGGTGTCAAAGTAGATGTCCAAAATATTATTGAGACATTAGGTGCAGGTCATGGTGGCCGTGTAAAGTTGGCAAGTCAATACCATCAAGCATTAGAGGCTTCCATCGCTCGTAATTTCCCTGACAATGGCATTATTGCTTGTATGAGTCACAACACTGATGGCCTTTACAGGTAATTTAGTAGAATTTGACTATATTTTGCTTGGCTAAATTAGTGAAGTTGATTCTTAAACCATTTTGAACTTCAATGTTAAATTGTATCTGATATATATAGTGATTTTATAGCTCAAAGCAAACAGCAGTTATACGAGCATCTGATGACTTCTGGCCAAGGGACCCTGCATCACATACCATTCATATTGCCTCTGTTGCTTACAACAGTGTTTTCTTGGGAGAATTTATGCATCCAGATTGGGATATGTTTCATGTAAATATGCTCTGGATTTTTTCTTTTCATACATTAAACTCTCATTTTACACTTCAAAAGAAGGTAAAGTAGCTTATGGGAATTTTAATTGGCAGAGTCTTCATCCAATGGCCGAATACCATGCTGCCGCACGAGCTGTTGGGGGCTGCTCAATATATGTCAGGTAACTTATTGATTGCCCTTGGTGAACTAATGGGATAAAAAATCTACTTTACACATTCTGTGTAACCCATGGGACATTGGTAGATATAGGCTGTCAAATAAGATTTTTTCTTGTATGCTTTGGTCATACTCTCTGCTTATACACAATTTTATCTTAGCTATTTTGTCAGTTTTATTAATGTCCATCTTGGTTTTCTATTGACAGTGACAAGCCTGGCCACCATGATTTTGATTTGTTAAGGAAGATTGTGCTCCCAGATGGATCAGTATTGCGAGCACAGCTTCCCGGAAGGCCTACAAAGGATTGCTTGTTTGCAGACCCAGCCCGCGATGGGAAGAAGTGAGCCTGAATCCAATTCATCTCTTTGTCAAGTTGAATATTTCCCCCAACTACATACTAGAAATTTGTAAATTTGATCAGTCTGTTCTTATGTTCTTGTGATTAGGCGCCTCTCAGTAATTATAGTTTGTATCTTCTTCAGTACATTCAGATTTAACGTGTTCTTTTGCATGTGGTTTCCTTGCAGCTTACTTAAAATCTGGAATTTGAACAAGTACACTGGAGTTCTTGGTGTCTTCAATTGTCAAGGTGCGGGGTGGTGTAGAGTTGACAAAAAGAATTTGATTCATGAATCTGACCCCAAGGCTATTACATCTAGCATCCGTGCAAATGATGTGGATTATTTGCCAAAGATTGCAGATGAAAATTGGAATGGTGAATGTGTCATATATTCCCACAAAGAAGGTAGGACAACATCCTTTTGAAAAAATCAATACTTACACCCAAATTTGTTAATTTTTTGTTAGGTCTTACATCAAGCAATATTGACATGTTGTAGGGGAGCTTGTTCACCTTCCCAGAGGAGCTGCTTTACCAATCAGTCTTGAATCCCGGGACTTTGAAGTTTTTACCGTGGTTCCTGTTAAGGTTGGTTTGTCATTTTCTGATCATTGATACCTACTTTAGTGCATTGATTTTAAAATGGCAATAGATATGCAATAGAATAGTAGTAAGTCTGCATATGATATTTTTTGTGCCCTCCTTGTTGAAGTGTTAGTTTAGGCCACATTATGTAAAGATTGAACCTTTATGCTGTTGGGACATTAGTATAAATATTGGAGTATTTTCACTTCCTTGAAGTCAAAATATCCATTAAGAATGCCTCTTCGGCAATTTCTCAATGTGTCCATATCATGAGATCTCCCCTGTTATTTCTTTCTTGATTGTAAATGCTTGCTATTGACATTTTCTCGATATTTTTGTTGTAATAAAAACATGGCATAACTGTTTACCATCGCGTCATCTTAAAATAGGGCTCATTTTCTCAACATGTGCTTTCTTAAGTTTTAGGAGTTCAGGTGCTTGTGTTGAGAGTAATGGTGGTTATCATTTTGCTTTTGTTATCCTTAATGCTGTTTCTTACATCTTCCAATGTTGACATGTACTGACCTCACCTGTTAACTACTTATACAATATCTTGCACCAAATTTGTCTTGGTAAAGAGCAAGCCAAAGACATGAGGTTGTAACCAGGCTTTGCTATCTGCAATTAATATTAGAAACAATATATAGACTTCTAAATATGGGTACTTAATTGCAAAATGCTTGTTTCTGTCGACTTTTATATGTGAAGTAAAGCTTCCCTTTTTGACCAACTGCAGGAGTTAGCCAATGGCATCACTTTCGCTCCTGTCGGGCTCATCAAAATGTTCAACTCTGGAGGTGCCATTAATGAATATGTGTTCGATCCTACTACCGCAACAGTGAGTTTGAAGGTCCGAGGATGTGGTGTATTTGGGTTCTATTGTTCTGTGAAGCCAAAGACAATTGTTGTGGATTCCACAGAAACAGGATTCGGCTATCAAAATGAATCTGGTTTGGTTACTTTCACATTGAGAGTACCAGACAAAGATATGTACCTATGGGACATAAGAATTAAGGTCTAGGTATGACTTTCTATTATAGATTATATATCATAATGTAGATCATCAGGGTCTTCTGACCTTATATTGGACAAAAGGGATCTCCTTTTCTGCTTCCTTTTACAATATATGGAAGATTTTATTGGGAAGCAGTTTAGTTTAGTTGGCAAATACTAAAACAGGTCAAATTACTAGATACCTGAATTAATGTATATTTATCTCTAGCACCTTCCTAACAAGATTTATAGCCATGCTTATGATTTTGGCATTCAATTTGAAAATGTCATTGTAAATAGAGTGTCATTATTTGGTTTCCTATGAGTAATCTTGGAAAACTATTTAACAAACAACTGACATGTTCCTATATTGATGGCAAATTCTGATCTCACGTGATTTATAATATAATGAGTGGGACCTGCGAGTTGTGCAGAATATGTGAAGGAGATGAATTCTATCTAGGGTTGGTTTTAGAGAGGGTATCGTGTGACATACTCAGATTCAAGCTAGATCACATTTTGATTTCCATGAGCAAAGAGTGAGGACCATCACCACTTTAAAGCCTCTATTAGATTTGGGAGTTACTATTATAGCAAGGGTCCTTACTATTGATGATTCTCGAGACAAGTGGGAGACAAAGTATAGGTTGCGTATATAGTAGTTACTAGAATGTGCGATTTAAGCGAGGGCTGGATTACTCTCACATACAATGTCAGATTTAAACAAGGGATGGATTTGTGTGTAGTTACGGGTACAACCATTTTAATAATTTCTAGAACTCTGATTGGGGTTGTTGCTAGTAAGTCTTTGAGGCAATGAGACATAAGATATATTGGGTGGAGTATGGTCACACTATGGTTGGAGAGTCAACATATTCCAAGTCTTTTTTTCCCCAAATTGTGGCTTAGTGGCTTACACCATAATCATCATTCCCTTGTAACGGGTTGGATGGTAGAGAAAAGGGGAACACCTATTTTAGATATGAAAGCACCATCAATCAACTAGATGGAACAAGGTGAAATGGAAAGTTCCCCAACACTACTAACGACCATATCAAATTTAAACATCAATATTAATGAAGAGTAAATGTGGAATGTTTTACTCAAATTTTTACTACATTGAAACATATGAGACATATTTTTTTTATGATTTTTAATTATATGAATTTCAAAAACTTTTAATTATAACATATTAAACTCAAGTTTTCCTACAATGAAAGATGTTATAAGTATTTAATTTATATGATGTTTAATTTATATGAATTTAACTAACATACTAGCATATCAAAAAGGAAAAGAAGAATAAAACAATTAGGAGAGAGTGAGAGGATATTCAATTTTAATGAACGACCTTTGTTGTGAATGTGGGAGAGAGACAACCAGAGAGAGAGAGAGAGTCAATTGCAGCACCCAACCTTTGTTGCATGTCTCATTGGACTAGTTCAATAGAAAATGAGATTCACACATCCTAGTTTATGTTTTTTTAAATATTGTGTGTGTGCGCGCGCGCGCGCGTGTGTGTGTGAGAGAGAGAGAGAGAGATAGAGAGTTGCATGTATCAAGGTACTAGTCCAATAAAAAATGAGATCTACACATCCTAGTTTATGTTCTTTAGATATTCATCAAAAGTTATTTGAGCCTTATATTTGATACATATAATGCATCCAAGTGCATTGTTAGGATTGGTCCAGATCAAAATATATAATATAACCTTTTACAAGCGAAACCAATTTTGCTTAACCAACAATATGTATCATATATAACAATAATGTATGTAAAATAAATGTAACCTTGCATAAATAGGCAAGAATGATGAAACAAGTGGGCAAAAGGCAATAACTAACTATATGTCTAAATATGCAACACTTTTGAGATTGCTTGACAATGCGAGCAAGTAGCAAGTATGTGTATACTAGGTCTTACACAAAATGGGGATACATGCTTCAACCAGATAGGGTGAGAGCAAATTCTTTAAGTCCCTAAGTAGAATTTAAACAACCTAGAAAGTTAATATTAACTAGTAGTTGTGTAATGACCTCATTTAAACTAGCATACCTAATGAAGTACAACTTTGGGAGTAATGTATCATGATAATGGGTTTGAACTACTAGCCATATTAGGTACCCATGTACGATGTAATCTCTCACAAAATGAAGAAATAATATTCATGAGGACTAACTTTCCGCTACAACAGGGAAAATGCAAATATAGGATGATAAAGTGAGAGGCTAGGAGGCAATAACTAACTACCATGTAAATATGCAACACTTGTGAGACCACTTCATAGTATGAGAAAGTGGCAAGTATGTATGCAAGAGATGTTATGGAATATGGGGATGCATATCTCAACCACACAATGCGAGACGAATCTCTAAAAGTTCCTAAGGGGAGAGTCGAGCATTATGCATAGATTAACCTAGAAAGTGATATTAATTAACTAGTTATGCAATCACCTTATTTACACTATCACCATTGCTTAAGCACAATTGAAATGTATTATGATAGGCCCAACTACTAGCCATGTTAGGTACCCATGTACAATGCAATCTTTCATATATTGAAGAAATAATATCTTGTGGAAATCCTGTTATATCACAATAGTGAAATGAATGCCCCCAATAAGAGAAATGAATCCTCCAAATGAAGAAGTATCTCTTGTGGCAGTGATAAATTCCTAAAGATGCAACACAATCCTTTGCCTATAAACAACATTTCTCCCCTTAGGAAGAAACGAATCTAATGAAGATAGGAAAAGCCACTCCCATATAAACTAGAAGTAGAAATTCAAATTAATGATATTTTATGCCTTCGAAACTACTCAAATGTCACCATGTCTGTTAAAGATGATGATGCCACAAACTAACTAGGTACACATGCTCAACAAATGTAAAAGGTGATAATCCAAGACTAAAAAATTTGATGAAGAACTAGCTCCATGTGCAATGAAATAAGTTGACAACAATGATGAGTTTGTCTACAAAGAGGTAATGGATGCCCTCTTAATAATCTTCTAGATCTACAATATTAGACTCCGCAAACAAGGATGATATGCTTGTGATAAACAAATCCCAAGTAGTCATGTCCCGAAGAACAATGTTTGGTGTTGAATTGATGACATGTGTCAATGCCAAGATCTTCAAGAATAACAAAAGATTGAAATGGTGTCTAAATGTGAGGAGTGGCAATCGAGAGACAAGTCTCTAATCCATCGAGCTATGAAAGTATTGCGATATACTTAAGCATCTCGAAAATATTGTGGTTATAGGGTATACAGTCTACACATACCAAGGGAAAGAGCTATTTCCTACAATATCCTTGAGAAATTAAGGGATCTCTCAAAGAAAATTCCAAAGTGTGTGAGGGCAATCAATTCCAATAAAACACACCATGTAATCATGAACATTAGAACCGGTGACCCCAAAATGGTCAAATCTTTAAACACACATATGCCTATTTGAGTTTGGTTGAGGGATGGGTGCATATAAATAGGAAAAAATAATCAAGCCAATGAGATTTGTCAAGATGCCTTTTAACCAAGACTCCTAACTATGTTTTGCCAAGTTGATAATAGAAGGATGAATAGAAAAACCCATGATGCCTTTTCACCAAGACTCCTAACTATGTTTTGCCAAGTTGATAATAGAAGGATGAATAGAAAAACCCACGACACCTCAAATAAAATAGTTAGACCTACAAGAATACATGTAAAAGAGGTCAATAAAGCTCTCCCCCACAAATAGATCCATTCCAAGTGCCAAAACATCCAAGTTACTAATTAGATAGTAAAAGTAGAAAAATGAAAAAATATGCTTTGGAAAAAAGTGCACGATTTTATTGAAGAGTTATAATTAATCTTTCCAACACCAAAAGAATCACAAAAATTGTAGATTTTGGTAAAATAGATATGAGTTTGAAAGTTGAAACTAAAGATATGACTTTGAATAGGGTAAGTGCAAGAAGTTAGGTCTCACTTTTGGACAAAAAGTGGAAGTGTTTTTCCTATTTTTGAAATTTCTTGTCAATTGATGTCAAAATTTGAGGCATTTAGAGTAAATTTTAAAAAAACTTCAAATAATAAAAAATTTAGTGCTTGGAGTCTACTTTTTGAATATGTAAAATAAGAATGTATGTAAAATAGATGTAACCTTACATAAATAGGCAAGAATGATGAAACAAGTGGGCAAAAGGAAATAACTAACTATACCTCTAAATATGCAACACTTGTGAGATTGCTTGACAATGCGAGCAAGTAGCAAGTATGTGTATACTAGGTCTTACACAAAATGGGGACACATGCTTGAACCACATAGGGTTAGAGCAATTTCTTTAAGTCTCTAAGTGAAATTTAAACAACCTAGAAAGTTTATATTAACTAGTAGTTGGGTAATGACCTTATTTAAACTAGCATACCCATGATAATGGGTTTGAACTACTAGCCATATTAGGTACCCATGTACAATATAATCTCTCACAAAATGAAGAAAGAATATTCGTGAGAATTAACTTTCCACTACAACAGAAAAAAATGCAAATATAGGATGATGAAGTGAGAGGCTAGGAGGCAATAACTAACTACCTTGTAAATATGCAACACTTGTGAGACCACTTCGTAGTATGATAAAGTGGTAAGTATGTATGCAAGAGATGTTATGGAATATGGGGATGCATATCTCAACCACATAATGTGAGACAAATCTCTAAAAATCCCTAAGGGGAGAGTCGAGCATTATGCATAGATTAACTTAGAAAGTGATATTAATTAACTAGCCTTATTTACTCTAACACCACTGCTTAAGCGTAACTGAAATGTATTATGATAGGCCCAACTACTAGCCATGTTAGGTACCCATGTACAATGTAATCTTTCATATATTGAAGAAATAATATCTTGTGGAAATCTTGTTATATCATAATAGTGAAATGAATGCCCCCAATAAGAGAAAAAAATAGGATAGGAATCCCTCAAATGAAGAAGTATCTCTTGTGCCAATGATAAATTCGTGAAGATGCAACACAATCCTTTGCCTATAAACAACATTTCTCCCCTTAAGAAGAAACAAATCTAATGAAGAAATGAAAAGCCACTCCCATATAAAGTAGAAGTAGAAATTCAAATTAATGATATTTTATGCCTTTGGAACTACTCAAATGTCACCATGTCTAGTGAAGATGATGATGCCACAAACTAGGTACATGCTCAATAAATGTAAAAGGTCATAATCCAAGACTAATTTTTTTGATAAAGAACAAGCTCCATGTGCAATGAAATAAGTTGACAACAATGACGAGTTTGTCTACAAAGAGGTAATGGATGCCCTCTTAATAATCTTTTAGATCTACAATATTAGACTCCGCAAACAAGGATGATATGCTTGTGATAAACAAATCCCAAGTAGTCATGTCTCGAAGAATAATGTTTGGTGTTGAATTGATGACATGTGTCAATGCCAAGATCTTCAAGAATAACAAAACATTGAAATGGTGTCTAAATGTGAGGAGTGACAACCAAGAGACAAGCCTCTAATCCATCGATTTATGAGTCTTGCGATATACTTAAGCATCTCAAAAATATTGTGGTTATAGGATATACAATCTACACAAACCAAGGGAAAGAGCTAATTCCTACAATATTCTCGAGATATTAAGAAATCTCTCAAAGACAATTCCAAAGTGTGTGGGGGCATTCAATTCCAATAAAACACACCATGTAATCATGAACACTAGAACTAGTCACCCAAAAATGGCCAAATCTTTAAACACACATGCCTATTTGAGTTTGGTTGAGGGATGTGTGCATATAAATAGGAAAAAATAATCAAGCCAATGAGATGTGTCAAGATGCCTTTTCGCCAAGACTCCTAACTATGTTTTGTCAAGTTGATAATAGAAGGATAATTAGATAGTAAAAGTACAAAAATGAAAAAATATACTTTGGACAAAAGTGCATGATTTTATTGAAGAGTTATAATTAGTCTTTCCAACACCAAAAGAATCACAAAAATTGTAGATTTTGGTGAAATAGATATGAGTTTGAAAGTTGAAACTAAAGATATGACTTTGAATAAGGTAAGTGCAAGAAGTTAGGTCTCACTTTTGGACAAAAAGTAGAAGTGTTTTTCCTATTTTAAAAATTTCTTGTCAATTGATGTCAAAATTTGAGACATTTAGAGATTAAAATTTAAAAAATTTAAAATAATAAATATTTTAGTGCTTGGAGTTTACTTTTTGAACATGTAATTTATTTTTATACCCATTTTATAGTTTTTTTTTTGGTATGGATCTTTAAAAACCACTTTTTCAAAATGTTTGTTTCAGGACCATACCACACTCATGTACAGACACCATAATTTGACACAAATAAATGAATTTTTGTAAATCATTTAAAAGGAAGCTACCTAACACACCAAAGATTGGTGATAAAAAATTTCTTTAATTTTTTATTGAATATTTTTTAAATTAAATTTTGATTGGCTATAAAGCTAATTCTTAAAACCTCTCATGTAAGGACACCATGATTTGATCAAAATTTCATTTTTTTTCAAAAATTCCTTTTTTTTTTAACTTCAAAAGAATTTGTATAGATTGATGACATATAAGTTAATTTAAGAAAACCCCCCTTTAACAAAATAGTAAAAGCCAAAGATCCTTTGGGCATAACCACAGAAAATCCTAATAAAATAGTCGAGATTTTTGTGAGTCACTTTCAAAATATTTTAAATAACTTTGATAGCTTGAATATGGTAGCTCAAGCAAAAATACTTGAAGCTATACCTAAAGTGGTCTCGCCAGAAGAAAATAGAATGTTAAACAAACCCATCACTATGGAAGAAGTTAGATCAGTGTTATTCAGCATGAACCCTGACAAATCTCCAGGACTTGATGGATTCTAGGCTTTCTTCTACCAAAAATGTTAGGATATAATCTGTCTAGATCTCTGGAAAGCCATTGAAACTTCAAGAAATGGTGGATCATTATTATCTGAAATCGATTTTATTTTTCTTACCTTGATACCTAAAAAAGGGGATCCTGAAAATCTAGGGGACGTCAGACCTATTGTTTTATGTAATACTATATATAAAATCTTATCTAAGCTCTTAGCTAATTGGCTTAAACCAATTCTTTTTAAGCTTATATCCAAAGAACAAATAAGTTTTGTCTAAGGCAAACCAATCCTAGATGGATTACTAATTATTCAAGAAACAATTTATTCAACTAATAGGAATAAAGTGGCAAGAATGTTCATGAAACTGGATATTCAAAAAGCATACGAGATGGTTGATTAGAGGTTTTAATGTAAAACCTTAGAAGCTTTTGTATTCTCACATCAATGGATTAATCTTATCTAGCAGTGTATTTCTACAACTAAAATTTCAGTCCTCATTAATGGAACATGTGAAGGCTTTTTTGAAACATCAAGAGGTTTAAGACAAGGAGATCCCTTATCTTTGTTTCTATATATTATTGTGGAAGAAGCCTTTGGGGGAGCAATAACCAAAGCTCATATCGAGGGGAAAATAAATGGTAGCACTGTAACTGAAAATGTTCCCAATATTACCCACCAACAATATGCATATGACATTATTTTGCCAAGCGAAAGCACTATAAAAGAGGCCCTAAATATCAAGTCTATCATCCAACTGTATATGGAAGCATCTGGTCAAAAAGTTAATGTAGCCAAATCTAAAATTTATTTTATTAACACCAAACTTGATATTGAAAAACATATTTGTAACATTATAGGGTATAAAAGAGGCACATTTTCATGCAAATATTTAGGAATAGAGTTAGAGAAAGGAATTAAATATAAAAAGGAGTGGTACATGATTCTTGAAAAATTGGATGCAAGGATAGGAGGCTGGAAAGACAAATGGCTGACAAAAGATGAGAAAGTCACTAAGATCATAGAAGTTTTGTCCACACTTCCAACATATCCATTATCCTATCTTCCTCTATCTAAAAACATCAATAAGAAGTTCAAGGCAAAGCTTAGAAATTTTCTCTAGAATGACTTTGATGATTCAAAAAAATTAGCTCTCATAAAATGGAATAATATATGTAAGCCAAAGGAGCTGGGAGGCCAAGGGATAAGAAATTTAAGCTGGCAATTGGGGGCTAAACTAACGTGGTGCCTTTTTGAAGAAAGGGATCATAAATGGGCTAAACTCATGTATAACAAATACCTTAATGCTAATGATCCCTACTTAATCTTTAGAATGAGGTCTCTTCCAAAAGGATTCGAAAGCTAGAACTTTATAGCTAAAAGCCGAACCCTTATTAGTAAATTTCTCACATGGGATGTGAGTAAGGGTGATGAAGCTTTATTTTGGGAAGATTCGTGGGATGGTTATCCCTCAATAGATAGTATGTGATTCCCAAAGAGTAGTAAAGAGAAATTCATCAAACTTTGGGGGAGCAAGGTTAGTGATTACAAACCAAGAAAAACTATTAATGGAGTCTCTAATTGGGAATGGAAATTCATGGAAAATTTGGATATGGATCCAATAGTAAAAAAGGCATTTGAAAAGATAATCCAAAAAAAGAAAAGTAAAGCAAGTAGATAGAAAAGACAATCTCATTTGGGCAGCATTGAAGGATGGCAAGTATAGTGTCAAAAAAGGATATAGAGCTATCACTAATTCCCAAAGATGGGAAGAAGTGAATACTCTACTTAAACTTTTTTGGGATTCATCCTATCTACCAAAGGCAGGATTCTTTTTATGGCTGGCATTTCAAAAAAGGATCCTAACTGCCCACAGATTCTAAAAGCTAGGTATTGATGGTCCATCAAGATGTGTACTGTGTAAGCAAGATAGTGAAGATTTTGATCACATCGTATACAGATGCACATATTCACAATATTGTTGGGATTGACTCAGACATATGATGGGCTAGACTGCTCCCATGTTGAAATCCTTAGTGGATTTCCTTAAGGGATGGCCAACAGAGTGTAGTAGTGGCATTTATAGTAAATCATGGAATATTTGCCCATCTACCCTTATGTGGGAAGTGTGGAAAGAAAGGAATAAAAGAATTTTTTGCAATCAAGATATGTAGCCAGAAGAGATTATTAAAAAAATTGAGGCTTGTATAGTTGAGACTTTAAATTCTCATCTTAGGAAATCCTATATAGAGGAATGATCATTTTCAAGTTAGGATGGATTAATGAAAAAGAAATGGGTAAATCTAATTAATCCTCCACTTGTATATAAAAAGAAGAATAAAGAGGCTAGAGAAAATTGTAGATGGACCCCTCCACTGACTGGGTGAGCCAAGTTAAACTTTGATGGAGCCTTAAGAGGTAATCATAGTTTTGCAGGAATTGAATGTATCATTAATAATGAGTGAGGTAAGTGGATTGCTAAAAGGGCTAAATCTATAGAACCCACTACTAATAATTTAACAGAATTAGAAGCCCTGCAAGAAAGTCTTCAAATATGCTTAGATATAGGTTTACCTAAGATTATTGTTGAAGGATATTCTCAGATTGTCTTAAATACCATTAGGAAGAGAAAGACGCCTAATTGGGTTTTGAATTCGAAACTGGAAGAAGTGCTTAATATTCTAGATTGTTTTAGAAATTTTTAAATCCTCCACATTTTTAGGGAAGGCAACAAAAAGGAAGATCAATTAGAAAATAAGGGCGCAAATGGTGAAACCATTTTAATAGATAATGATCAAATAAGTAGTCCTGCATAATGTAAGATAAACAATCAGAATCCAAGTTATTGTTCTAATTATGACTAGATAAATCTTCCAAATGAGGCCTGAGGATAACTCATAAAATAAGAATTAAATAATATAATGTCTATAGTATCAGTAAATCCACTTAACATTGTATTGTTTATTCTTATATTTAGGTATGACTGATTTAGCATAACTCTTCCATATAAAGGAAAGACGATTAACATATTTTTAGGGAGCCTTTACAAAACATGGGCTTATTATTATGGTTGGGAATTAATTCGCGATTGGGGTGTGCTTTTATAGTAATCATATCATCTTAATCCAGTCCTTCTTTGTTGTCCCTCTCCTGAATTGGTATGATTCTAGGCATTATCATGTCTAAACATGATTTGGCCTCATATAGGTAATAAGTGATGATTGACGTCATCTATCTAGGTTTTTCTAGATCCTTCGTCGATAGTCCACTAGTATTATTTATTTAGTAAGTTTTTCCCCATCTCATTTAGTCTAAAGGAGCATCTATCCTAAAATGGAAACTAACATTATTTTATTCCATGCAACAAAGGTTCGGACCATGGATTTTCGAGGAAATGTAAAACCAGAGAGATGGAAAAGAGTGTTAAATCAAGTGGATGACATGACCAGGATTGTGGTTAGTCATGTCATAGGAGAAGACCTTTTTAACTATGATTTTTCATGGAGAACTAACAGTGATATTATAGGGGCTTTTATAGGTTGTGTGGCCAGAGTCAAGGTAGAAAAATGAGATATGTTTAGACTTTGCCTTAATTTTTTTAATACAGTTTGGTGTGTAGTTCTGGAAGAAGCTATTATGAGCATAGATGAGAAGTTTTCGATCCCTCTCCCAGAAATGTATATGGTAGACCCTTCTGGAAGTTTTGACTTAGCCATAGTTTCTAGACGCTCTTCTTTGGTTGTTTGAGAGAATTCAACCTTTTTTCAGGCATGGCTGAAAATGGAAGCTAGCATTCATTTTTTGCTCAGGTGGAGAGAGATTGTGGTAAATAGTAGCAATGAATGGCTCTGATACTATCTCGACATCTTTAAGTCATATATTCATCCTGGTGTGGTACTGGATAATCTAGTAGCTCTGGAATTCTATATCCCTAATATGGAAAAATCAAGTAAGGAAAAGAGTTCCTTTGTTTTTCTGCCTAATTTCCAATCTAAGAATCCCAATGACATTGCAGAAATTATTATGGTGCATTGGAAATAGGTGTATGATATGTATGTCCTTCTCTAGCCACGACTGTTAGGTTTTTTGGTATTATTATCCAAATTTTGGGTTGGGGCTTCCCCTATTTTGTATCCTCGACCCTGTCCTAGGTTTTTTTGTGTCTAGCTAGAACTTGGTATGTTGTTTTGTGCCCTCTTCTTAGGTTTTTAGTCTTTGGTCTTTTTTTTGTTAGGTTAGTGTATAAATATATGTATATAGTGTTCTAATTCAGTGTTTATATAGCTCTTTCAGTTTTAGTTCTTCTATTATATAGGTTTCTATCATATTTGTATTAAGGATGATGTTTGATTCATCAATATAGTTTCATTTGGTCTACAATTTTGTCAGCTCGAATATTCCTTCTTCTTAGTAGTGTATATATTATCTCTTCTAGATACTAATACAAATACTTGTTATTTCAGTTTGATGGATTTGTTTTTGCCTTCAGATGATGTATACAGGGTTATTATGATTAGGATGGATATCCATTTAGATTATCTTAAAATTTAAATAAATTCTCCTTATCCTTTTAAATATGTTAGTAGCTATGATCTTTAGAATGCAAATGATCTACTTTTAGTCTGATTTTAGAAGTTAAATTGAGCCAATATATATCATAAAGAATGCAACTGGATTTCACAATTAGCATTTTACAATCTTGACTCAAAAAAGAAGAACAAATTCAAACCTTTCTATCTAAAATGGTACTAAATTGAAAGGTAAAGGCAATAGTCTAATTCTATGTTTATAGATAAACAATGATCAGATAAAGTCTAGACTGATACAATTTTTACATCTTAAAATGTGGTTTATTAGGTTTTATAATTTTACAATAATTATTATTAGACTTTAGATGCCTTTTAGAATATATATGTATCATACTGATCATGTAGAGAAGATAGAAAGAAACAATTAATAGGAAGGTTGGATTCAAACAATCCTGTACCATTTGGTTAAACTTAGAATTTTATTATCTTCAATCCAGAAATTTGAGGGTTTTATTTCTTAATTTTATCACTAACTAAACTAATGTGTTCGTTAAGTGTTATTTCTGATCAAAAGGTTAATAAGAGGGAATCATTTCTTTAGAAGTGGATCCTACCTAAGATACTAGGTCCGATTAAATTTTTTAATTCTCATTTTGATCAAAGGAGTTTGATTGATCAATTTTATATTATGTATCTTCTTATACTCAAAATAAAAGATTGAAATAGTCAATTGGGGTATGCCCCTTTTAATTATGTAATAATATATGACTATGGTCCTGGGCAAGACTGGAGGTTTTCTTCTCCATTTTTCCCTACCAGTGCTCGTTTGAACGAAGTTAATTTATTGTATTATTATTATTATTATTAATATAATCAAGGCCTTGGCCATTTATTGATTTAAATTTTTTAAAAATAAAATAAAACCCATAAAATAAAAAAGTCATTAAAGTTTTAGTGAACCTCACTATTTTATGTTTAGGTACCACTTTTGATTAAAAAATAATTCAAAAATAGTAAATAAAATCATAACACTATAAAATTTACATTTCTAAAATTAGGATAGTGAGATCTCTAATGGGTTTTCATTTCATCAAAAGAATTGATCGGGAAGACCCTCTAAAAATTATTACAAGGCTTGAACTCATTAGTTCAATGCCTTAGCCAAATCTTGAGAGGTCAAGGCATAGACTTGGTCCCACCAAGCCTATCTCGAACCAAAACTTGAGGCAAAATAAAAAATCCTACCCCATGTACGTTATTTGGAATTCAAAAAATAGGCGCTTGTTTTGAAAAAGTAAAATCAACGTTTAAAAATATATATTTTTATAGGTAATCGGCCAAAGCCTAGATTATATATTATTATTGTTAAGAGTAAATAATTATTATTATGTGGCAATCTTGAGTAGATTAAAACCCAAGACCTCCCTGATGAGAGGCTCACAATTTACCATTGAGTTGTAGGCTCTTACCTAATTTTAAAATGCATTTTAAATCCCCAAGAAAACAATTTCTGTTTTTTGAAAATGGGCACCTAATTTTTGAAAAATGGGTGCCTATTTTTTATTTTTTTTAAAAGGTTCCCATTTTCATTTTTTTAAAAATTATTAGTGTTACTAAATTTTCACACATGCTGAAATTTAGTTTATTTGTAACATTGCATAAGAATTCATAAGCCATTCATGCATTTGTCTCAGTTCATTTCCATTTTTAAATCATTTTTATTCTGAGCAGAGAAGGACAATGTTCATTGTATAAATCATAACTGATATGTACAATTTTCATTTACAATTGATTAAAATGATTGAAATGCTGAAAGTAAAGGGTCTCACACAAGTTGTAAGTATAGCTTCCTAGCTAGCTTTCTTTCATAAAGGAATACACGAATAGATAAAATATGTTCAAAGGAAAGAAGCGAGTTTAGAGATAACCAGTCATTTCCTTTTGCTTTGACTAGTTATAGATTTCCTATGATTGCTCTGTCCAATTCCAAGCTTGAATTCCCCGACAGCTGCAAAAGATGAAAAGAAATGATATTAGATCCCGAAGGATCTAAGCAATGACTGAATATCTCTACTGCTAAATATATTCCATCTGTTGATGCATTTCATTGCAAAAGAAAGTAAGCTATAATCAATGTCAAAGAATAATAACAGTTTGGTTACAAGTGTCACGAGCCCATGCTCGAACCTTGTAAAGAAGAAGAATAAAAGAAAGAATGCAAATCATATATTTCATGTTCTTCCTGCAGCAGACTAGAAGAAATACATAAATTCACCTTCAACTATAGCAGAGATCATATCCTATACAGTTGTACCAGCAACAAAAAACAACCATGACAACACCATACAACGAATTCTTTCAGTCATGGACATGATGCAGGCTGCAAGAAAGGTATTCATGATACAAGGTTGAAGGTAGGGTGTGAAAATATTGAAAGGTGCAAGAAGAATGCATTCACAGGAAAGCTACTATGCATAAATGCAAAGAAGAAATAGAGCAAGAACAATTATGGGAGACTATGATGTGCAAGCAAAAATGCAGACATTTTGTTCACATTTCTTCCTGTAGCAAACACATAAATGCAAATAACTGAGGGTATTTGAAGAGAGATCAGCAACGAAGTAACTGAAAGGATGAAATGTATAGAGATCTTGTGCAAATTAAATGATAAAGATCATGCATAATTTCTAAGTTTCAAAGGAACAACCAGTAGAGCCTGCAGAAAGGGCAAGGATATTTTTGAGCAACATGTAATTGTTGAAGCCTACAGTTTATAAGAACGTAAAACATGGGAGATGCAACGAAATATAGAATATAATATGTTATTAGTAGGTTTAAGTTACAAATTGAAGCAGGGAAATGCTAAACAGTGATAATAAATAAACACTTTCAGAACAAAAGTAAAAGAAAATCAGTTAGTGACTTTCTCATGAAAATTGTGCTAAGTTCAGCTATATGCTAGCAATCATGATAACAAAAAGGAAAGAAAACAGGCTACAGCTACACCCATCCCTGCAAGCAACACTCTTAAAGATGACCAAATAGATCAACCAAGAGAGAAAGGTGAAGAAAGGCATCAAGATTCAAGAACCCAAAAAAAAGAAGGAAACAAGCAGTTTTTCAGACAATATCAGAAGTGAATGTCACAGAGACCATAGTGCACCCTCAACCAGAAAAATATCATTTCACATCTTTTCAATGCTCTGCGCAAACCCAAGTAATAGAAATGAATGCGTCCACAAATACAACATACTACAGTTTTAACGGTAGCCAGTTCATTCCAAAAATAGATTGAGCAAAGAGTGGCCAAATATAAGTTGGTAAATAAAAAATTACATCAGCAGATTGGTTCAATCTACAAGTTTTTTCATGAGACATTCAAAGAAGCATCGAAGATACCAGAGAAAGAGTCACATTTTTTGCAAGAGAAATGCCAGGAAAGGAAAGTACGAAATGTTTTTAGTTTCATATATAGCCGCAGTCAGCAAAAAGACAATACTCACAGGTGTATGTCGTGAGTTGCTTATCACAGCACATTCCACAAATATAGCAAGAAGCGGTGCCCAACAAATAGAACCCAGCAACATCAAAATGCAGAGTCGGCTTCGACATGCAGGCCCAAAAGAAGGAAGAATGCGGCCAAGGTTTCAAACCCTATGTGTTTGCATTTTAGGGCTCGAGAATGAGCGATGGAGTTTTTGTTTTGTTTTGCAATCTAACTTTTGCAAATTAATTCCTTTCTAAAGGAATTTTGGGTCCACATAGAGTGACTTTTTGAAGTCACGTTTTTTATTTGCTTTGTTAGTTTTGTCACAATATAACTTAGGGTTTTTCTTAAGTTTTATTGTTTATATTTCACTATTTGCATATTAATAATTGTAATTATTATTAAATTAATTAACTAATTATAAGTCAGTTATTTAATAATAAATTTAAAATGCAATGCGAAATAGTTAATTTTGTGTTGAAATTAACTTAACTAGGTGAGTACTCTAATTACCTAGATGTCAAGGGTTAGACTTTAGTTTCAAGTTGTTAGCTGGAGTCTCTTTGAGTGATTTGACAGTGCTAGCAATCTGTTGCCAAGTGTTTTAGTGAGCATTTTAGACTTGGAGTTCTAACTGATGGTTTTTGAGTCATTTAAGGAATATTTTTGTGGATTCATAATGGGTCAAAATTGAGCTTTGTAATGGTAACTTGGAGTCCTTGTGGTTAGCTGGAGTGTTTTCTGGGTGATCATGAGTGAGTCATAGGTTCTTCTATGACTTGGCACAGTTCGTCATTCACTTGTCATCCATTTGGATGGATTTTGCATGCTTTTTGAGGGCTTTCTTTGATGGATTCGACCCCATGGATTTGGGATATTTAGTCTTTGAACTTTGATTGTAAAGGGGTTCAATTTTGGAGAAGGAGAAGGCTATTGTGCCATTTTTATGGTCCTCTGTGTAGACACCTAAAAACCTTTAGAAAATAAAGTATTTTTATTTTCTGAAAAAGTCCTGATGACAACATCATTTATTAATTAATTTTTATGCCATTAAATCCCTTTATCTTAATTAAAAATATTTAATTAAGGAATCCCTCCCAAAAATGTTTAAATCTTATTTAAACATTATTTCCTTATTTATTAATTATTTAATTAATAAATTGACCAAAAAACTCAAAATAAATAAAAAATTTATTTTTTGCCCAAAACTTGGCCAATTTCCTTAAGACCACTAACCTCTTCCAAAATCTTCTAATCCTTCTTTAATTTTAATTAAAGGCTAATCCCATCATTTCCTACCCCTAATCCCAACTCAAAATATTTAATTAAGATTAAATATTAATCCTCATGTTTATTAAAAAAGTTTTAATAAATATCTCCTCAACCCAAACCCTTGAAATAAATAAAACTTTATTTATTTCCTAAAAATTTAATTTATCCTCATCCTAAGAAGTTCTATACTCTTCTAGAAAGTCTTTATCCTCATCCTAAGAAGTTCTAGACTCTTCTAGAAAGTCTTCATCCTCATCCTAGGAAATTCTAGACTATTCTAGAAAGTCTTTATCCTCATCCAAAGTCTAGACTCTTCTAGAAGATGTCTTTAAACCTAATCCTAATCCCCTCCTAACCTTGTCACATTCCCTAAACATGGGTTAAGAATTGCTAACCCAAGCCAAAGTTAACAAATATCTCCTCCTTCACCCACCCTCATTAAATGCCATCCACTTGCCTATCCCTAAGCTAATCCTAAACCATCCTAATCCATCCTCTAATCATTTGCACAATCCTAAGCAAGCTTAAAACCCTCCTAATCAAGCCCAAGTCGAAATTGCTCTCATCACCCTCAAAATATCTCAACCATAAAACTTTATGAAGCCCACTAGGCCATAAATGACTCTTCCAAGCCCTTTTATTGCTCTTACAAGTCATTATGAGGGTCTTTATGAAGATTTTATCCCTTGAGCCTCCTTTGTTGACTCATCCTTCCCCTTTCCTCCATCCTCTCACCATGTGACATGTGTCACTCCTTGATTGGCTGTAAGGAAGCACAATCCATGTGCTCTCCTCTCATGCAATCTGAGCCCTCCATGAGCTTTTTCCCATCCTTGCATCTTAGCCCTCAATCCCTCAAGCCTCTTGCCTATAAATTGGATCCTTCCCCTTTGCAAAATAACACAATCCATGAAGTAAAGTCATAATGCCATTTTACATCAAAACCATACGCTCACACCCAAATTCCAACTCCATTTGAAGCCCTTTTTGAAGCATAAGCTTGAGCATACATCCTATCTATTTAGACAAAGCTACTCAACAAGAGAGCTTCTCATTGAGAGAGCCCATTAATGGCTCATATTCTCAATTGAGAGCTCATCTTAGTCTATCTTGAATTTTATGAATTTTGTTTAGTTTGTAGAAGGTTTATTTAAATTTGGTTTCTATTAGCATACTAACATTGCTCATATACACTCTGCATTTATCTTTTCTAGATTGTATCATTGGGAGCTAATGTTTTTGGCCTTTGAAGGAATAATATAGTGAGCTGGATCTACTTTGGGACTCATTCTTTGTGTGCAAAATTGGTGATTGATGTTTATTTTTTGTGTTCTTCTAAAGAACCTTTAAGTTTATGTCTCATTTCTACATCTATTTGAGTTAGTAAAATTGTCATGCATAGGTCATAAGTTGTGCATCTTAATGGAAATAATATCAATTGTGGTTTATATATTTTTGATGTTATTCATTTGAGCCTTCTCCTAAAACACTGTTATGTAGAGGTTTTCGTCAAAGTTGTATCTTATTGTTGTCAGTATTCCTATCATTGTGTTGCTAAAATATCAAAATCCCTTATCTTTTCCGGGTGCATCACCTCTTAGGTTTAAGAAAAATTTCATTCCGTACTTTCTATCCCTTTTCCTCACAAGTTTACAGTTTTCAATAGTTTAGGTGAGGCATCACATAACATCAAATAGGAACCGGCCTAGAATCTGGAGGTTTAGTCACCTTTATAGTTTACCCACAAACTCGTGATTGTTCCCATGTTATCCAAAATTTCTAAGTGCTTTAGTGCTTAGTTTTAGGGTGCAAATTCTGGAGTTAACAATTATTATTATTATTTTATTTTTTAATACAAAAATGGGCACCCATTATTTGAAAATAAAAAATGAGCGCCCGTGTTTTGAAATTTGCATCGGCCATTCAAGCCTAATACAAACACCCCTTTTTTGAAATGAGCCTAATATGTGTGCCCATTTCTAAAGGAGTATAATCTCAATTTGTGGACTTCCACGATTTTGAGATCAAACTATTTTCTTCTACCAAATGAGTGGATTAAAAATATGAAGTTGAATAAGATAATAATAGCACCACCATTAGAAAGTGCTTTAAATTATGTTTCCAATAATATCTCATTTGCCCAACTTTGACATTGTATGAAAATGTCATGGAAAAAAGAAGTATAGGTTAAATTTAGCTAAATGATAACTAGTAGTTATTACCATTCTCACTTGATTTTTGCAAAACATGCTCATTGCATGCAAAATATAATAATGCATGGATGGGTTTTGTGGCAAAGAATCTTTTTACTTGGAAATTTGTTGAGAAAAAGTTATGGTCAAGTCTTTATTTTTTGTAGTTCATTTTTAATAGTTTTCCTTTTTTTTATTATAAAGTTTTCTCACACAATTTGATGAAATTTTAGAATAATAAGAATGGCCTCAATTCTTTTTCTGGTTGTGAAGAAAACCATAAATCAATTTCTCCATATGAGCCTATTTTTCTCCTTAGAGCTTGATATGTCAAAATTGGAGAATAGCAAAGTGGATCTGGAGCTTTAATACAACGTTAGAGTTATTTGTTTAACCCCATAAGCACAAGAATTGGTTGCAAGCAAAATGCCTATCATATCTATAGAGAAAAAAGACATGATTTATACTACGCAACCTTGAGAGAGATTGGTCCAAAGAGGAATCTAATAATTTGACAAACCTATAAATGAATTGGATAGTTTCCAATCAACCCCTATAAAACTACATTGATACAAACCTAGAGGAATATTTAAAAAGTTCTTCACAAGTGTTTCTAATTACAAATAAGACACCATGTGTTAAATAAAGATCAATCTAATAAACGGAAAATAACCTATGTTTAGTTGAAGTGAATAAATTATTTAAAGGACCTAATTATAAAATTAATTAGATAATGTCCTAATTAATCCAACAAATGTTGATGTAGAAATGTGAATTGTGGAATGTTAATGCATGCCATAATTGCGACAATCTGAATTCCATATGCAATCTTGTTGCAAATAATTGTTGGGTCCTCACCAGGAAGCGCCTCTAAACTTTAAGCAAAAACTGAAAAAGAATTTTGATGTCTTGATGTTGATTAAAGCTTCATCCTTTACATACCAAACTCAAAAGAAACTGCTTAATTCCAATTTTTAGTAGCATCTACACAATCAAGATAAACAACTTCCTCACCTACATATTATTTCCTCAATAGGATCCAAAAACTCTCCTCAAATAAGGTCGGTAAAGGAAAAAAAATAGACCAAATGATTCAACACAGAACAATGCGCAAGATCAACTAAAAAAAAGATAAAATTTAATGGGAATTCAAAATTCTCATAGCTAGAAAAATTTCCTACCATGAAAAGATAATAGATATTGTAGCTACAATATACCCTCAATGATGTTGCCCAAATGTAGAAAACAAGTGTTAATCTTTTTCTATAAGGAATTGTTGGATGCTTCATGTGAAGCATATCTAAATTCATATATAACAAGTAATGAAATCATAATGCACCTCATTATAATACATGTTCATATGTAATTGATGTACATGAAAATGTGGAAAAAAGTGTGGAAGTGTTTTGGACACAATTAACAAATATGCTCTTTAGTTTAAAAATGATTAGCATTGAAATGGAATATTTGTAAGATAGACGTGAAGTATTTTTTACACGTGAAGTACTTTTTACACAACTTACACAAATGCTTAAATGCATGACTCAAGATAACCCCCTTTGCCCCCGATGGTCCTAGTGCATTGACTGGGCCCGCTGTATGCCCAAATGTCATTGTGATGATTCAAATCATCACACTATGAGGTCATCCCTTAGACTAGAATTATTCTAATGTTTTACACACACCTACACCCACACCCACACTCATCCACACACACACATATAACATATGACCTCAACAAAGCAAGGCTCGTGACTTAATCATCACGCTACAAGATTATCCCCCAAACTAGAATTATTCTAATGCTTTATACACACACATGTGTGTATGTGTATGTACGTATGTGTGTACCTATACATATATAGATACACATACACACACATACATACATACATACATACACACACATACATACATAGATGTGTGTGTATGTGTGTGTGCGTGTGAAGCGTAAATAGAGTGTGGATAGTGGATATCTAATATCTTACCATGCTTGGATGATAAAAAAACCTATGGTCTAGGAAAAAATTTGAGAAGAGCACAATTATCAATGATATAATGAAATACAAAAGTAAATGTAAGGAAAAGTTAATTATTTTAATTTATTTTTTAACATTTTCTGTATACTATTTTTGAGGTGAAAGAGATTGAAGGTTTTTTTAGAATTTATCACCCTCGATCATGCATAATTAGAAAGTGTTATTTCTTTAGTCATCCTTAACTACAAAGTAATGAATCTTCCAAGTTACTCTAAAATTTTACCCTTCATTGACTCTTTGATCAACTTTGGATAAGGTCTATTAGCTTGATAAAGTAAGGACAAATTTTATTATTATATGTTCAAGTCAACTAATTAAATAATATTTTATAAATGGACCACTTAAATAACTCATCTTTCACTTAACATTTTAAAACCTTCTAGTCCTCATAATCAAGGATATCTTGTACTGTCATATAACTAGGTATTTTTGCTTCTATAGAAAAATGTTTTTGAATAAAAAATAAGGAAATTTGGATACCCTTGTGTGTAGAATCATCCAATAATTCCCTAAAGAAATATAGAGTTGCAAGTTCTAATCATGGTTTGAGTACTTAAATATTTTTTAAGATTGTTCTTCACTATTTATTTAGACTTTGTTTGAGGATTAATAAGCCAAGCTAGCGTTATGGTCAATATGAACCATTTTACAAATTTTATGTAGTGAAGACTTCCTAAATGTAAAAGTGTTATATATTATGATAACTTGAGGTATACTAAACTTGAAAATGATTTTCTCCCAAACTTTATTTTTTGATGATTTGTACATATGTTTCTAATTAATATATATGGTTAGATATTTTCATCCAAAAGAAGTATTTTGTCTAAAATATTTGTTTAAATAATCAAAAGTTCAAAATAATACTAAAAAACACTTAATATGATGCTATCAAGCACACCCTCTAACTCTTTTGTCAAATATTTGGTTACTACTATTGTAAACCAAATATACCTAAAAGAGAGTGAAGTATCTAATTAGTACTATTAAGCCTCTAATTGGAAAATTAAAAAATATAATGACAATATAATTTATATATTTGGCTAGGGACTGGATCATACACATCCAAATTTGATATCTAAATAACTTTATCAAAATATACCATGTTATATATTAAAAACTATCAAAACAAGGGTGTTGTCCCTTACAATGATAAACCAAAAAGACCATTTACAAAAAAGATCAAGAATATATCATTAACAAAACACTAGTAGAACATCTAGTAATCTACATCAAGAGTGGGTACACAGCTCACCCACAACATGGAGGAAGTGAAAAAGACACTGAAGAGCAATTTTTTCTATGCTAACAAACCTCCACCCAAGCAATATTATCACTTGGATATCCACCAAAAGGGTGAGAATGCGGAGAAATCCTCACTGTAAGACTATCAACACAAAATCTACCATGTTAGTTGTGAGAGTAAGCCAATAATAACGTAAATGATGATGGTGTTTGGTAACAATATATTCTCTACATTGTTCAATATAAATTTCACCATTATAAACTTTTCATATATGGTAAAAAGATATATTGTTATTAGTAACTTTCTATTTCACTTCCAATTGTCAATATATTTTCATTTTTTACCACCTTGCTCAATGCAAATTGGTCTAAGAAGATTTTTTTATTATTGATATTTTTCTATTTTACTTTCACCTTTTAATACCTTTTAATAGGGGGGTGGGAGGGATTATCCATAACAAGCATCTAGGAAGGCTCTAGGAAAATCTCTTTGGCAATAGTCTTACCATCCCTGTTGGGAGCTTGCGACACAAACTTCTTCTATTTTTTTTGTAGAAGGGGAGGGGGAGATATTTTTATTCCTTCAACTTTCAAAATTCTTTATCTATCTTCATATCCTCATCCTCCTCATTGTACTCCTCATTTGAGGAAATGACCAATTTAGTAATTCTGCATTTATTTACCTTCCTCCTTGGTAATATTCATGAGATTCTTGGTAGAGGAACCCTTGCCCTTACTTTTAATGGTAGTGGCCTCAAGGTCCTCAAAATGCATGCCTTTACTTGTTGTAAATATAAGAGGAGTAACTGTGAGGGGAGGGGTGAATCAGTTACAAAAAAAATAAATCCCAGATCCTCTAGATGTCAATACAAATCAAAACTCTATCTAAATTGTATTATGTTGTAACTCAACAAACACACATGCATTCAGTTTAGACTAGCAAATACTATAACTCAACAATAACTGAATATATTGATCTTAATGTGATTAACCATAAGATTAACTTAGTTGCATACACATTAAAGAAATAGCATGAACACAAGTGACATCAATATTTAATGTGGAAACTCAATTTGGCAAAAAACACCAATTGTAACTAGTTACTAATTTTCACTCTTCTAAGGTGAGCCCTGTTAGGAGCCAACCCTAGTAAAGGTTACAAAACACACTATTAGGATTGGCCTTGTTAGAAGTCTTTAGAAACTTCAAATAGAAATGCCACCTTGTTAGAGAATTTGCAAAAAGTTGTTAAGCCAACTCTGTTAAGAGATTTAGATCACTGCTACAATGGTTAGAGAGTAACAATGAAATGACTTGATTTCTGATGCAACTAAATTGCTAATTATAGATCTCAATTTTGGCTTGAATACTTGATCCTTCTTAACTGAATGTATCTTTGTAGCTCAAAAAGGATATTCTACTTATCCTTCTAATTCGCTTCCTTTTAGCATCATCAAATCTTTTGTTATATTGCACTCATTCAATTATCAACTTGACCTTATATATATATATATATATATATATATATATATATATATATATTGACAAGTCATCTTGAGTACAACTTAGAATACTTAATATTCATCTTCTCAGTTGGCTAGAACCAACAATTAAATCAATTGAACTCAATATGCCAAAACAAGAAAATCTTTTATTAGCTGATCCTACTCAATAGACACTATCTTTGAAATGTCTTTCTCATGTTAACCATGTAGTGCCTGCCCCTAGTTCGCATTTTGTTATCGTTGCTAAACTCTTTTAGAGCTAGTTTTACATTGTTGGTTAGCAGCATTTTTTTGAGATTATTAGATATTGAGCTATGGATTCAGTTTATTATGTGATGAGATTACTTAGACTCTACATTTCATGTATATATAATGATTATTTTTAGTGTTCGCAATTATTAATGATGATTAGTAAGATGATTTCTTATCATATGTGTTTTCTTATGGATACTTACCCCATACTTGCATGTGTATGGTGTACGTGTTTGCTTTTGTATGGCATGTCTGATGTGGTTAAGGAAGGGAGTCATAGTCACCTGCTAGTCGAGATCTACACGATGCACCACTTCCTACCATTGTCTGTTTAGTTTAGTATATATTGTGTTTGTACATGCATGATTTTTATGCAGGTTGCAGGTACCGGGTATTGACTTCCCTGAATTGCCAGGATGAGCGTACCCTATCACATTATCTCAATGATAAGAGAGAGGAGATAAATTCTCAAGTCCAAATCCCAATCCTTTGAGGCATTTTTCCTAATTGAAAAATTAGGACAAGTATCTGAGTTGAATACCCACCGAATGTGTCGGATGACATATTTCGTGATTTTTAACCCTTTAAATTTATTTTGTATGATTTGTTCTATGATAGGTTTTCATATTTTATCTTGAAGGTCTATGGTGAATTTTTCATTAATTAAATCTTAATAAATAGATTTAATTAATAAATTATTTATTTGAAAAAATTAATAAAATATCATGATCTTCGATATTTTGATTGTAATTAATTAAATGTGAATTATTAAGGAAAAATAATTAAATAAAAGAATACTATAAATTAAAATTAATAATAATTATAAAATAATAATAAAATAATAATAATAAAGGCTATAAAATAGAGATTATTTAAAAAGTAAATTGGAGTTATAAGCTTGCATGGGAATTAACATGTGTCAACAACACAGGGGTTAGTGCATCAATTAAGCACAAGGTGTCTACAATTCTATGACTCATCAAAAAGGATTAGAAAAGACTCATGCTTAGTTGGTGACACCTTTCAATGGTTTCAAAAAGCATTCCAAAGATTTCTTGAGAGCTCTTGATATTCAGGCATTCATAGAAGCTTAAATAAAAAGCTTAATGGAAGCTACAAGCTTAATGGAAGCCACGAGCTACAAGCTAAAATAGAAGCTTCAAAGCTTACATGCATGAGAAAAGATTCATTTGCTCATATATTTTCTACTTGCTTCTATGCTCCTTCTAGCATTTCTAATCACTTGGAGGATTCGATCGGCTTGGACTCTTCGAAGAATTGCGAATGATGGAGAAAGAAGAGATTTTCTATGGACTTCTAAGACATGGCAAGTTAGCATCAATGTCCAGGTGCACTCGTGATATTCTCATATTCCCTTTGCACTCTTTCTCTTCCTGTCTGCATCATATCTGTTTTATGTGTCTGAATACTCTCTGTGATTGAATCTACTATTTGAAATTGGAATCTAGATATTTTATTTGGTTGAGAAGGAAACAATAAAAAACCCTAGTTCCAAATGAGAAAGAAATTAGATTTTAATCAGATTTGGGTTCGAATTTATATTAAATTAGAAAGACAAGATTTGGAATTAAAATAAAAATTTTATGGTGAAAATTTGAATGATTAGATGTAATCTTTCTATCAATTATATTTTTAGATGCATATGAACAAACCCTTTTATGGTTAAATTTAAAAAACAATTATTTTAAGAGAAAATTCTTAATTCATCACAAATTTTCCTGTCGTTGCCCCTTGGATAGACCCGAACTCAGTCATTCATAACTTTTTATCGAAATCGAATTTATTTGATCGCTCTGGTCAGAATTGGCGCAACTTGGCCCTCTCCAACATATTTCAATTTCAGCCCGATCCAACGGTTCATTAGAGAGATATAGCCGTCGTACTGTGACTGTTTTATTCAAGAACAGATATTTCTCTATTTTTCATAACCAAAAATTCTTTATACTTAAACTTCACAAAATAATATATCAAAGAATGGAATGAATTAAAGATATTATTGAAATCTTCCCTTATTAGAATCTTGTTAATATGCATTAGTTTTATATGGTTTATTATCTAATCTAATTAAATCAAATTTAATTAAGATTAATTAATAGTAGAAGAAGTGTAATTAATTATTAGTCAATCTAAGTAAATGAATTTTTAAATGAGAGAAAATTAAAAGAAAAGATATTTTAATATAGTTTATATAGTGGACTTTTTATAATGTATATTAAATACTATTTAATATATATTAAATAATTTAGAGATGGTAATTTTATATTATGTTTTTAAATGAGGAGACTTTAATGATAATGGATTAAGATTTAATTGACATGAAGTCACTATTATAACATTGTTATAATTTGAATTACTATGGTATTATTAATACGTTATATATTATAAACTAAATTATTGATATACCTTAATGGTATTAAGAGTTAGCTAATGAAGCTTATGTAAAGTTCTCTAGATCGATTAATAATAGTTTTGACGAGTTTATTATTTATTAATGTTTGTTGGGACTAACAAACTATTAATAAATAATAGTATAAATAGTTTAAATAGTTATCAATTAATACGATCAGAGTTAATCTAGAGGAGATTATTTAATGATTAAAGTTTTGTAAATATATTAGTTTTCGGATTTGAAGTATAATTGATTTTTAATCAATTGATATTCATTGAGTTGATATTATAACTATGATATTAATAATTAAGTTGTGCGATAGAGTCTTATTTGAAAAGATTAATGATAATACAAATTTGTCAAGGGAATGTTGGTATTCTTTGAAAGAAGACGAATGAGGTCATTATAGATTTATTCTCAATATAGCTTGCTAATAAATATTGACAAGTTATTATTATTGAATTATTAATATGAATATTTGAGTATTGAATTATAGTTGACTTTTATCTTACAGAATTTTAGTCAGTTATTAGTCAACTGATATTAATTGGAACGTTGCTATGGTTCTGCAATTATTAATTAAATCAATTAATGAGAGTTAATTAGATTTAATTAATAATTAAATTATGTAATAGAGATTTAATTGATATAATTCTTTTAATGAGATTTTAAAAATATTGATATCAAGTTGATAGGTCTTAATCTGATGACTTGAATAATGACTTTAGATATTTTAATGGTGAAGACTTAGTAATATATAATTGAGAATTATTAGAATAATAAAAGGTCAAGGATTGTGAATCGATGTTAATTGATCATTTTAATAAGTTATAATCTTCTTGTTCAAAGATTGATAATTAGCTCTCTTATAATTTATAACGAATAATGATCTTAGAAAAGTTGAAAGGTTAATCAATTAGAATATGGATCATGGTTAAATATAGAACAATTTAATTAAATGTCAGTGATGATCAGTTTAGTGAATACTTATCTTTAAGTTATTTTAGAATGTAATTCTTAATAATGGAAGGATAATGCTATCAAGGAACAAATGGGTTGACTTGTAGGTCAAATGATGAAACTTAAGACACTTGAAAGTATACTTGTAAACAAAAAAATTGGAAACCCCTACACTTGATTCAACTATGAGATTTTAGCAAAACGAAAACATGTGTCTGCATCGTGTATTATATATGCTTCTTGTTTTGGATTTTGGGTTAACTAGTGTTGACCAGTCTTAAGTTGTTACGAGAGGCTCGGGGGTCATGAGATGTGATGGCATGTTGATCTTATTTGGTCTCGATCTTTATAAGCCCAACCATGGTAATGTGATCATATGCTCTATGAAATGTTTGTATTTACTGATTGTTATTGTTCATCAGTCTTCATGTGTGAAGCTGAGATGTATGTGTATGAGACACTTGAGCTAATCATTTTTGAGTCATCGATCAGTTATCCTTAGATTATTTTCTAGTCGCCATGATGGGACTGAAATGTGGATTTATTTTTTGATGATATCATGTTGTGACATGTTTGACTCAACCATTTTGGAATCTTCAATCAGTATGATTTTTAGATATTTTTAGTTGCTTATTGAGAACTAATGGATATTGTGTTTTATTTTTAGATATATTTTGGTTATTGAGAACCAATAATTATTATGATTATCAGTGATGCCTTCAGTTGCCAATAGAGAACTGTTGTGATCATAATTTTCTATGGATGTTTTTTCAGATGCTCATGGAGATTTGATGATTCTTCTTATTATGGATTTTTGATACTTTTATCATGGTTATTTGATGATTATGGATTTTCTTTATAGTCGCTTGTACAAGACTATGGTGATTTATGATTCCATGAGCTTAGGGTAGGTAATCTACTTATAGTGTCGGAAAGTGGCTTGCAATGGGGGCTGGGGCCCTAAGTGGCTGCCAAGGTAACTCATTGTAAGTTTGATTAATAAGGGATAACATTTACACACTAAATGGGGATTAAATGAATCTAAAAAGATAATTGTTTTGATGTTCTCGCCTATGCCTTGAGTGCTTGTACAGGCTAGGATGGGAGTAGTGAGAATGCATGGTTGCGATCGTGCATTCCGTAGTATGCCTCGTCAATATGAGAGGATACTAGTGGCCGCATGAGATCAGTATGGACCCGTGGAGTTTAACTAACTGCCAGGGTAACTTGTACGTGATAATTGCGATGACACTTTTCCGCTTGCAGAGTAGGTTTCCTACATGTTTTTGTGTGCCTCTGAGAATTAGATGTTGATTTTGTGTGTGATTGGAACCTTTGAGTTAGTATACTTTTAAGATTCTTGGACTTCTAAATATTTGTGCTATGTGTTATGGATAGCATGTTTGAGACTTGAGATTATCTCCTCAGCACGGTGGGAGTGGACCACTTAGGTTCCATGCGGTCGGGTGGTAGTGTATTTTCACTCTTATCATTTGATATCCGTCCGAGACACCGCAGTTGGAGTATCTTTGGTTGGTATTTATTCTTTATTATGTTCTTGGAGCATTATGATAGATAATATACCTTATGATGGATGTATTTACTGGTATGTTTCTTATATTGATGATTTGCTTTACTTTGCATATATTAGTTGATGATTTATTATGCTTTACTTTGCATGTTAGTAGGATGTTTTAGGAGTGACATTTCTACTTTGTTAATATCGATGATCTCTTCGATGCTTTGGAATGTTATGCACGGAGGGATGGCTAGGATTCACGATGGTCTAATGATGCTATTTACGGTTGGGAGGAACCGTGCACTTAGTTATTTATGTTTGTGATATATGGTTATCTTTTGTGATGGATGTTTATATCTTTTGTGATGATGTATCATGTATGATATGTGGTTTCATTTATGTTATTGCATCATGGATTAATATTAGATGATGATGATGTACTTTATTTACTTGGATGTTTATTCTTTTAAGCTTTCCATACCCTGTGATATGTACAGTAGATGATTGAGTTAAACTAAAATATAATTACAAAAGGACACTTGTATATTGTTTAAGTACATTGGATGTATCATTGTTATTTCATAAGGATGGGATGTTAGATGAATAGTTAATTTAGATGTGATACAACATTAAGATATCTTTAAAGAATGTAGCCTGTTATGTATATATGTTATGTTTATTTTCATTTGAATTGTTGCTATTGCTTCCGCAAATGTTATGAATGGTTTTATCTTTCATGTTTAAAAAAAAAATTTGTTTGGCAAACTTAGTAAAATTCTTTGGATCCCTTGGCGGGGCATTACATTTGGTATCAGAGCCCGAATTTCAACATTAGGAGCTCTAGGTATATTAGAATGCTACTAGTTATTAACTAATTGAATAAAACGAAAACTTAAAACTATCATGTGTATCTTTTTCAAACTAAAAACTTGAAACTAGGTGAACTGAAACAGAACTTAAAACTGTTACTTGCATTTTTTTTATATTTCAACACTTAGCTTTCAAAACTAAAAATTTTACTGAAAACTTAAACGAAGGCAAAACTGAAAATTGAAAACTTATTCTAGTTGCAAAACATGTATCTTTTATCTAAGTTTCAAGGTAGTATACCTTTGTTTATCTTTGCAAGCATTAAGTTGTTATTGTTTAGAATGCATTAGAGAATCTATTTTAATAGATGTTAAAAGAATGCTGTTGGATCGATATAGTTTTTGATTTACCATTAAATCAAAATCATATTGCTCTAAGGGTGTTGTAATATCCTCAGTGGAATCATGTTTTTCCTGTAGGGAGGAAAAGGGTTCAATGGGACCCGCATAGTGAGTATCTTAGCTTTTCATTCTTGTAGGCTTCCAGGAGTAAGCCTAATCACAAGGGGGGTGTATGTAGTGCCTGCCCCTAATTCGCATTTTGTTATCGTTGCTGAACTCTTTTAGAGCTAGTTTTACATTGTTGGTTAGCATCATTGTTTTGAGATTATTAGATATTGAGCTATGAATTCAGTTTATTATGTGATGAGATTACTTAGACTCTACATTTCATATATGTATAATGATTATTTTTAGTGTTCACAATTATTAATGATGATTAGTAAGATGATTTATTATCATATTTGTTTTCTTACGGATACTTACCCCATACTTGCATGTGTATGGTGTGCGTGTTTGCTTTGCATGTTTGCTATTGTATGGCGTGTTTGATGTGGTTAAGGAAGGGAGTAGTAGTCACCTGCTAGTCGGGATCTACACGATGGACCACTTCCTACCATTGTCTGTTTAGTTTAGTATATATTGTGTTTGTACATGCATAGTTTTTATGCAGGTTGCAGGTACTGGGTATCAACTTTCCTGAATTGCCAAGATGAGCGTACCCTATCACATTATCTCAATGATAAGAGAGAGGAGATAAATTTTCAAGTTCAAATCCCAACCCTTTGAGCCATTTGTCCTAATTAGAAAATTAAGACAAGTATCTGAGTTGAATACCCACCGAATGTGTCGGATGACATATTTTGTGATTTTTAACCCTTTAGATTTATTTTGTATGATTTGTTCTATGATGAGTTTTCATATTTTATCTTAGAGGTCTATGGTGAATTTTTCATTAATTAAGTCTTAACAAATAAATTTAATTAATAAATTATTTATTTGAAAAAATTAATAAAATATCATGATCTTTGATATTTTGATTGTAATTAATTAAATGTGAATTATTAGGGAAAATGAATTAAATAAAAGAAAACTAAAAATTAAAATTAATAATAATTATAAAATAATAATAAAATAATAATAATAAAGGCTATAAAATAGAGATTATTTAAAAAGTAAATTGGAGTTATAAGCTTGCATGAGAATTAACATGTGTCAACAACACGGGGGTTAGTGCATCAATTAAGCACAAGGTGTCTACAATTCTATGACTCATCAAAAAGGATTGGAAAAGACTCATGATTAGTTGGTGACACCTTTTAGCGGTTTCAAGAAGCATTCCAAAGGTTTCTTGAGAGCGCTTGATATTCAAGTATTCATAGAAGCTTAAATGAAAAGCTTAATGGAAGCTACAAGCTTAATGGAAGCCACGAGCTACAAGCTAAAATAGAAGCTTCAGAGCTTACATGCATGAGAGAAGATTCATTTGCTCATATATTTTCTACTTGCTTCTATGCTCTTTCTAGCATTTTTAATCACTTGGAGGATTCGATCGACTTGGATTCTTGGAAGAATTGCGAATGATGGAGAAAGAAGAGATTTTCTATGAACTTCTGAGGCATGACAAATTAGCATCAGTGTCTAGGTGCACTCGTGATATTCTTATATTCCCTTTGCACTCTTTCTCTTCCTGTCTGCATCGTATCTGTTTTATGTGTCTGAATACTCTCTGTGATTGAATCTACTATTTGAAATTGGAATCTAGATATTTTATTTGGTTGAGAAGGAAACAATAAAAAACTCTAGTTCCAAATGAGAAAGAAATTAGATTTTAATCGGGTTTGGATTTGAATTTATATTAAATTATAAAGACAAGATTTTGAAATTAAAATAGAAATTTTATGGTGAAAATTTGAATGATTAGATGTAATCTTTCTATCAATTATATTTTTAGATGCATATGAACAAACTCTTTTATGGTTAAATTTAGAGAACAATTATTTTAAGAGGAAATTTTTAATTCATCACAAATTATCCTGTCGCTGCCCTCTGGATAGACTCGAACTCAGTCATTCATAACTTTTTATCGAAATCGAATTTATTTGATCGCTCTAGTCAGAATTGGCGCAACTTGGCCCTCTCCAACATATTTCAATTTCAGCCCGATCCAACAGTTCATTAGAGAAATATGGCCGTCGTACTAAGACTGTTTTATTCAAGAACAAATATTTCTCCATTTTTCATAACCAAGAATTCTTTATGCTTAAACTTCACAAAATAATATATCAAAGCATGGAATGAATTAAAGATATTATTCAAATCTTTCTTTATTAGAATCTTATTAATATGCATTAGTTTTATATGGTTTATTATCTAATCTAATTAAATCAAATTTAATTAAGATTAATTAATAGTAGAAGAAGTGTAATTAATTATTAGTCAATCTAAGTAAATGGATTTTTAAATGAGAGAAAATTAAAAGAAAAGAGATTTTAATATAGTATATATAGTGGACTTTTTATAATGTATATTAAATACTATTTAATATATATTAAATAATTTAGAGATGGTAATTTTATATTATGTTTTTAAATGAGGAGACTTTAATGATAATGGATTAAGATTTAATTGACATGAAGTCACTAATATAACATTGTTATAATTTGAATTACTATGGTATTATTAATACGTTATATATTATTAACTAAATTATTGATATACCTTAATGGTATTAAGAGTTAGCTAATGAAGCTTATGTAAAGTTCTCTAGATTGATTAATAATAAATTTGACGAGTTTATTATTTATTAATGTTTGTTGGGACTAACAAACTATTAATAAATAATCGTGTAAATAGTTTAAATAGTTATCAATTAATACGATCAGAGTTAATCTATAGGAGATATTAGTTTTCGGATTTGAAGTATAATTGATTTTTAATCAATTGACATTCATTGAGTTGATATTATAACTATGATATTAATAATTAAGTTGTGCGTCAGAGTCTTATTTGAAAAGATTAATGATAATACGAATTTGTTAAGGGAATGTTGGTATTCTTTGAAAGAAGACGAATGAGGTCATTATAGATTTATTCTCAATATAGCTTGCTAATAAATATTGACAAGTTATTATTATTGAATTATTAATATGAACATTTGAGTATTGAATTATAGTTGACTTTTATCTTATAGAATTCTAGTTAGTTATTAGTCAATTGATATTAATTGAAACATTGCTATGGTTATGCAATTATTAATTAAATCAATTAATGAGAATTAATTAGATTTAATTAATAATTAAATTATGTAATAGAGATTTAATTGATATAATTCTTTTAATAAGATTTTAAAAGTATTGACATCAAGTTGATAGGTCTTAATCTGATGACTTGAATAATGACTTTAGATATTTTAATGGTGAAGACTTAGTAATATATAATTGAGAATTATTAGAATAATAAAAGGTCAAGGATTGTGAATCGATGTTAATTGATCATTTTAATAAGTTATAATCTTCTTGTTCAAAGATTGATAATTGGCTCTCTTATAATTTATAACGAATAATGATCTTAGAAAAGTTGAAAGGTTAATCAATTAGAATATGGATCATGGTTAAATATAGAATAATTTAATTAATTGTCAATGATGATCAGTTTAGTGAATACTTATCCTTAAGTTATTTTAGAATGTAATTCTTAATAATGGAAGGATAATGCTATCGGGGAACAAATGGGTTGACTTGTAGGTCAAATGATGAAACTTAAGACACTTGAAAGTATACTTGCAAACAAAAAAACTGGAAACTCTTACACTTGATTCAACTATGAGATTTTAGCAAAACCAAAACATGTGTCTGCATCGTGTATTCTATATGCTTCTTATTTTGAGTTTTGGGTTAACTAATGTTGACCAGTCTTAAGTTGTTACCAGAGGCTTGGGGGTTATGAGATGTGATGGCATGTTGATCTTATTTGATCTCGATCTTTATAAGCTCAACCATGGTAATGTGATCGTATGCTCTATGAAATGTTTGTATTTACTGATTGTTATTGTTCATCAGCCTTCATGTGTGAAGCTGAGATGTATGTGTATAAGACACTTGAGCTAATCATTTTTTAGTCATCGATCAGTTATCCTTGGATTATTTTCTAGTCGCCATGATGGGACTGAAATGTGGATTTATTTTTTGATGATGTCATGTTGTGACATATTTGACTCAACCATTTTGGAGTCTTCGATTAGTATGATTTTGAGATATTTTTGGTTGCTTATTGAGAACCAATGGATATTGTGTTTTATTTTGAGATATATTTTGGTTATTGAGAACTAATGATTATTATGATTATCAGTGATGCCTTCAGTTGCCAATAGAGAACTGTTGTGGTAATAATTTTCTATGGATGTTTTTTCAAATGCTCATGGAGATTTGATGATTCTTATCTTGGAGATTTGATGATTCTTCTTATTATGGATTTTTGATGCTTTTATCATGATTATTTGATGATTATGGATTTTCTTTACAGTTGCTTGTACAGGACTGTGGTGATTTATGATTCCATGAGCTTAGGGTAGGTAATCTACTTGTAGTGTCGGGAAGTGGCTTGCAATGGGGACCGGGGCCCTAAGTGGCTGCCAGGGTAACTCATTGTAAGTTTGGTTAATAAGGGATAACATTTACACACTAAATGGAGATTAAATGAATCTAAAAAGATAATTGTTTTGATGTTCTCGCCCATGTCTTGAGTGCTTGTACAAGCTAGGATGGAAGTAGTGAGAATGCATGGTTGCGACCGTGCATTCCGTAGTATGCCTCATCAGTATGAGAGGATACTAGTGGCCGCATGAGATCAGTATGGACCTGTGGATTTTAGCTAACTGCCAGGATAACTTGTACGTGATAATTGCGATGAAACTTTTCCACTTGCAGAGTAGGTTTCCTACATGTTTTTGTGTGCCTCTGAGAATTAGATGTTGATTTTCTGTGTGATTGGAACCTTTGAGTTAGTATACTTTTAAGATTCTTGGACTTCTAAATATTTGTGCTATGTGTTATGGTAGCCTATTTGGGACTTGATATTATCTCCTCGGCACGGTGGGAGTGGGCCACTTAGGTTCCACGTGGTCGGGTGGTAGTGTATTTTCACTCTTATCATTTGAGATCTGTCCGAGACACCGTGGTTGAAGTATCCTTGGTTGGAATTTATTCTTCATTATGTTCTTGGAGCATTATGATAGATAATATACCTTATGATGGATGTATTTACTGGTATGTTTCTTATATTGATGATTTTCTTTACTTTGCATATCTTAGTTGATGATTTATTATGCTTTACTTTGCATGTTAGTAGGATGTTTTAAGAGTGACATTCCTACTATGTTAATACCGATGATCTCTTCAATGCTTTGGAATGTTACACATAGAGGAATGGCTAGGATTCACGATGGTCTAATGATGCTATTTACGGTTGGGAGGAACCGTGCACTTAGTTATTTATGTTTGTGATATATGGTTATCTTTTGTGATGGATGTTTATATCTTTTGTGATGATGTATCATGTATGATATGTGGTTTCATTTATGTTATTGCATCATGGATTAATATTAGATAATGATGATGTACTTTATTTACTTGGATGTTTATTTTTTTAAGCTTTCCATACCCTGTGATATGTATAGTGGATGATTGAGCTAAACTAAAATATAATTACAAAATAACACTTGTATATTGTTTAAGTACATTGGATGTATCATTGTTATTTCATAAGGATGGGATGTTAGATGAATAGTTAATTTAGATGTGATACAACATTAAGGGATCTTTAAAGAATGTAGCCTGTTATGTATATATGTTATGTTTATTTCCATTTGAATTGTTGCTATTGCTTCTGCAAATGTTATGAATAGTTTTATCTTTCATGTTTTAAAAAAAAAATTGTTTGGCAAACTTAGTAAAATTTTTTGAATCCCTTGGCGGGGCATTACAAACCAAGTAAACTTGGTTAACACTACATATTCACAAAGTTCATTTGGTAATAGAGTGGGCTCGGTTAACATTGGTTTCATCCAACATTTTCTTCATTAACCGAGTGAGCTCAGTTAAAACTCAACTTCAGCAAACTTTCCTTTGACAATCGAGTGAACTCAGTAGACACTATCTTCTGAACTTGGCAAACTTTGGAATGCTCGGTAGACATTAGAAACTATCTTCATCTCCCGAGTGAGCTCAGAAAACACTGACTAGAAATGATATGACATTTTGTGTAACATCAAAGACAATACATAATTAATCAATTATTTTCAACAATCTCCCTCTTTGGCATTGATGGCAACACAACATGTCATAATACAATGAAAATTTTAAAGCAAGAATAAATTAAAGAACACATCCTTAGTTTCATTCTAATTCTCATCCATGAGAACTCCCTTTATCATTGTGAACTCCCTCTACCTTTAACTTCTCCCTTTGTTAGCAAAACTTTGACTTCAACATCTTCTTCTAATAGCAAACTTCCCTTCTTTGATATCAGACCAAGTTCTCCTTCTTTGACATCTCTGAAGTAATAAAATTTCTATGAGATATTACTACAAACTTCTCCCTCTTTGACATCTCATGCCAAAGATAATATTTAGTGAATATCAATGTACCTTATGTACTAATTCATTTGCAATGTGCCTTGACAATATTGCATCAACTATTTGATGTTCAACATGCTCTGGTTGATGCATCACTAAACTGCATTTAGTGAGCTTCAGATAGGGGAATGACCCCTAACTTACCTCTTAGATACAACAATGCATCCTTAGGCAATGGCTGAGTGAATATATCTGCAATTTGCTCTTTAGTATTTGCATATTCCAATCTCACCCCTTTATCTTGTCCCAATTCTCTCAAAAAATGACATTTTATAGAAATGTGCTTGGTTTTAGTGTGCATCACAGGATTCTTGGATATATTAATTGCACTGGTGTTATCACAAAAGATAACCACTAGATCCTTGATCAATATCTTTACACTTGCCAACAGCTACTTGAACCGAACAACATTAGAACAATTAACTATTGTTGCCACATATTTTGCTTCTATTGTGGACTAAAAAATATAATTATGCTTCTTACTTGTCCAAGATACTAGTCTTTTACCAAGAAAAAATGCTCCACCACTTGTGTTTTTTCTATCATCAACACTTCCTACCCAATTAGCATTTGTGAATGCTTTCAAAGCCAAATTGCTTCCTTTTTTGTACCATAATCCATAGTCTTCAATACCTTTTAGATATCTCATAATTCTCTTGATTGCCATCATGTGATTTTCTTTGGGGTTGGCTAAGAATCTTGCCACCATAGCAACTACTAATGCAATATCAAGCCTTGTGTGTACTACATACTACAATTTTCCAATCATTGATTTGTATGTGGTTTGATCTACCTCTTTGGAATCATCATTTTTGGAAAGCTTATGTCCAATAGACATAGGTGTTCCAACAAGTTTTGAATCTTCCATTCCAAACTTATTTAGTATCTCTGTGATATATTTGGATTAAGTAATATAGATGTCATCTTTCTTCTATTAGATCTGCAATCCAACAAAGAATTTTATCTTTCCAAATATGTACATCTCAAATTCTTTACTCATCTCTTCTGAAAATGCCTTGCATAAGTCATCATTTCTTTTAAATAAAGTGTCATCCATAAAGATTTATGCCAACACA
Organism: Cupressus sempervirens; assembly: GCA_028749045.1. Lineage (NCBI taxonomy): Eukaryota > Viridiplantae > Streptophyta > Pinopsida > Cupressales > Cupressaceae > Cupressus > Cupressus sempervirens. The sequence goes on from CM053783.1 coordinate 748,532,208, forward strand.
ATCTTCTTGTCTAGTCCTTCTTTGATATACAAACTGTTGTTATCATTTGTTCTTTGAAAACCAATCTTTATCAAGTACTTATGAAGACTTTCATACCAAGCTCTTTGTGTAATTTGCAAACCGTATCTCTTTGTTAGAATCCACAAAACCTTCAGGTTGTTCTATGTAGACTTCCTAATCAAGAATTCCATTCAAGAATGCAGATTTTACATTTATTTGATAAACTTTAAATCCTTCATGTGTTGCATATGCTAGTAAAGTTCTAACACCTTTTAATCTTGCAATAGGAGAAAAAGTTTCACCATAATCAATACCTTCTTCTTGAGAATAACCTTTACAAACTATCCTTGCTTTATTTCTTGAAACTTTTCCATCTTCATTTAACTTATTTCTGAATACCCACTTTGTGCCAATTACATTTTTGTCCTCGGGTCTAGGAATAAGAGTCCAAGTATTATTCTTCTCTATTTGTTCTATTTCTTCATTCATAGTTTCAATCCAACTTTCATTATCCAAAGCATCTTTAACATTTCTAGGTTAAAATTCAGCAAGCAAACATGTACTTTTCAATTTGTTTCTTATCATTGTTCCATCTGACTTGTCTCTAATGATTTGAGAAGGTGCATGTTGCCTTTTGACATATCTTGCTAACACAGGTGCTTTGGATTTAGAAAATTTTCCACTAAACTCTTCATGATCTTCTATATCAAGCTTGGGTCCCATTGTCTATGACTCAAGTCCATCTAACTTAGTTTGTTCTAGCACTAGCTCTGTAGCTTCTTATCGAGGCTTAGGTCCTTTAGACTATGACACAAGTTGCACTGGTTGCAACTTGGTAGCTTTTGGAGATTTTGGGGACTCTGGAGGTGAGGCCTCCTAACTTTCAAATAGATTTGGCAATGTATCAGGTTCATAGTAAACAAACCTTTTGTAATCCTTAGGTTCTTTGCTGCTTTCTTCTTCACTCTTTTCTGCAAATTCATCAGTTCTCACTTGTGCACTTTCTATGATCTTACATTTGTATGCCTTACTTCTGCAAGAGTATCTTAGGAATATGCCTTCATCACCTTTGACATCAAATTTACCTTTCCTAAATTCCTTCAAGCTATAACATTTTCTACCAAATACTTTCAAGAAACTTGCATTAGGTTTGTAGCCATACCATAATTTATAAGGAGTTTGATTTGAGTCTTTCTTCAACCGTACTATGTTCAAGGTATGCATTGTAGTACTAATTATTTTTTTCTAGTATTTGATTGTAACACTCTTTTCTATCATTAAGGTTCTTGCACAATCCATGATGGATATGTTCCTTCTTTCAACTATACCATTCTACCGAGGTGTACCAGAGGCTAATACTTGTCTCTTATTACTTTTTTCAATGCAAAATTCATTGAACTCATTGGAAATGAATTCACCATCTCTATCTAATCTCAAACATTTTAGTTTTTTTTTCTACTCTTGTCAGATACCGCTTAAATTTTTTAAAATCTTCATATTTTTCTTTTAGATACATTATAGTCATCATTCCAGAATAATCATCAATAAATAGAATAAAATACTATTGAATGAACTAGATCCAATAGGTCCACATAAGTTTTTATGAACTAGCTCCAAGACTTCTTCTGAATGTTAGTCTTTTCTTTTGAAACTTGTCTTTCCCATCTTACCAATTTGACAATTTTTTCATAGACCCATATCAATTTTCCTCAGACTAGGAATACCTCTTACTCTTCTATTTTTTCTTATCTTGACCAAATTATCAAAGTTCACATAACATAACTTTTTATGCCATAATCAACTTTCTTCTACTTGAGCAATAAAACATGAAATTTCACTGAGATCTAGGTAGAATAGGTTACCTTTTGTTTTTTTGCCAGACCCAACTAGATTACCTTTTCCATCCAGCAACTTGGCCTTCCCATTCATGAATTCCACCTTGAATCCAATGTTATTCAACTGTGCCACACTCAGTAGATTATGCTTTAGTTCTTCTACCCAATAAACATTGTTATATCTAAGTTCATTGGTTAGTGAGATACAACCTTTTCTCTTTATGCAACAAGGTTCATTGCTTCCAAATCTCACACTACCACCATCATAATGTTCCATGTGCTCGATTTCTTTTATCACCAGTCATATGATGTGAGCAACCACTATCATTAATCCATGTATCATTTTTGCTAACACAAGAAAAGAGTCATTTTATCTCCTTCATCATCAGATTGATCTTTTACAACAATATAAACAATTTCATCATCTTCACTGCTTTCTGAATCTTTAGCCATAAAACAAGATTTCATACCTTTAACCTTGCAGTCTTTCTATTTTTTGAAATCTTCCTTGCCTTTGTACTTGTTTTTCTTCTTTTCATCTTTGTCTTCTCTATTTGAGCACCTTGCAACAATGTGTCCAACTTCTTCACAAGAGAAACAAATTAGAGGAATCTTACCTTTATAGTTGCCTTTGCCTTTGGGATACCTTCTTGCAAGCAATGCTTCAATGGCTTCAAGATCACTAATAGAATTGTCTTCCTCTTCACTTTTAGATTATTTTCTTTTAGATCTTAGATTTCTTATTGAGTGATACCTTGGCTTCAAATGCAGACTCAAGATTGCTAGAACTAGGAGTATAATTGTCATCGTTATCTAGTTCAAATGTTGTCAATCTTCTAACTAGAGCATCCAAAGTTATATTGTTATTTGGATCACATCTCATCTCTTGAATAACAAATAATTTAATTGCATAGATAGGAAGAAGAGTTCTAAGTACCTTTCTTACCACTGTTACATCTTCAATTGTTCCTCTAGAGGCTTTGATAGAACTAACATTGGCTTTGATTTTTTCTACATAGTTTGCAATGTTTTCATCCTCTCTCATTTTCATTTGATCAAATTGTCCTCTAATACTTTCAAATTTTTCTCTCCTTACATTGTCATCTCCTCCATAGATGACTTTTAGTTTGATACACATTTCATAAGTAGTTTCACAATCTTTGCCCTCATCAAATTCAGCATAGCTAAGAGATGAAGCAATATCAATCATCATGATATTATGACTTTTCTTCTTTGCAATTTCTTCAATAGTCATAGTTCTAGTAAGAGCCTTGTATTTGGTGTCTAGATATTTTAGCCTTGAATCTCCAATGGTTGCCAAGTGTAAACTCATGAGTTCTTGTCATGCCTTGAAGTTATCTTTGTTTAGCTTTGGGATCTTCCTTTTGTAAGACATCTTGATCTTTAGCTTGGGTCCTTGAAACCTTTTCTGCAAGAACCAAAAGTTCTAATATCAATTGTTGGAAATATAAGAGGAGTAACTGAGAGGGGAGGGGTGAATCAGTTACTTAAAAATAAATTCAGATCCTATAGTTGTCAATACAAATCAAAATCTTAACTAAATTGTACTATGTTGTAACTCGGAAAACACACTCGATTTACACTAGCAAATACTATAGCTCGATAATAACTGAATATACTGATCTTAATGTAATTAACCTTAAGATTAACTTAGTTGCATATGCATAAAAGAAATAACATAAACACAAGTGACACCAAGATTTAACGTGGAAACCTAATTTGGGAAAAACCACCAATTGCAACTAGTTACTAATTTTCACTCTTCTAAAGTGAGCTCTATTAGTAGCCAACCTTGTTAAAGGTTACAAAACACACTATTAGGTGTGACCCTGTTAGAGGATTTAATCACCATGTTAGGAGTGGCCTTGTTAGAGGTCTTTAGACACTTCAAATAGAAATGCCACTTTGTTAGAGGATTTGCAAATAATAGTTAAGCCAACTTTGTTAAGAGATTTAGATCACTACTACAATGGTTAGAGAGTAAGAATGAAATGACCTGATTTCTGATGCAACTAAATTGCTGATTACAGATCTCAATTCTAGCTTGAATACTTGATCCTTCCTGATCGAATGCATCTTTCCTTTAAACATCATCAAATTTTCTGTTATGTTCCACTCATTCAATTCTCAACTTGACCTTACACACACACACACACACACACACACACACACACACACACACATATCTTACACATTGTCAAGTTAGCTTGAATACAACTTAGAATACTTAATATTCATCTTCTTAGTCAGCTAGAATCAACAATTAAATCAATTGAACTCAATATGCCAAAACAAGAAAATCTTTTGTTAGTTGACCCTGCTCGGTAGACACTAACTCATAAATAATTTTCTTGTTTTAACCAAGTGAACTTGGTTAACACTGCATATTCACAAAGTTCCTTTGGAAACCAAGTGAGCTTGGTTAACATTGCGTATTCACAAAGTTCCTTTGGAAACCAAGTGAGCTTGGTTAACACTGGTTCAATCCAACATTTTTTTTATTAATCGAGTGAGCTTGATTAACACTCAACTTCTGCAAACTTTCCTTTAACGACTGAGTGAACTCAGTATACACTATCTCTAAACTTGGCAAACTTAAGAATGCTCAATAGACACAAGAAATTTTCTTCATCACCTGAGTGAGCTCGACAAACACTGACTAGCAATGATATGACATTTTGTGTAACAACAAAGCTAATACACAATTAATCAATTATTTTCAACAAATCCTCTATGTCAGAAAAAGCATGTTGAGAATCAGAATCATCATACTCATCCCCAGACTCAAATAATGGACCTTGATGTGTTCATATATAAGCAACATGAGACCATCATGGAAAGGTGGGTTAGTAACTACACAATCCCTAATCTTGTTCATGATAGTATTTATAGAAGTACATAGATAAAAGGGGATGAAAATTTTGATAAAATGTCTAAAGTGATTCAATAGAACAAAATGATGATAGCAAATACAAAAAAATATATCATCCAAAGTGACATAATAAACAATACTCTCAGAACAAACCTCCAAAGATTCTTAATGAAAGTGGGTGGATAATAAGCTTTACTGTACTTATTTAGAGCATAACGCTCCTCATCATCCTTGAACTCCTAAAAAATAGCTTCACATATCTTTCTATATCTACATAGTTTCTTCCTAATTATAGAGATTCATTTAACCTAAGGTATGATATTTTCCATAAGAGTAACACTCCTCCCATAGACATCAAGTGTCCATCATTCTAGTTCCAGAGAAAGAGCTTAGTACATCAAGGCTTCCCCCATGCAGTCACTTCATGAAGGGCGTCAAACCACCAACATGCATAATCTCCCACACCTTCATTCTTCTCCACCATTTCTCATAGCTAGGAGGCTCTCTACATCTTTGTTGTCCTCCCATACTCTCGTTATGCAACTCACATTCCAAATAAATAACCAAATAGTAGAGAAGCAAGAAGAAAATGCCAAACTTTATTGTGAATGGAATTTAGAAGAAGGTGATTAAATTCACTCACAAAATATGTGAGGAAAGAGGGAAATCATTATGACACGTGTCCTTAAAGTCCATAAAATGTATCATAATCATAAAACCTTAACCTCAAGGCACCTTTGATATCATTTGGAATAATGTCATCTTTGTTATTTATCATGTCACAATTAATGCTTGAAATGACCTCTGTAGGGAGGGACATATCACCTTGCTATCTCATCTTTGGACTGAGTTTCACTATCACATTTGTAAAAGAGTCAACGGTCTTGCTAGACTCATGGTAGACATGAGATATAAAATAATTTCTTCATAGTGCTAAATATGCATCTAGTTTAGTGGATTATATAGTCAACAATCCATGGAGGTTTTGATATCCCCTTTAAGAAATTGATAATGTTTTTTAAATCACCCTCTAGCCAAATATTAGATATATCCATGTCCTTAGCCATTCTGGTAGCTTGAAGAGCCACCATCACCTCCACATAGTGGTTGGTTTTCTTTCCCATGGGAAGTGCCACAACAACAAGGCATTGGCCAAAATGATTTCTTAACACTCCTCCACATGTAGCCAGCCTAGGGTTTTCCTTAGTTGTCCCATATTTATTATTATTAATTAATATTATTAGTTCAGCTTAAATATAATCAAACCCAATATGTCCTGGATGAGACGCTCACAACTTACCGTTGTGTAGTCAGTTTTTACCTTAGTACATTTTATAGTTATTGTTATGTAGAGACTAAGTTAGTGTTATTTCTTTATTTGGTGGCTAGCAAGATCTCTACACTTGTTACTCATACATATTTTTTGTATAACATTACATGAAATGAACTCACTAATTTCACAAAAAATAAAATATATATCAAATAACTATTTACTTTTATACACAACTTGTCTTGACCTCATTCTATTATTCATCCTTGCATGATTAAGTGGAAACATGTTTTGAAGAGACCCATACTTACAAGGAGGTTACAAAATACATTTAAAGAAAGTCCACAACATGAGACAGTCCCTAACCAATAAAAAGGGTTTTACCATAGGCTTCCCCAATGTGAAACTAACATGCCATGAGAAGAACAATATGCCAAAAAAAAGAATCAAGATTTTCCATTACCCCCTTTTTTATGGGATCAAAGAATGATGGAGGTCTCTAAGAATTTTCACCTTTTACTAGAATCTAGCCCTCTTTCACCATTGTAATCACACTCTACCAAGCTAAAGAATCCAACTTGAAAGATAACTATAGGGGCATACTAAGTGATACCAGAGATAAAAAAAACAACATCCACCCACAAGAATAGGGCCAACAACATCCATAGGGACACCACCAATAACAATGTCTATAGAATAGGGATCTTCATGGGAGACATGGCCAACAATCGCCATAGAGATGACTCCAACAACACACTCAACTGTAGAAGCCCTTTCACAATCAACCTGAGACACAACTAACACAACTAAATGAGAACTAACAACCTTATTGAGATATGCACCAAAGACCTTCTACATGTTGGCATCAATAAAAGTCACATTATGCACATTCACAACCACTTGAGTAAATATTCTTTGGGAGGAGTTCTTAAAAATTGTGTAATGGTGAAACATTTTTCCACCAAATAGTAGCCCTCTTAGATTTTTTGAGATCACACTTAATCATACATGATCAGTTCTAAAACACTTCCCACAACTAAAGGGAATCCCTTCATAGTCCAGAAGTTAAATCTAACATCTCTTAAGAGATACAATGATTAACCTCCTTAGGAAACCCCTTTGAGACATCAAAATCCATCAAAATCTGAACAAATATTAAGCAGTAAATATGAGAGGAATCCTCATCCACCATTACAAATCCTTGAGGGCCTCATCCACTTCCTCAAGAAGAAAATCCATTCAAAAATGAAGGAGAAGGTAGGATAACTAACCCATACAAATTTTTTATTTAAACTTTCTAGAGAAGGTTCATAATCCGAGTGCCTAGGCTTGACCATCAACATGAAGCAATCCTCCCAACTAAAGAAATAATCACACAAGATTGTATTCCTATCCACAATGACATCACAATTAGTAACAAAAAACCCCTTTTGCCAAAGGAAAAATATAAACATTACTAATAAGAATAGGCTCTCATTATTTAGAGATCAAGACTTGTAACTTTGAGAGACCAGGCCCAAAACCCTTAAATCTGCATATTAATACATGAGAGGAAAAATGTGAGGTGGCCTTGTCAATCTCAACCATCATATAAATCTCCAACAAGATAACAATAAACTTGGACATGAAAAGGCTCCCATTGCATGATAAAGTTAACTTATACTGATTTTTTAAAATAAAATTTAATAGCATACCCATTATCATATATTTAACAAAAACCAAAGGACTTCTGAGCTCCATTCTATGCATTAATTATATTGTGTTAAGTTTAAAGTTCCATTCTAAATTTTCAATCACTTTATAACATTTTATAGAGTTTAGAAGCTTTGAGATTAAGTTATATATTTGATAATTAGTTAAGGAGAGACCATTCTTCTCCATTTTCATATAATTTCTTATCATAACTTCTATACGAATTCAATACTTAAGGATTAAAAATGACTTCATAGGACTAATTTTTTATTTTTCAATAATAAGAAAATCATTATTACTATTTTACTAAAATAAGTTATATCACTATTAGATATAACATGGAAACAAGTACGCACTAGTAGATGAGACTTGTTACATAAATAATCATGGTCTTGAGGAAGGCATTGCAATGCAACCCAAATATACTAATATTTGTGATGCAATGCAAGGCATGAGAATCCCCCAAGGATATGTCCTAGCCCCCAACAAATAACCACACAAAATAATATAAACAATAACATAGAGATTTAGATCCACAACAATGCCAATTCTCATAATATAATCATAAGATTTACAACCAACATGCTTGGCTGTAAGGTCTTCTGAGTTGTGACCAAATACATAAACAATTACAATAGTAGTTTTGCAAGATCTCGCAAGATCCAAATCCTAGCTAGCCTAGATCCACAATCTGGTAGAAAAACTCAAGAAGAATCTAACTTGTGCTCTTAAGCCACCAAGCAACCTTCTTGTTTCCCAAGCTGCAACTACTAGCTCTGATCACAAACTTCGCTTTGCTCAGTGAGTCCTCTCTCTATCTAACTTCATGTTGAATCTCATGCTGAATTTTATGCTACATGTTGAATGAATAATGACAAGACAAGACACTCTACTTATACCAAACCAAGCCACAAGTTGGTGTAGCAAGTTACATTTAATAAATCCTCAAGCCACAAGTTACATTAAATAATGCCACCTATAAAATGCCCCCTTTTCCCTCTTTTTTCCATTATCATTTATTTATTATTATTTTTCTTTTGATTTCCGTCACTTCCTCTCTCCTCTACAATTATTTTTTCTTTTAAAAAATAAATTTATGTCCCCCTTTATTTTCTGATGCAAGGTGCTCTTGCACCAAACTCCTTAGGTAGATAGAAAAGTGTGTCCCCACATTTTGATATCAAAAGAAATATTTGCAACCATCTTCATCTTCACTAAAGGTTTCCAATCCATCCCAAATAAAAGAACAAAGTTGCACACCAACCATCTTTGCTTCATCCATACAAACATCTGAATCAAATGAATCTTAGCAGCCCAATCAACACACTCACTCCCAAGAAAAAACTGAACATAATGCTTCACCAACAATATTTGCAATTGATCACAACCAGCAATAGCAATATCCTCAAACATGAAATTCATGTCATAATGAAACTCCAAAACCAAGTCAGCAACATGTGAATCGTCAATCATGTTAACCAAAGATAGATCAAGTATATAGAGATCCACAATATCATGTAGATCCTCAACCACATCAACAACACCCAACTCCACATCAATAGCAACATCCATATCAACCATATCCATAAAAATTGGTACATCCTTAATCATTTCAACAACAACATATGAATGCAAGTCCTCATCCATATGTAAATCCTTATAACCAACAATCTCATCATCCACAAAAGATGCTTTGCAATTTTCATGTTAGATCCATCTAACTAATCATGAAAACAAATATCATTTCCAACATCAAAAAGGTTAGGAACCTCTTCAACAACAACCACAAGTTGCTTTATAGGGTTTGCATCACACTCCTCAAACTTATCAACAAAATCAACTTCTACCTCAACCTTGCCATGCCCTCTTTTCTCTTGAACAAGTCTTCTAACTAGCCAAAAAACTCTCCCTTGGATCGGTAGACTCCAACTTGATAAATCTCTATGAAACTCAACTATCTAATCCTTAACTGGATCGGTTAATCTAGCTTCCAACCGACAATACATCTCTCAAATATTCTTCTCCACCACATCATGGAGATTTGCAATCGTTATAGGGTCCAATCTTCTTAGAGACATCTTCCGAGATCTTCGCAAACCCTCTACAATAAATCCACACTTTTAACAATCACCAACTAGATCAAACTTTCGATCAATAAAATCAATTTTTCATCTTCGCAACCATCAATCTATCTGCAAGTCCTTTGCAATTGTAAGTTTGAACCACAATCTTCTACCTCACAACAAAGATATAGATAGGACTTCAAAAGGAAAAATCCACCACAAAATCGAACTTAGCTCTAATACCACCTGATGCAGTGCAAGGCAAGAGAATCCCCAAATGAAATGTCCTAGTCAGCAACAAATAACCACACATCGAAATATAAACAATAACACAAAGATTTAGATCCGCAACAATGCCAATTCTCATAATATAATCATAAAATTTACAACCAACATGCTTGGCTGTAAGGTCTTCTAGGTTACAACCAAATACATAAGCAATTAGAATAGTAATTATGCAAGATCTCGCAAGATCCAAATCCTAACTAGCCCAGATCTACAATCTGTTAGAAAATTCCAAGAAGAATCTAACTTGTTTGCAAGCCAACAAGCAACCTTCTTGTTTCCCAAGTCGTAGCTACAAGCTTTGATCACAAACTTCACTTTGCTCACCTACCCCTCTCTCTAGTTAACTTCCTTCAAATTGAATCTCATGCTAAATTCTATGCTCCATGCTAAATGAATAATAATAAGACAAGACCCTCTATTTATACCAAACCAAGCCACAAGTCAGCCTAACAAGTTACATTAAATAAACCCTCAAGTCACAAGTGACATTAAATAATGCCACCTATTAAATACATTTTCCCTTTTAAAAAAATCATTTTCTTCTATTTTTTTTCACTTTCTCTTCCCTTTTATATATATAGTGATACAAGATGCTCATCAATTTATTAGCTACATATTTTTTGTAACCCAAATATACTAATATTTTTTAACTATATATATATATATATATATATATATAATACATTGCTACATTGTGACAGTGCCAAAAAAAAAAAAAAAACGTCCCCCCCTCGGAAAATCATTATGAAATTATCCTTAGATCATTCCTAATTTATTTTTGCAAGGCGCACGGTATTCCTTATGTGTGTATTGTACGCTACAAACAGATTCAAGGTGCTCGAGTTCGACGATGGAGCGACGATTTTATCTTGGAAGAATGATGTTGACGCTATCTCAGCTTGTAGTAAGAGTGGTTTTCTCTCAGCTTACTTAAAAAGGTTTTGCACTAGATTTAACTCGAAGAATTTGCCTTCAGGAGTAATTGCTTCGAGTCGTTTCGATTAGGGTTTTGTTTTATTTTTTGAATCATTTTGTCTTCTCTTGTGTTTGCATGCCTGTGCTGCATTATAGACTATATCAACTTTGTGAAATTAGCTCAAATACCTCGACGTTTTTAAACTAAAAACCTTGCTTTGATGGAGTGAAAACTTGTGGGGTTGTTCGGCTAATCGACTCTTTTTCTCTTTTGGACAATTGTTATTGAAAAATAGAACAGCAGAAAAAAAAGAAAAGAAGACAAGAAAAAACTTTCAGCTTGTTTTTATTGAATAATAGATGTCAATTTATCTAATAGCTTGATTCAACAACATTCCTAAATGACTGTTCATTAGATTGACAACAAACTACTTCATGATCGACAATACACACATAAACTTGACACTATTGAAACCTATTGACACCTAACTCAACACATCTACAATAAGAACTTGATTCAAACTAAAACTCTTTGGCTCAATCCTAAACTAAACTTGTGTTGCTAGCAACTCAACAAGGCTTGCCACAAGTGCAACAATTATTATTGACTACCATTGGAACATTAACTCCAACACCCTCAATGTGACAACTAAAGGAAACATTATTTAGAAATTATACTTTGAAAATATGCCACAGAAGAGTTTGACTCTCTCATAGTTATGCAGCTATCATTTAGCTTCGAAACACCATTGGACACACCATCTCTTCATAAACGATGCCAAGCTTCTAGACTTTCAGATCTTCCGAACTATTGGACACACTATCTCCACATGGAATGCCTCATAATCCTCATAAAGGTATAACTTCTCTGATCCTATAGCACCTCAAACTATTAGAGCATTCATCTAGCCTCTACTACATTTTTTCCTATTTTCAAAGCATAGACTTCTTCAAAATAAAATAAGATCTTCATTTTCAATGTTATCATCATCACTAATAACATCAGTTGATTCAGCATGAACAACTATATTTGTTGATTATTTAATTTTACCTTTGAGAAAGTCATTTGCACAAATTTTACAATTCATTGCAATATGCCCTACCTTTTTACAATAAAAACATTCGATTTCATTCTTACCATACATTCTCTTTCCCATATTGTTCTTTGAATATAATGCATAAATGAGTTGAGCATTTTCCCTTGTATCTTGTATAACTGTTATCTTTGCTTCAACTAAGAGTGCTGAAATCACATTTTCTAAAGTCTGTGAAGACATTTGACTGAGAGTAAAAACAACATTGCTATATTTTGAAGCCAAACTATTTAGCAAGACAACTTTAGTATCATCTTTATCAATTGCAACACCAACTTCAACTAGTTGTTTGATTAGAGATTTCAAATTACTAATGTGGTTACACAGTAATTTCATCAGACATTTTAAAACTAAATAGCTGCAACTTTAAAGAAAATTTTGCATTTGTTGTTTCTGCTCCAAACAACTTAGTTAGTCCATCCCAAATTTGTTTAGACGATTTCTCTAAATCAATATGATATAGTTCTGAATCTGAAAGAGCAAGACCAATAATAGACTTAGCTTTCTCATCTCTACTTTCCCAATCAATCTTCTTTTTATTATCTATAGGTACTATTTCAGTACCATTAACTATGTCCCACAAACATTTATTCATCAGCTGCATTTGCATTTTCACTTTCCATGTATGAAAATTTTGACCATTATATTTTTCTACAAGCGTATCCATTTTCAAAATTTTTTAAATAAAAATACGAAGATACCTTCCAATGTTGTACAACAACAACAAAATCTGTAGTAGGACGAGACTTCTTTGGAAATGGAGATGACTCTGATACCATATTGAAAAATAGAATAGTAAAAAAGAAGAGAAGAAAGAACTTTCAGCTTGTTTTTATTGGATAATAGATGTCAATTTATACAATAGCTTGACTCAACAACATTCCTAAATGACTGCTAATTAGATTGACAACAAACTACTTCATGATCGACAACATGCACATAAACTTGACACTACTAAAACTTATGGACACCTAACTCAAGACATCTACAATAAGAACTTAATTCAAACTAGAACTCTTTGACTCAATCCTAAACTAAACTTGTGTTGCCACAACTCAACAAGGCTTGTCACATGTGCAAAATTTATTATTGACTACCATTGGAACATTGGAACATTAACTCCAACAATTGTTTCCTTAAGTGAAAGATTTAGTTTGTCCATATCTAATTCACAACACTATCATTAGCAACATTTCACATAAAGCTTGCCGGATATGCAAGTGGGCAACAAAACCTCTGCCTTATTGGAATAAAAGTTGCATCACTTCTGAAATTTTGAAGCTCATCCACTGCTTCAAGGTTTTCTCTGCCATGGCTCTATTTTTTAATTGAATTAAAAATAAATGTTTATATAGTCAAGCTTACAACCAGTTCAAATGGAAACAGTTCACATTGGATAATAGCAATGAATATTAGACGACAGCACCTACATAACATATGATCTTTAAAACAAGTTTCTCCATATTGTATGAAATTCAAACACCATTTGAAACACCTTAGCATTAAGCCTCCAGTCTTGGATGGTAATTAACAAAAAAAAGTCCTTTATGTTAATTATTGTTAGTTGGACAGCTGTTATTTCTGACCCAGAAATAGCAGCACTATTTATGGGTAGCTTGGACAACTGTTCGTCCTTATCTATGAATAGTGGTTGTATTTATGGGTGGTTTGGACAGTTGTTTGTCCACTTGCCAAAAATTAGTAAATGGTTATTATTTACTAATTTTAGTGATTCCTTTTGGACACTTTGCAACCAATTCTATTATTGGCTGTCGAGTTGTCTTAATCTCAGCCATTGGTTAGATTTAATCTCGGTCGTTGGTTTACCAACAGGAGTAGTATAGAAAGGGGTCATTGGGTCATTTGGATTGGAAGCGCTTTGGAGAAGTAGTTTGCAGTGTTAGCAAACAGTCTTGCAGTGTTAGCAAGGGCGCAGTGTTAGCGCAGGGATAGCAGTGAGGAATATCAGCGGGAGAAATTAGGAGGTTGTCGGGGTTCTGCCAGTGAGAGGCAAGGAATTTTGTATCTCTTGATTTGCTGAAGTTTAATATAATTTCTCATCTGTAGAACTGGTTTTCCCTTAGGGGTTTTTCCAGGGACAATTTGTCTGAAAATATTGTGTTCATTGTGTTGCGCATTTCTTTCCGTATTTTATAAGTGAAGTTGCAGTTGTGTTATTTTTCGATATTAGCTGGAAATTTATTTTCAGCAGTTTAATAATCATTTATGATAGGAGATTAATAATCAGTGACTGCAATAGTTGATTTTTCACATGGTATCAAAGCATTGTTAAGGGTAGAAGAGTTTTGCCCTAGGAAAGAAATTTTGATCTCTTTAGATTTATTATTGCTTTAAACCCTTGAGATGGCTTCAGCTGGTTTGAGAGATCAAGACAGATTGGATGGTGCTTCAAATTTTGGTGTCTGGAAGGCCAGAATTTCTTTATTGTTGGAAGAGAATGGTATCAAGGATTATGCTACCAGTGTTGTAGCTGTACCAACGGATGCAACACAGCTTGCAGCATATAGGAAGGACGATGCCAAAGCGAGGAGGATTATCCTTGATGGTGTCAAGGATCATATTGTTCCACATATCTCGGAGCTAGATACAGCAAAGAAGATGTGGGACACCATTCTGAATCTGTACCAGAATGCTACCACCAACAGGAAGTTGATTCTTAGAGAGAAGCTAAAGAATACCCGAATGAATCAGGGAGAAGATGTCACAAGTTACCTCACCAGGCTCAGACTTGTCAAGGATGAGTTAGCAGCTGTTGGAGATAGCCCTAGTGATGATGAGGTAGTGAGAATAGCCCTAAATGGGTTTACTAAACAATGGAGTGTCTTTGTTCAAGTTGTCAGTGGATGAGATACTTAACCGAGTTGGGATCGACTATGGACTGATTTCACTCAGGAGGAGTTTAGACTAAGTCTTGTCAATGGGGCCAACAAGAGTCAGAAAAATGAGGTGGAACAAGAGGACTTTGCCCTAGCGGGTAAAGGGAAAGCAAAGAAGGGATCTAGCAAAGGACCAAATTCACAAAGTGAAAAGAAGAAGAAGGACCTTTCTAAGGTCAAGTGCTTTAGATGTCACGAGTTTGGCCACTATGTCAGTGATTGCCTAGAGAGGAAAAAGGGTAAGAAGCAGGTGGCAGCTTCAACAAGTGCAGAAGAACTCTCCAGTAGAATGGAAGATGAGTTTGCACTCGTAGCTTGTATGGTTAGCTCAACCTCATAGTGTGTTTGGTATATAGATAGTGGGGCATCATTTCATATGACAGGAGTTAGAGAGTACTTCTCCAGTTACAAGGAGGAGGACACCAACATCCAGATTTCTATGGGAAACTTGTCCAAACTCAACCCTGTTGGGAAAGGGATTGTTCAGTTTCAGAGGGAGAATGGAAAGATAATTCCTCTTCATGATGTGTTATATGTGCCAGGCTTAGGTATGAATTTGATTTCTGTATTTGTTCTTCAGGATAGAGGGTATAATGTACTCTTTAGAGGGACACATGTGTTGATTAAACACAAGGATTGGAAATCACCCATAACTATTGGAGTTAGGAGTGGTCGCCTTTATAGATTGCAGTTTGATACTCCTAAGGCACTTATGAGCAAAAGTAATCCTAGAGATCTTGGAGAGCTATGGCATAGGAGAATGGGCCATATTCATCATGGAGCACTTAGATTGCTTCGTGAGACCGTGACAGGTGTTCCAGAGGTGAGCACAAAGCATGATGATGTATGTAAGGGATGTGTGTTGGGGAAGTTTGCGAAAGCGTCTTTTCCAAGGAGTGACACCAGATCTAAGGGTGTTCTTGATCTAGTACATTCAGATGTTTGTGGACCGATGTCAACGAAATCTCTCAGAGGATATGAGTACTATGTTACTTTTATTGATGACTTCTCTAGAAAGACCAGGATATTCTTCTTGAAGACTAAGGATGAGGTTTTCAGTCGATTCCAAAAGTTCAAAGCTCTTGTGGAGAACTCGACAGGAAAGAAGATAAAGGTTCTTCGGTCAGACAATGGAGGCGAGTACAAAGGAAATGTCTTCTAGGAGTTCTGCACCAGAGAAGGAATCAAGAGAGAATGGACTGTTCCTTACAATCCACAGCAGAATGGAGTTGCTGAGAGGAAGAACCGTTCTATATCAAAGGTAGCAAGAGCTATGCTACATGACTAGGACATGCCTCGTTACTTATGGGCAGAGGCATGTAATACAGCAGTCTACATTCAGAATAGAGTTCCACACAAGGTGCTAGGGAAGATGACACCAGAGGAGGCTTTCACAGGGAAGAAGCCAGATGTTAGTCACTTCAGGATATTCAGGAGTTTGGCATATTGTCATATTCTTGGAGATACACGTACAAAGTTAGATCAGACTGCAGAGAGGGGGTACTTTGTTAGGTACAGTGAGACCTCAAAGGCATACATGATTTTCATTCCGGGGACTAAAAGAGTTATTGTCAGATGGGATGTCAAGTTCATGGAGGACAAGGCATTCAAGAGATCCAGAGATTTGCCAGCAAATGATCAGAGTAAGCAGCCAATAGAAGCTCCAAGACCAAGTCAAAGGCAGCAAAGCTCAAGTACAATTACCAGTACGAGTGTAGACTCAGTTAGTGAAGATTCACAGAGTATGGAGCAACGAGTGCAACAGAAAATGCATCTAGAAGACTTAGACTTAGAGGTTGACATTTCATCCTCTACAGTTGTCAGCGGGAACCATCTAGTTCCAGATACACAAAGGGATACTCAGGAGTTTGTGGGAGCTCCTAGGAAGAGTACTAGACAACGAAGACAACTAGCCAAGTTCAATGACTATGTGGCATTAGTTAGTCAGTTGGTAGATAGTGAGCCTTCTAGCTATCAAGAAGTTGCAGAACATTAGGTATGGCAAGATGCTATGGTTGAGGAATATTCTTCAATAATGCAGAATGATGTGTGGGAGGTAGTACCTAGACCAACAGATAGGGCTGTAGTTGGATCACGCTGGATCTATAAGATAAAGCACGGTGTAGATGGTAGCATCGAGAAATACAAGGCTAGGTTTGTGGAAAAGGGATTCTCTCAGAAGGAGGGAATAGACTATGAGGAGACATTTGCTCCAGTTGCCAGGTATACTTCTATACGAGCTGTAATCTCACTTGCAGCACAGATGGGATGGCAGATCCATCAAATGGATGTCAAGACAACATTCCTCAATGGTGAGTTGAAGGAGGAGGTATACATAGAACAACTAGAAGGCTTTGTAGCACACAGCAAAGAGACCCACGTGTGCAGATTGAAGAAAGCATTGTACGGACTCAAGCAGGCTCCTAGAGCGTGGTATGAGCGCATTGATACATACTTGCAGAAAATGGGCTTTGTGAAGAGTGAAGCAGATGCTAACCTCTACTACTTGATGGTTAGGGGTGAGATTCTCATTCTTGTTCTTTATGTGGATGACCTATTTTTTACAGGTTCACTAGGGCTCATAGTGGATTGCAAGAGGAACCTTGCAGAAGAGTTCAAGATGAAGGATTTAGGACTTATGCACTACTTTCTAGGCATGGAAGTGTGGCAGACAGATGGGGAGATTTTCCTTGGTCAAGGGAAATATTGCATTGAAATCTTAAAGAAATTCGAGATGGAGGATTGCAAAGCCATGTCTACACCCATGATCATGAATTGGAGGAAGGTAGATACAACTAAGGAGAAGGATGTAGATCCCACTTTATATAGACAGTTGATTGGTTCGCTTATGTATTTGGTCAACACTAGACCAGATATAGCATTTGCAGTAAACTCTCTTAGTCAGTTCATGGTTGAACCAAAAAGAATGCATTGGATAGCAGCTAAGCATGTGCTACGTTACTTGTGTGGTACAGTCGAGTATGGGATCAGATATGTTCGAGGTGAAGGTATCAAGTTGATAGGCTATACTGACATAGATTGGGTAGGAAGTACAACAGACAAAAGGAGCACTTCAGGGTGTTGTTTCAGCTTGGGATCAGGAGTTGTATCTTGGTTCAGCAGGAAGCAAAAGTCTGTGGTATCATAATCATTTATGATAGGAGATTAATAATCAGTGATTGCAATAGTTGATTTTTCACACTTTATGATAAATCAAATCTAGTGAATGTTACGAACCAGGGATTCCTTTCCACTCCCATTCCCACCCCCAAGGAAATTGAATGCCACATCTTAGATATTCAAATTCGACAATTTACATATTTACAAAAGTTCCTGGAAAATGCTAGGGAACAAAAAGTTTTTGAATAAAAAAAAAAGCATAGCTCTAAAGGATTAATAACTGGCGATTCAATGTCTAGATATTAATAATATCTATTAGACGATATGCTAGTGTAATCACCTAAAATTGGTAGTCAAATCAATTATCCCCAAGTCTTAATCATGTGAACAAAATCCTATCAAAAGAGTAATTTTGATCTCCATTATGCAATTGACTTCAAATCATACAATTTTATAATTCATCAAGCAATTAAGAATCAGTCATCAACGGTATTAATTCATTAACTAATCCTAGCTGTTTAATTAAATCAAGAGATTGAAATACCATAACTGGAGAAATTAACTAATGTGAGTTAATTAATTGCCCTATTATCCACCTCAACTACAAATGGACAAACAAGTAATTCCAAGGTTGCAGTGGGATCGGGGTACTTGGGTACTTAGGGTACCAGTACGGCTTGGGTACGTCAATTTTTCCTATTATATAATTTCATATTTATAAATAATCTAACAATGAGTCATATTAATGATTTTTCGACACGAGCAGTGTTAAAAGTTTGATGTTTTCAGTTTCAGATTTGTAATATGTTTTTATTAATAATAAATAATAAATGTTTAGATGAATTACAGAGAAGGCGAGCTTTTAACATGAACACAAAGATCATAAATCATATAACATATTGCAAATGACAGACTTCTGACTTGAACAGTGATAAAGTCTACTGTGTTTCAGTATTGTATCAAAGTTTCGAACTTATTTTGTATTGAATCAAGCTTGATAAACAAGCTGATACTCAAACACAGAACCAAAACAAAAAGTAGAATTCTTAATAAAGGTCCTTAGCTTGATGCTCTCCAATGAGTACCTAGCACTTGGGCTATGTGTACCTGGTTCTTGGGGACGCGTCCCGGGGGGTGGGTACGTGCACCCATGCAACCTAAGTTAATTCCATCCACTAAAGATTCAATTGCATTGATAACTCAAAGTCGTAATCTTGACGACTCATTGTGTTCAATTGCATTGATAACGGAAGTCCTAATCTCAATGATTCATTGCAAATCGATCTCAACCATTGAATTTAAACTCAAATCTCTTCCCTCCCATTTCCCAAAATTGGAAATCTATAAGTTGACACCTGATCAGGACATTTCATATCTAGATTTTATGCAATTACATGCTGTCCAATTGAGTTTAGCATCCTTATCATAGAAATTGCATAGTTTTCTAACATCATTTTTTTGGTTAATCTCTACATACTGTCCAATTGAGTTTAGCATCCTTAGAAGAGCAATTGCATAGTTTTCAACATCATTTTTTTGGTTAATCTAGATCAATTGTATCAATTGCACTTGAGTTGTATTCATAATTTGAAAATTTGAATCTTCCATTTTGTGATTGCCTATTCAATTAGATTATCATGGCAGTTGCTTAGCTTTCAACATCATTTGTTTTGTCAATCTAGATTAATTAATCAAATTCACTTGGTTGTATTTATAATTTGAATCTTCCATTCCCATTTTGTGATTGTCTATTCAATTAGATTATCATAGCAATTTCTTAGGTTTCAACATCATTTTTTTTTTGTTTGTTTTTGTTAATCTAGATCAATTAATCAAATTCGCTTAGTTGTATTTCTAATTTGAATCTTCCATTTTGTGATTGTCTATTTAATTAGATTAGATATACATTCTGAAAGCAAATCTACCTAATCAATTGAATCTTCACAACTAGAAAACAATGAGATGCTCTTTTATACATTATTTGTTTCCTTTGATTGATTTTGAATACTAACCCTTGAAATTAATGTTTCATTGAAGTCACTTCATTGGACAGGTTTGAAAGTCACAATTTCACACTCACTACTAGTACTGAAACGGACGGCTTAAACATCACACACTAAGCTTCATTACAAGAAAAAGTGTTACATAGTCAAAGTTGACTTGTTTATT
Organism: Cupressus sempervirens; assembly: GCA_028749045.1. NCBI lineage: Eukaryota > Viridiplantae > Streptophyta > Pinopsida > Cupressales > Cupressaceae > Cupressus > Cupressus sempervirens. Next base: position 748,552,444 of record CM053783.1, read on the forward strand.
CCAAGACATCACACACTAAGCTTCATTACAAGAAAAAGTGTTACATAGTCAAAGTTGACTTGTTTATTCCAAGCTTAATTTTCTCCTTAGTATGTGAAGTTTAAGGGTGGCTTTGAAACTGTTTGTCGCGGGCCCAAATAACAGATATCACAAACATACAGTGAACCAATAATGTATCTTTTATCATTCATTCCTGTTTTTCCTTATTTATTGCAAATGCTTTATCCACAAAATCAGTTTCATGATGATAGTAGTGTTTCAACTTGAACCAGATAAATGACTAGGTACCGAGTCTTAGAAGTACAATTGTCACCTTGCGAACCAATCATTATGAAAGGAAATATTTATAAGGATAGATTAATAGCTTTAAAAGGAGCCATCTGTGAGACTATTTTGAAAAGTTTTTAACCCTATAATAGGATCAGAAGAGCAATGTTTTTTTAATTGACCAGGAATTATTGCAAGGAGCTCAATTCTATTCCCAGACATAGGGTAAAAGATGAAGAATGGGCAAGCTGTTCCATTCACTACAGAAATGCATTAACCTTTCAAATAACGATTTTACTCTTGACGCAGTTGTAACAACACAGTTAGACAGATTCGAACGTAAAACTTGACATTCTAATGGTAGCAGATTTGATTCAGATATTACACCAAACAAGCTTAGCATTTAGTTTAAATAATACTTGCAATATGTATTGTGCTATACCCTTTGAAACTAATAATTACAATAGGATATTAAGATCTATAAATCAGTTGTACAGACTCACCTGCACAATACAATCTTGCAACCCAGAGTTTGAAACATCTAATTCTAACCTGTTGGATCATACCAACCAAGGTGAGTGTAGACAATTTCTGATGTTTCCAGAGCCGTTTAATCATAGAGCATACCATCTAAAACGAGTGACAATGGTGGCAATTGACAAACAGTACTACAGACAGAATTACACCACAAAGATGTCTGAAACTTATTTCATGTATCTAATGCGGTGTCTAGCAATATTTCATTACAACTAAGGTAGTGTATGTCATCCATCAATTAATTTGCTCCATGACAAATATCTATTTTGTACAGTCAGCTTTCACCTACACCACTGAGCCACTCCCGCAGCAAGGGTTTTCTGATCAACTTATATTTGTTGAGAGTCCAAAGGCTCATGTAGGCATCCTATTTTAGTAACCTGCAAATCAGCTCTTCCCAGTGGTCCATGAATCAACAGACATTCATCTGAGGATGTTATAATATGACCAGCAAGCTGCAAGTCTATTTAAATTTTCTCCAGACAACCCATACAACTTATTCATCCAATCAAGGTTCGTTCTTCTCGTTTTATTCAAGACACTCCATAAGAAAGATTTTAAAAAGATCGCCATTTAAAACAATTTCTGAATAATTTGGGTGCAAATGAGGCATTCAAATTAGTTTTCAAGCTTATTGATACATTACCAAATGAACTACCACCGATTTATTAAATGAGACCTTTATATGAGTTTTGTATATGACATGATCATAAAAACTTTAGTTTTCATCTCCTCATCAATATGTGCCCATGTATTAAACTGAATGGCCATGTTCATGAAACTTGCCTAGAGCTGTTTGAAGACTACCCTTGCGTTGGATACATGAAGAGAATTTGGTATTCAGTTCAAGCCATCGTATTCTTTTTCATCACAATAACTTCCTTCGGACCACTGTCTTCTTTCAGCTTTTGATTAAAGCATAAAGGTTAAACTTGAGAAGCTGATCCATCCTGTGTGCATTTTTTCTCCAAGACAAAAAATTACTTGTGAAATGGTGTTTTTTTGGCACTAGCAATAATGTTACCTTAAATGATGGCTTTGACATTGGAGAAGCACTCTTGTTTTACAACATTGTAGGTGTGGTTCGTAGTCACAGAATTGACAGGTATCAAGGGAAAATTTGTACTTTAAAACATCAAAGGGGCCACATTTCTAATTTAACCGAAATTTCTGCCATCGATAGTGGAGAAATGACTCCATTGCTACCTGGAATTCTAAGCAGCAGTCAAAAAATTTAAGCAAGGGCAAATAGTTTATAGTTTTTATCTTTTTGAAATTAATTAATTTTTTGTTTTTTTGCAGATAGCAGAGGTTGGTTAAGGTTTATCTCACATCAACTGAACTTGGCCCTCTTCACTAGGGCTCAAATTGTTTTAAGAAGTTAATAATATTGGTCAATGGTACTCTTGATCATGGTTGGTTGCAAATATTGGTCTTGTTTAAATCAGGTGTGCCATGCATGGTTATTGTTATTGCATCCTTTAAACATAGGTTTTTTCTGAAAAGCAAATAATAGTCCATTTCCAGAGGTAACTGTGATCTCTTAGCAGATATTTCCACTCTTTTACCCAAGGTGGTCATTCATGTTCTAGTTAAATCAAATCATAGTTGGCTAGAATTCCAAAAGCCAAAAATTAAAAAGACTCTCTTGATAGAAGGTTCTGGGAAATTTTGTGGGGTTCAATGTGGGTTAACTGTTCTTTTGGGATATACTAACAGGCTAAATCACAACTATTGGATGGACCTCCCTTGCACTGGATTAGGATCTTACTCCCGAATGGATCATACCTGGATCCAAATGGCATGAGGGATGAACTGGTAACAGACATCCAGTTTAATAAAAGTTTTAAAACTGCTTATGGTTTTATCTAAATATATTAGATATGTATATTGTATTCTGTCAAAAACACCAGTAAAAATTTACGTTCCTAGTTGTTTCCTTTGGTTAGTATAGGTTATTGTAAACAGTAGAGCAGTTGTTTCCTCTGATTAGTATAGGTTACTGTAAACAGTAGAGCAGAGGAACTGATCACAACCGATTTCTTCAAAGTTACTCCTGCAACAATCATTTATTCAAGTCATCTCTCATTGTAATACTGTTGCTTTCTATGTAGGCATGCAAATGAAATTCTTTGCAGACTCGGTAAATATCACAATCTCCTAAATCATTTGGTCAAAAACGAAAGCTAACTATATTTCTCAAATATCCAGACAAGATGGTAGAAAATTAAGGTCACAATTATTTTTCTATGTGCATTTTCTCCCATACATCTGATGCATATAATGCAAATGCAAATATAAATGGTGATAAGTTCAGGAGTCTATATAAGGCATATATGCTTCTGGAGAACAATTTTTTCTACTATCTTAGCCAACAGGATGCTAATGCTATAAGGAAACAAAAAGTGATCAACCTTGAATTTATCTGCTCCCAACTGTTCAAACTTCATACTACCTACTTACATAATACTTGAAGATAATATTGAATTTAAAATTTCAAAAATACATTCCTATGTTTCTACTTAATCATATCAAATGCAGTTGGTAGCTTGATCAAGAACGCAACAAGTAAAATTAGTAGGCACTGTGTAGTAAAATCACTACAAGATCAGTATTTATAATCCTTAACATGAAGGCTTTCAGTGGCAAGCCCAACACCAGCATCTCCGCCATATTTGCCTAGGGTTGCTTCAGAATTGGCCTTGCAGCGAACAAGGAATGCCTTCTGTGCAGCATCCACATTCTCCTTTTTCCCAGTCCATGTCTTAAGGGTACTCTGCTGCAGTGCTCGCCCAAAGGAAAATGACAAGGTCCATGGTTTGATTGTGTTGAGTTTATTCATTGCATTCAAGTTCTTGGTGGCTTCTTCTTCACTTTGACCTCCAGAGAGAAAAACAATGCCAGGAACTGCAACTGGAACAGTTCTCTGCAATGCTGTTACAGTGTACTTGGCTATTACCTCCGGGGAGACCTTGGGACCATCTGAACCAGGGGTTACCATGTTGGGTTTCAGCAGAGTGCCCTCCAAAAGGACATGATGATCATTCAAAGCTTTATAGCAAGCTGCAATAACTCTTTCTGTAACTTCAGCACATTTTTTTATATCATGAGGTCCATCAGTTAAAACCTCAGGTTCCACGATTGGAACCAGGCCATTCTCTTGGCATATTATTGCATAGCGGGCCAACCCATGAGCATTCTGTTGGATTGCAAGTTCTGAGGGTTCAGTTGGGCCAATTTTGAGCACTGCTCTCCACTTAGCAAACCTTGCACCAGCTTTGTAATACTGCTGGCATCTTGCTGCAAGCCCATCATGTCCCTGTGTTGTTGTTTCCCCATTTGTACCAGCCAAATCAACCGTTCCCTTATCCACTTTGATACCAGGTACTACTCCACCTTCCTGGAGTACTTCAACAAAGGGCTTGCCACTTGCTGTTTTCTGGTAAAGAGTTTCTTCAAAAAGTATAACTCCACTTATGTACTGAAGAGCACCTGGAGCAGTGAAGAGCAATTCTCGAAGTGCCTGACGATTGGCCTCTACATTCTCAACATTGATGCTTGCCAGGCGTTTGCCAATTGTGCCAGTACTCTCATCTGCTGCAAGAATACCCTTTCCAGGAGTTGCAATGTACTTGGCAGTCTTAATGAGCTCATCTACATTGTGAAAATGTAAAGTATAGTTCAGTTAAGGAACTCAAAAGATAATTTTGGTATGCAAACCTTAGGCAATAGGTGAAACTTGTTTCAGTTGAGCTCACAAAAAATGTGATGGAAATTTTCATCTCCCACTAAATTGGATAAGAGTTAAAACTTCCTTATGCACACAGAAATCCAACATATAAAAAATTGTAGTATATATTATTTACTAAAACAGGAGAACCAGAACATAAATAAGATACAAAATGTTTCCATAATCCATGATAGTGATTAAGCGTGCTCCAGATTTTGTAAAATTTAATATTCACGGGGTTTAGCAAATGAGTTGATGAATCCAAAATGCAAAGGTCAAATATTGCAGGATAAAAAATACTGCAAAATAATTTTGGAAAGAGTGTTGCCTCCTAGCAATTAACAGGTTTGTGTATGGAAATTCTTAAAAAGAAAACAATGAAGCAATATGTCGATTCTTTAGCAAATCTTATATCAAACTCGAGTCTTCTGAACATTGTTACACACTGTAAAAAAAATTGAAATTAAGTAATCCTGAAATACCATGTTCTAGAAATCTCCTCATTTCTAAAGGATTAGTGTAAGGCAATCGGCTTCCAGAATGCAAATCCAAACATAAGAAAATCTATTGCTAACAATTTAATTTGTAAATGTACTTCTATATCGAATGACCAAAGATGGTAATGAATGAAACACTTGCACCTTTTCAATTATTCTAGTTGGTCAGCATTAACATTGAGAAAAACAAAGTAAGCCTCAAACTTATTAAATGTAAAAAAAAAAATATCGCAGAAAATTACCAAAGCAGCCAATTCACTTATTAATTTCAACCTGTCCTATTGATGTTGAATAAAGAAAGGCTTAACATTTGTTAAATACGGAACAAAAATGGCAGAAAAACAGCAAACCGGGCAATTCCCTACATTTTGCATTAAATCTGTAAAAACAAAACGAATGAAAAAAGTTGAAACACAAAAATTTACTTCCTTTATTCAACCATCATCGGAAGAAACAAAGCCAGCCTGAAAATTTCTAAACCATCACAAACAAAATTGACAGATAAATACGACAGGAGTCCATTCATTCCATTAATTCCAATAAAGTCCAAACTAAAGTTAAATCTTGCAATCTATTTATAACGAAAAATCTAAAATGAAACCCTTGGTATGAATGCAAACCATCTTCGATTTTCATCAATTGCACACCATAAATTCTCTGAATTCTCCACTCACCCAATACCCTGAAAACATAATCTCAATAGCCTGTGTTTTCTACATGAAATGTCCACAAAAGTAAGAATTGTTACAAGCTAAAGTTGCCGTTGCACTAAAAGATCAACCTGTTAATGTCTGATACAACCACTAGACTTATAGAACACAGGGGTGGCTAAGCCATGTCACAAATCCCAAAGGGAAACGTTGGCGGTTAGAGCAATAATTCCCCCTCACTGTTACCCAAGGAGATTCAAACTTCTGACCAAGCTCTGATACCACTTGTTACAAGCTAGAGTTGCCATTGCACCAAAAGATCAACCTGTTAATGCCTGATACAACCATTTGATACAACCATTTGACTTGTAGAACACAGGAGGCGATTAAGCCATGTCATGAATCCCTTCATTGGTGGTTAGTCCAACAAGAATATCACATGCAATACTTCATCAGTTGCACATCAGACCACAAATTCCCCATATTACCTCTGAATAGCCCAAAAACATAATCTCAATAGCCTGCATTTCCTACATCGAATGTCCACAAAAGTAAGGATATCACACGCAATACTTCATCAGTTGCACATCAGACCACAAATTCCCCATATTACCTCTGACCCAGTAATGTCATACCGTAATTCTATTAATTACCAATTCCCATTCACTGTGAATTGAACTTGGGAGATCAATTTACTAAATATATTTGCCACCAGACAAGCTCTTTCTCATTTAGGAATTTAGTACATAAATTTACCAAAAATCTTTGCCACTAGACAAGCTCTTTTTGATTTGTACATTAATACAGAATGTTCATTAAAATAAGGATATCAAGGAATACCCATTAAAGGATATGACACGCAACATTTCATCAATTGCGCACCAGTCCATAAATTCCTATTATTGCCTTTGACCCAATAGCTGAAAACGTAATTCTATTAATTATCAATGCCTACATTCAGTGCGAATTGAACATAGGACATCAAACTGCCAATTGCCTTTGCCACCAGACAAACTCTTTTTCATTTGTTAGCTCTATAGCCAAGAGACCAAAACAAGTGAAAACTAACACTATATATACAGTAACAACAATTGAATAAGCCTAAAACTGAAGCCAACGTTATAACATCTGTTAGCTTAATACCTAAAACCAGTGGTTAATTATATATATGTCTTTGGGTTCCATTGTGTAAGTTTTTCTAACATCATCGTTTCTCCTCAACTCAGTAGGATTCGAAATGTTGATTAGAGATGTCATGTTAAATAAACTTACACAATGCAATCCAGAAAAAAAATGATACGTTTCCATGGATTGGGGAAATCTAATAGCTTTGAATTATATATATATTCAAGGCATTCAAAACTCAAAAAACTACAGCTAAGACAATTAAAAATCCATCTTGTCTGCAATTTAACAGATACAAAAACTGCATTCAAAGACAGAATTTTAGCTCTAACCAATCCAATACAGAATGAAAGACAGTAAAATAATACAAATTCTACAAATCAGTTGAGGTGAAAGAATGAAACCGAAATGAATGTTCATTGATATAGATACAAGAACTGCAATTCAGAAGGCAGGATTTAAGCTCTAGCAAATTCAATACAGAAGAAAAACCAAAAAACTCGAAAAACCAAAATCTAATGTATCATCTGTTGAGCTGAAAGATTGAAACCGAAATGAATGCTCATTGATGGGATTACCCGTGTATTTTCCGAGATACGCCGACATTGTGTCTTGAGGAAAAATTGAAACGCCCACTTCAGATGAAATGTTGAATGCAACGTTGCGTTGTAATTGAAGTTCCTAGAGCTTTAAAAAGGCAACTGGCCGGGAAAATATCGTGGCGAATATTCGCACACGAATTCTGACATCGCGGTAACTCTGTCGGCGGTCGGTTTTATCCGAGAGGCGGTGGACACGTGTCAACACGAGAGCCATCCGGCATGGCTAAGACAGGGATAATGAAACGGGTGACTCACTTTCTGCCAGCTGGCATGACATGTGGAATATGCGCGGCGAATAAACTTTGTGCCGCGACCCACTTATATTGGCCTTGGACACCTGGCCCGTGGGAATGTGACACGTGGCGGTTGCTATCCGCAACAGCCCACAGATTTACCGAAAGCTGAAAGTGGTGGTTGTTTTTGACTGAGATTTTGGATAGAAAGTTCTTTTTTAGTTGGAAATCAAACGCCACGTCAGGATTTTAGTTTCTATTTTAGTCTTATATTCAGTGATGAGATGATTTGTATGGGTTTTTCCCTAGTATGAAGTTGTTCTCGAGACACGTGGTTTTGTCTAATTACTCATAGTTTACTAGTGGTTGGATTTTGAATTCCAAATTAGCATAAGAATAATATTTTAAGTTTTTGGATGGAGACTTCTACTCAATATTTGTAGCTATTTTTTATATTAGAAATAACAGTTTCAGAATCAAAAAAAACACCGGAGTATCAATACGAATATACACAAGGAGGTCAAGCCGCACCCAGAAGAGAAAGTATCAGTTGAACATACAAAGCAACAAAAGGAGGAAAAGCAAAACTAGCTATTGGATATGGGAGGTCTAAATAGTGAAAACAATCTAAGGGGTTGTTCAAATCATTTTTTCAAGAAGTAAGACTTTATTGATATGAATGCACATGGGAAGAGGTTACATGGAGAAGAACAAAATGACGATTTAAGATATGATTCTTGGTTTTTTGGACTCTTGAATATCATTAAAATTCCTTCATTCAGAAGTTTAGTTGGTTAGGCTCATGAGTGGGATTTCAATTTACTTAACTTTCAAACAAAGATTTAGCAATTGCTATATTGGAAAGTTCTCTGTCTCGCAAAGAAAAACATTTGGGAAAATGACAATGATGGAAGGAGAGGGATACATACAAGTGCAATTTTTGAGTGAAAAAAGTGAATTTGTGGGTTATAGAGGTTGTTTTGGTCTTAATTCATTTACAAATATGGTAATAATCAATTGCTTAGTTTTGGAGACATTTTTTTAATTTTTACAATTTGGAAAAAAAGGTTTAATCAATGTCTTTGACCAAAATCTATAGTTTTGAAGTGAAACTTGACATTGGAAATGTAAGAAGATTGACTTATGGCACATCTATTATCACATACCATTAGATATATCACATTATATAACCTTTGCTGTTGATTATACAACTAGTAGTTGCACCCAAAAGAGGTGCAATATTTTAGCCAATAAAAAAATTCTTTAGTATTAATATGAATGTGCATTCCTCTCTTTTTTTCCCCCTCTAAGTGAGATTACAGCGATAGCAATATATATTGTGCATCATTTGGAAAGAGTGGACTACATGTTTCAATTTTGAGAAATTTCTCATTCTTTAATGCTTTTCATTTTTTAATTCACATAGTAAATAGCGATATGTCCACACATTTGCAATTTGAATCCGGTGGGTTCATGAAGTGAATCAACTATCAATGTCACATTTTCTTTGCCTTCTGTGATTGTTTTCTTTGGCTTCTCCTCTTTCTCTTCCTCTTCCTCGCATTCTTGTCCTTCTCTACCACCACCACCACCTCCTCCTCCTCCTCTTCCTCGTTCATTTTCTTCTCCTCCTCCATCTCCTCCTCCTTCGTCTTGTATCCTCCTCATCCTTTTCTTCCTCTTCCTCCCCTTTGCCTTCTCCCTTCTCATCCTCTTCTTCCTCGTCCTCTCCCTTGCCTTCCTACTCCTCTTTGTTTTAGCATCTTTTGTGTTTTGTCATGAGGATTATGTTGAATAATTTTTTTATCACAATCTATTTGATCTATTATCCTAATATTACCATTATCTATTGTTTATTTGTTATAATGTTTACTTTAATATTAAAGAATTTTTTTTTGTACTAAAGTAAAAAAGTTATTATACTTATTTAAATTTATTTTGATTTTATAATACTTTCATAAAAAATTATCTACATGTTGACAACCACTTTTATTATAAATTAAATATGCTTATATAATCCATTAGTTAATTAGTATTCTTGCTAATATAGATTTATATTATTTATTTTTTAAATATTCAACTTCTAGTTTTGCATTTTCAAATTAGATAAATATGTGTAAGATGTGTAACTCTCATCTAGATACTTACCACAAGTTTATGTATATTTTTATAGTTTTGAAATGGGGATTGATTTTATTTGTCAATTTGATTTTATATTGTCATAATGTTTTAATTAATATTAAAGATTAATTTTGATTATATTTTTCTTATTAAGATTTTTATGATATTTATTTTTATAATTTCTATTTTTTATTATTAGATTTTTAATTGATTTTTTAGATTTTTTAGAAATGATTAAAGGTTATTTCAAATTAATTAATTATATTGTACTATCATACAATCTTATTTAATCTTATTTTATTTAGTTATCTAGATAATTGGATCAAAATTTTTAATTAAAACTTTAAATATAAATGAACATATAATTTATATCATATATTTTAGTTAATTTAATAAAAAAATGATAATTTCTATTAATTGATGAAATAAAAGTATATTATTCATTTTTATAGTTTTAAAACGACGATTGATTTATATGTCAGTTTAGTTTTATATTGTCATAATTTTTTTAATTAGTACTAAAGATTAATTTTCATAATTTTTTCTTAATTTTTTACAACATTTTATTTATTTAAATTAATTTCTATTTTAGATTTTTTATCAAAATTTTAAATGATATTTTGTTTCATTTTAAAATTTGGAAGCTAATTATGATCACAATTTAATTAAATTTTAACCTTTAACTTGAAGTCAACATTAATTTTTTTAAAAGAAATTATTCAAGATTATTCCAACAATTTTTTTACTTGTCTATTATGCTTAATTAAATATATTGTACTTTCAAGCAATTTAATTTAATTTTTTTTTATTTACTTATCTAAATAATTGAATCAAAATCTTATATTACAATTTTAAATAATAATGAATGTATAATTTAAGACATATCTTCTTTACTTGTCATTTTGCTAGGATTATATGGATTTTTTTTGGAATATCTATAACTGATCATGTCTCTGTGCTAGATACTATTCTTGGAAACATATTTGGTCTCAAGAAGGATGCTAACTTTTTTTGGAATATTCTCTCTTCTCATATTCTTTGGTTTATTTGGAAAAGTAGAATTGAGGACAAATTCCAAGATGTTGGTAGATCCCTTACTTTGTTTCAATTGAAACTCATACGCTTTAAGATTATCTTGCAGGTGTGCTGCATTATGAAACTTGAGAAGAACAAGCTAAAAAGATTTCTCCGTGATGGGCACGCTACTATGTTCATCTACGAAATGAAACATGGGCTGGAACGAGCTAGCATTATTGATGACCGGGCTGCTTTTGAAGAAGCCCTTAAGCGGCTGATTAAGGAGATGCGGGATACTAGAGGCCCTTTTTCTAATAGACTTGAGTTCTTTGCTCATATTCTTGAGCGAAAGAAAGTTGTTTGGATGGAAGGAGAGGTGGGATGGACTGCGTGGATTGATGATTGTGATGATATTCTAGATTAGCTTATCTAATTTCTCTTTTTGTAATCTTCCTGAAACTATTACATATTGTGCTAGTTGACTGATCATGGATTACCAGTTGAACTAGGAGGTTGAGGTTCGCCTCCCCTCTTTTGATATTGTTCATTTCTTTTTGATCTACCGATTATTTAATTTAAAAAATGTATAATTTATATCATATATTTAATTAATTTAATAAAAAATGATAAATTATATTGATATGGTGAAGTAAAAACATATGAATGTAAATATAAAACTATTTCTCATGTGTCTTTCATTGTTTTTAACCTATTGTCATGCCAAATATTATCTAAACTTCCTTATGTGCCTCTATTTCCTCACATTTTACATATTAATGTATTGTGGTGTAAATTCTATTGAAATCTACACATGCATTTAATAATACAAGTGAGAATATAATGAAACCTTTTTTAATTTATTCAAATTATATGTTTATTCATTTTATAATAAATATAATAAAAATGTAATGTTTGATGGAATAATTTTTATCTTTAAAATATAAACTATATTGAAAACATATAGATTTTATAAAAATTATGTAATCAAGATACACAAAATCATAAATATAAAATGCATCTAAAATAGAAAGTGGCCAATAAAGAAAAGAAAAAAATAAATTAAAATAATAAAATGAGTCCCTATTATTATTATTATTAATTTATTTAACTTATCATTGATCTTATGAAATTCATGCTCATTGTAAAAATAAATCTATTTTATCAATTATATTACCAATGATATTAATATAAAAACAAAAAACTATAATAACCAATCCATACTGCCTCGCTTTTATAGGGGAGAGACTAATCTCCAAACAAAATACATTAAAGACATTTTCTAGATTCCTGAAAATGTAGTGAATTTTTTCTAATCTTTTAATTTGTTTCGACTACAAACTATGCAAATCATGAAGATATAGCCACAACGAAAAAAAGCCAAAGAAAAAAGTGAAATTCTTGCAACTAATAAAAATCTATACATATAAAAAATCCTAAACCTAAAACTCTATACCCTATTGTAAAACTTGCCTATATTTTGCCACTTGGATTCTTAATATTTTGGACTTTTTTTCTCATGTCCATCTCTATGCATTTATTAGACAATGTTGCTAGTTTGGACAATGCCGTGGAGAGAGCAATTCAATGTGAAAGATGAATAATTTTGGTGCAATCGCTTCTCAGGTTGTTAGTGAAGGCAATAATCACACTTTCCAACAACTACAAACATAAATTGTCTGCCAATTGAATTTTTCAGGTGAGACATCATGCCTTTCCGTCGGTATGTTCTCACATAACTTGCCTATCGGCTAATTAGTTTACCCTTTGGGGTGTGGAGTTATTTTTCTACAAGAGTTCCTGTAAACATGTATTATGGCATAACTTTTGTTGTGCATCTTTCCTTGCAATCACATATATTAAATATATTTGCATTTATCTCTCCTTAAATGGTATGATAGATTTTAATGACGTCAACGAGGCTAAAGTAGCCTATGGGACCCACATGATCACCCCCTAAGGTAGGAGTGGAACTAATCTAGTTGCAGAGTTTTGGTTAACTTGTCTCTCCATCACTGAAGTTTGATAATCAAAGTCGTTCTCTTCACTTGACCTCCTCAAATAAGTAGTTCAAGTCCTTGTTCTATAATATCTTTGTATAACCAGATCTAATGTCACTGTATGCCAAGCAATCTTTGACAAAATGTTGCTCTATCTCTACCACTCCCATATTACAGAATAAACACGTTCTGTTTGGCCACTCTTCTTTTGGAACTTGCCATCTACTTGTTTCACATTGTAGCTAGTGTGAACTAGTTCTAAGTTGTGCTATCAACATTTTTGGTCTCCAATTAATAGGTGCTCTTATATAGGCATTTTCATCATGACTAGAAATGGGGTTAAATTCTTTAGTGTAATAAAAAAAAATTCACCCCATGTGCCTTGTCCATAAGATATTGCGATTTTTTTCCATGTAAAAATTCTTTATTTCTTTAATACTGCAAGACAAAGATTAGGTTATAAAGTATTTCCATGCACTTGCTTCTTTTCATTAAGTGTTAGAATTCAACCGCCTTAACTTCTCAGTATAATGGATAAGGTTTATTTGTACTATTATTGCATTGAGTGGGAGCTTCCCCAGGAGGAGATCTTGGTAAGGTTAAACCAATAGACACTTGAATGGTAGGGAAAAAAACATTAAGCATGAGCTTTGGAAGCTCAAGATAAATAATAATATGCTTGCAAATAAAGATCTATGGGTTGCAATATCTTAATCTAAATGTGTTGCTACATCACAAGAAGAATGAAAAAGTCAAATAAAAAGGTGAAGGATCTAATTAGGATTTATTTGGTAGACTTTGTAATATGAATGCACACAAAGAAATAGAGAAACTATTATTGTATCCTTTTAGGAGTTGGGTGATATTTTTCAAGCTAAATCCCTAACATAGTTTTTTTTTGAAAAAGAAATATAATATTACTAGGATGTAGAATGATGGTTGAGCATCAAAATGCTTCTGATAAGATTGTTACATAATTGCACGATGTGAAAATGAAGATAGATGATAATCATTGTATGAGTTTGTTATGTTCTTTGTCAAAATTGTGAGATCACTCTGTGATAACAATGAAAACTGGATCCTACAATGTTTGTTGTTGTTTGCCAACCCCAATCTTTTGTGAATGTTGTTTCACCTTGTCAACACTCTACCCCTTTTGTTAATAGACTCTCTTAGGGGATTTCCCTTGATTTCCCCTCATTGTAATAATGTTCTCGATGATTGTATTGCATGGGCTGCTATTTGTTGTTGGAGGGTGGGTCACTCTGACATCTCTTTTCAAACTCTAATTAGTTAGTAAATACTCTACCCAATCTTGATGTGGGTTATTGTAAGTGCTCTTTATTGGCATGCATTTCTTTTCCCTTGGTTTTTTGGTGATATGGAGTGAACACCCTTTTTTTTTCAATCTTTTTGTTTTGATGTTCTCTTGCATTAGCTTTAAGGCGCTTCCACGGTTAACTAATAAAAAAATTCAAAAGTACCGGCTCTAAACTCAAAATGAATGAAGGATTGTATCATAACTTGTGGGGAAGTATAAAAATTGTGTGGATTAGAAAAGGAAGCCCTAATTGTTTGCACTAGCGATTGAAATTAAAAAGCAAGGGGAGGAAATGAGATACATTTAGATCTATGTTATGTGTGAGAATTGGACCTCTTGGAAACACTAAGGCTAAATGTTGGAAATTTAACAAGAGTAGTATTTTTAGAGGGATTGAAAGGAGATTAAGGACATGATATAAATGATTCCAAAATGTCTTAGGATGGTGATGATTTTTTTTGTCATGGTCTTAGTTTTTGCTTGCATCAAAAGGTCTTGGTGATACTCCCATATGGAAGAATAATGCCTGATTATTTTCTACTTGTAAAAACTAAATTGAAATGTTATATGATACATGTTAAGACATATAATAATATATATTTCACATCCTTGAAAATATATGCTTTGTAGGGCTAATATTTTAGGTTGGTCATTACACAAAATAATATGTTTTACTAAGCTCATAAGTATAACATTGAGGTTGACCCCTACACAACCAAAATCAAAAGGTATCAAGAGATCAACACATAACATAGGTGTTGGCTATTACAAGTGAGGGATGAACAATAGTATCAAGAGTAAAAACATTAACAACACACTAACAGAACAACTAGAAACCCACCTACACACAAGTAGAGGAACTAGTAACCTACCTCAAGAGTGAGGATTATGGAATCTAACTTACTTACACTAGATAATGTTACTCTCAAAGATTGGTTGAATATATTTGTTTCCTAAAATATATTGAAGATAAGTCATTCTTGACCAATTAGCCACAATGCAATGTGTCTTTCTCTTTGGTTTATTGATGCAATTATCTTTCCCATTGGACTATGATCTTTGATGATTGTAGAAATATGATGGATTATATTGATACCTAAATTGAGTGATTTTTCACCCTCGCCCCTTTGTTTGGCTTGATTTCTAGTGCATCGCCAATTTGGTTGGACATGGGGAATTGATTGCAAGTTTGATTTCTACCATCTTGTCACAAGTTGCAACCATTGATATAAACAATGGTTAAGACCCAACTAGATAAGTCAATGAAAATTAAAAAGACTAAAATACGCAAACCTAAAAATATCAACAAAGTTTTATAGTTGCTTGATTCCTTTGAAAAAACTATTAATGTGTTGGTTAACAGTTTGTCTCCCTTAATTCTTTGGTTTATACCTTGCCTCTTAAATGCCAAATGGCTAGTAGAGAACAAAGAAGTTAAAAAAATAATGGGTCAGTGTAGTAATCTATTACAAACCCTTGAATTGAAAGGTACAACTCCCTTTAGGTGCAAGATTTGCAATGAATTTTGTTTTTAAATTTTCGGGGGTATGCTCTTAACCAAAGAGTAGAAGACGTCAACAACTAGACTGTTCAACACTTCAAACAACCTAAGAAGTTTCAAAAATAGGGAATAACTCATGAAATGCAATCTATCCTAACTTAAATACAAGGATGGAAACATGCAAGACTAGTTATGACAACAAGAGAGTAGAAGGAACGACAGAATGAACAATCCATGGATTGTTGAGTTAACTAATATTTGACAATACTCAGATTGTCCCCTCTTCAGTTACTTCATTAATCTAATTTAGGTCCTCTCATACAATGACCTAAACTACATATGAACTACAGTGTATAACACAAAGAACAAAATAATGCTTATGTTGAAGAGAGTAAAGCTTACAATCCATTGAATGAAGGAAATACTACCAAATTTTCTTGCAATCATTCAATTTTCAACAACACATTCATTCCACATATTATACAGTAACCAAATGAAAAATAAAATAAAAAGTAGACTCAGAGTCACAATCAGTAGTCCCAACTACAAGGGTTTTCCCATGAAAATTTGCCGATCTTATTAACTTCTCAAAAAGTTACATATATAGGCATCTTCAAAATGGAAAGTTACATTTGATGATTGTAGTGAAAAGCATCTC
Source organism: Cupressus sempervirens (assembly GCA_028749045.1). Taxonomy (NCBI): domain Eukaryota; kingdom Viridiplantae; phylum Streptophyta; class Pinopsida; order Cupressales; family Cupressaceae; genus Cupressus; species Cupressus sempervirens. The sequence continues at coordinate 748,568,700 of CM053783.1, forward strand.
TTAATGGAATAAACTAAAAATAGGGCATGATTGAATCATTTTTCGTTATAGAGACCAAGCGTATTAAGAGAATGCCATAAATGGCTACAAAAAGAGAGAGAAGAGAGGGAATGACATATGTCTAGAAGAATTTCAGAGCATCATGCCTTCTTAGGAGTAACTGCCTTAGCTCGATTAGCCTTCATTGCATCTATTACTTTGTCTAGTTCCTCAACACCTGGGATGATGATATAGTTAGCTCAAATCATCTAGTAGTCATGCACTTTTGTCAATTTTTCCACTTTGGCAACCTTTGATTGGACCTTCTTTGATGTGCACCTTAAGATTGAATCAGCTGATGAAAGCTCTTGAATTTTTGGCACCTGGAAATTGAGTAGATCAACATCTTCATTAATAAATGCTAGGAACTTGGTCATCATCATCTCAATATCTACTAATTTTCCATTGGTAGACATAAGAGTCTATGTGCAACACTTTCAAATATTCAAATAGATTTTCTATGACCTTCTATACCAGGTCATGCACATCCTTAAGCTCATTTACAGATCTTGCAAAAATTTCCACTATAAACTCCAAAAATTGTTTCCAATGAAACAATGGATGTTTACCTATTTTCAAGATCTTGTGGGAGATGGTAACATTAGTCTTCATATCGATCACTTCTTGTAATAGTTCCAATTGCTCTGTTAGTCTATATGTTGTGTTTTGCATGGTAACTTGATGACTAGAAGCTACCTCCCTTAACTTGTGAACATCTAATAGTAGATTTCTCAAATTTTCAATTAATGGGGGACCTTGTGCCTTCATTTGATTAACCCATACTCAACCAATTTTCCCAAATTGCCTCTCTTGCTTTAGCTTCAAAAGAAAGTTCTTATTCTCATCTACGTTCAAGTTAAATGTGCTTGTTGAAGTACTCTCAAGTGTAGTACTGAAGTACTCTCTGCTTCTTTTGATCAATGGTATTTTCCAACCATGACTCCGTTGAAAGGACATTGATTGCAAATTGTAGGGTAGTAGGATCAAAGAGCTTCCTTGCCACTAGGGGACTTTTCTTTCTTTGAGAAAAAATGGGGAAGGTAGTGACTTTGGTTATTGAATGGGCCAAAGTATCCCCTTATTGTGATGTATCTTGTTCTTGACCATCCATGGGGTTAGTGTCACCATCCAAATTGATGACTTGAATAGGGGGGGTTGGCTTAGCTACTAACTTCTCTTGCCCTTTCTCCTTCTCCTTCTCCTTCTCCTCTTCCTTCTCCCCAAATTTTCCCAAATCTGGAAAAGATTAACCTCCACAAGTAGGAGTGATTGGGACATTCTTGTCTAGAGGTTGGTCTCCACCTTGGCCAATAGACTGGGTTGGGCCTATAGATGTTGGAGTAGTAGCCATAGTGGTAGTTGCTACAGTTGATTAGGAAGCTCTAGAAGATATTCCACTAGTAGAACCAGTGATTCCCATTATTTTCTTTCTGCCTGAGTCCACTCTATCCACTTGTCCACCCCCTTGATGATTTTGTGCATCTAAACCTCCATGGTATCGATGATAGGACGTGCAGGTAGGGTAGATGCAATGGGAGTGCCTTTAATCTTCTTGTAGGATGAGGGATGCATATAGGAGCTATCATCTACAATATCAAAAACATCAATAGAGTCATTATATAATTTAACTTCATTAATTGTCAACTGGGACCAAAACTTCTCCTAGGTTTGATACTCATTAAGACATCTAGCCCAAAAATATTCAATGTCTAGAACATTTTTATAGGCATATCCCAGCTTTAAATGACCCCTCACAAACTTTACTAGGTCATATTGAGGCCTGAGTACCTCATAATCAATCAATTTGATTTTACTTTCAAAGCTCTTGATTGTATTCTGAGCATCGGATCTAGAGGCACAAGAATAGGGTCCAACCACTATGGGGAAGGAAATCCTAGCTATCTTCTTTACATTTGAACATAAGGTGTTCACTTCAAGAATTTACTGACACAATTTGACAAGAACAACCTTGCCTTCTAGGTACTTAGGAATTCTTTTGGGGAATCCATCAAAAGCACCTATCCATAAGTAGGAGAAGCTTGGAAATTGGATGAAAGAGCATCCATACTGGCTTATAGCTGAAATTGCTTCTAGTGAAAATCTTCTCTCAGGGAAACCCTATAATTCTTGACATAATTGCATCGTGAAGGCATTATTGATTGTTACATACTCCTCATAGCTCCTCTATAGTTGAAGATGTGGGTATAGCTAATACACCTTTGTATTTTAATCATAGTCTTCAATTTTGGGAAGACCTGGCCATAGGTGATGTGTAGCCCAGGCATAGATTAAGTACGAAGATGTGTAAAACTTCTTGAATCCCCTAGCTAAATTCAACCATTAGGCAAGATCATTGTATATGATTTTGGCTCAGTCGATTTGCAGATCTTTGACACAAATGGCCTACACTAGGAAGAAGTGGTGCTCAATAAATTCCAAAATTTCCTCTTTTCCTTTTAATATAAACAGAAAAGCCAGGGTATCTACAATCTCCCTTTTAAATTGGTTCCAAATAGTGTCTTTGGCATCTTGCTCTTCTTTAAGAACAATGTTTGAAACTAGGTCCTTTGCATACCCTCCCTTCTCAAGGTCTTCTTCTCATTAAACATGGATGCAGAGGAGCCAAAGTCAATGTTACAATATTCCTCCTTCAAGGGCACACTGAATGCAGACTGCATTAAAGCCTATTTGATCAAGAGGAGGATAGACTGGTCAAGAAGCTGCTTCATCTCTAGATCATATCTCTCTATGCACTCCCTTACTAGCTCTGGAGCTTGTATAGTGATTAGAAAAATAACAGCTTCCACCAATCCACTTTCTTTCAAATTTTGAGTAATTAGGTGGATAGGCTGAGAGTTAAGTCTTTTGTGAAAATCACCTAAATCATAAAACTTGAATGATGTATCTATTAAATGTTTTAACTCACTCTCTAGACCTATAAGCTTATCATAAACTGCAGCTCTAATTTTCATTTGCCATGATTGCAAAGGATGTAGTTCTTGATAAATAGTCATTTAAAATATTTGAATAAACAAATTTGAGGCAATTCTGATGAAATAGATGCAAAAATCCGAATGTTGGTGCCACACGAATGATGAAAAGTTCACGACATCTTCCCTTTAATCTCGATCTAATGGCTACGGTGTGAGATTTTGAGTGTGGATCTTTCATTATAAGCCTAGAATAATTCCTTTTAGCACCATAATTTTCCTTATTATACATAAAGACTTAGAATTGGTTACTATCCAAGTTGTCTTTGGAAGCATAACATAATACTTACGTTTCTACCAGTTTGTAACTAGAAATCCACAGACCCATCTTTTCTGATAGAAATGGATTTCACCTCTGAAACTTGATTTGAGACCATCTTGGCTTTGACTTATAATTTTGTGGATCTTTCCATAATAAATTAACCAAGTGTACCACTCGTTAACACCATGGTGACTTTGTTCCTCGGATACATGCTCGATGAACTTCACCAAGGGGAAAACTAACTCAATTGTTTGAAATCCACAAGAAGTGGAATACTAGTGTAAGATGGTAGTTCAGAACAATTGGAGAACTTACTTCTCATTAGGAAGATACTTGAGACACATCCCAACCACACCTAAATCACCTAAACCTTGAATGCATCATAACAAGAAACTTGCATGGAGGGATAGGAAAAGGCAAAGTAAAGGATACTCGAAAAAGATCCAAAGTGAGAACTTTGGGAATTGATGAGAAGAATGTCACCTAAAGACTACTCTGACATGCAATCATGAACAAAAATTCAATAAATACCAACAATCTACACTAACAAGGGAAAATATGAAAGCTAACAACATAATATAAATATGGATGACCATGGTCCCCATCTTATATTGGTTAGCTATATTTTTTAAAAGTTATTTATATGAGACATCTTTAGTTTGTGGTACACTTTCTAGAAAAGATTATTTTTTTTGATCTTTTACATAAAGAATTTTATTAAATTCATAAGGAAGAATGTACATCTTGAAGAATAATGAAAAACTATTTGATTTCTATCATTGATGTCATTGCATTAGAGTTAGAGAAAGCTTGATGAAGGGAGTTGTTTTAAGTTTGAATACACCATGTTGTGATTGTATCCACCTTGCACCATGAAAGGAGGTTTTGAGCTTTGTTGTGTGGATTTTAATTTATCTAGTAAAGGGACAATGTGGTAAGCTTTGGTAGAGAAGGTGTGCATCTAAATTGTAGTGCAAGTAAGAGTGGGAAAATGCTATGGGTTTTGGGTTATGGATGACAACATTTCTTCACACCTAGCTAATTTTTATGTACTAATATTGAATTGAATTACTAAATTTAAAAATAAATATGAGCATCTATTACTATTTGAAAAAAAGAACACCTAAACACTATTTTGTATGTTGCTAAATTTTCAATAAATTTCACTATTATTTTTGCCAAAATACTAATGACTATTAATGCGATGCATAGACTTATGATGTAGATGAGTTTCCTATGAAAGAGGGGACTTGTTTTGTGAAGGAGGAGTTCAGTAATCTTGAGAGGTATTCTCCTTTTTACAAATGCCTAAATGTGAGATGGATTTGTGATGGGCTTCCTAATCTCTTAATATCTTCCTTTTGTGGTCCTATTAAAGTGGGATCCTTAGTTACAATAGTGGAAATATTTTTTGTAGATGGGGGATGTTCCTTTGTTTGGAGGGGTGTTGTCCTCTTATTTTACGATGCCATTTTGTTATTCATTTTGAGGGCTTTTGAAGCCTTTCAAAATCTCCATTTTATTATTCTTTCAAAATCCATATGTTATTTTGTCTCACTTGTTTGGGTGTTGTTTGTTTATTGTAATAGCCTCTTTTGGCCTCTGTGCTATAAGTGGCCAATTGTGGCCCTTTTTCCTTTAAGAGACCTTTTTAAGAAAGGAGGGTGAATCTACCAAAAAAATTATCTATTTTTAGTGTGTTGTGTCTATATTCCCTAGGGTTGTAGAAATGTAAGGGGTCAATGCCATTGTTTCTACTGCTAATCAATATAAAGAACAAAGATTTATGAGCTATTTTCTTTATTATGAAGTACTTCAATGGATTTTATTTATAGTGGGAAAATTCATTAAAATGGTAATAAAGGTGAACTTTAATAGTGTTATTTTTAAAAATAAATATAAATTTAATTATACAAAATATAAAAGATAAATTTACTTCTTCTTTTCTATAGATATATTTTAAATTAAAATAAATAAATAAAAAACAAAAATAAATTTTTTCTATAGTAAGTTATAGCACCATAGTACAAATAAATAAATAAATAAGATAAAATGGTAAAAAGAGATAAGAAAAATTATGATTGTTTGACTTTGCAAACTAAAATTAATATCCAATAAATAATACTAAGAAAATATTTTAAATGATAATCGTTATTCATTTTTAATGACATAACTCTTCAATAATAAAAAATTCAAAGATATTTGTCTTGAATGTAATATGATGTTTGTGATAACTAACACAATAATCTAAATAAAACAAACAAACAAAAATGTAGTTTTATTGGGGGTTACCATTGAAACATTTGATGGGTCTAGTAGGGCTATGGTGTTTCTAAGTCGCTTGACAACACGTCTCTTGTTGTGCCCATTATGTGGTGGCTTGCATTTCAAACAGTCATCTTGTTCAAGCTATGCCTATTAAGGATGCTAGACTAATTGTCATTATCTCTTATGGTGTTGGTCCTTCAGGATTTTCTAAGGGTCATGTTCATAAGGTATCTTTTGTGAAGGTGCCTTCTTCGATGTGTGTTGGTCCTGGCAATTCCTTTATGTATTTTGTTATTGCTAGAAAAGGTAAGGACTTTCTTGTTTCTCTTCCCTTTCCCATTTGTAAGTATATTTCCATTAATTTGGAAGCTAACATAGTTGTTGAGATAGATTAGGTTACCTTTGATCTGTCTTCCCTTTCTATTGTCTATTGGTAAAAAAAAAAATTGGCCTTGTCTCCCAATTCTCCCTGATTGGATCTCTAAGCATTGGAGACCCATTAATCAGATTCTATTGAGATTTTCCCTGTGGCTAAAGGACTCTATATTGCCAAGTTTGAAAATGGGCATGATAGAAGGCTATTCTTTGTGAGAATTTTTTTACTTGGGAGAAATTCTCCCCGTTGACGACAAAATTGTGACATGAGAACTTTAACCTAGTGTTTGAATCTTTTTGTAGCATGCCTATTTGTGTCAAACTTCTCTAACTTTCACTCCATCTTTGGGTGGATCCTCTCCATGAGGAAGTGAGATAGGATTTAGGTAATTTTCTTTTGGTTTATATAGATTCTTCTAATATCTTTCACTCTACCTTTGTATATAGTTTGGTTGACAATGATGCTTCTAAAGGATTGTCAACAAAGATCAAGCTTTCCACTCCTAAGGTCTCTTGGATTTAACCTCTAGATTATGAAGGGGTTCCCTTTAGATATAGAAAATGCTTCAAGACTAGGCATGTTGTTTCTAAATATGATTTACAGAGAGGTAAGACAAATAATTCTTCATCTTGGTGGAATGGTGCCTCCTCTAGATGCTACATGGCAAAGAATTATTCTCATGCAGATATGCAAGATCCCCCCTTAGGTCTTGTTTATGTTATTATGCTAGGTGCTACTGTGACTATTGCTATCCTTTCTATTGGTACTTTTGATTGTAGAGAAGTTTTTTCTTAGTGTGTTCCTATTGTCCCTATTGGTTTTACATCTTCTCCATTTATTATTGTTGATTGCACCTAGTCAAACTTGGCTAGAAATTTTGTTGATACTTCTTAGGCTATCCCTTTGGTGACTAATGTTGTTATCTAGAAGGTGGATGAAAATGTTGTTTTTTTTGGTCCTACCATACCATCTCCTTTTTCATTTGTTCTTATTACTCTTTGTTAGGTTTAACCTCAGATAGAAATAACAGTTACATGCAAATATAACCAATATCAGAAAATAATAGATCACATAGAAGAGAATACAAGACACAAAGATTTAACATGGTTCACCCAATCCCTGGGCTACATCCACAACAATAAGTCCAATATTATTATTATCCAGTGATTACGATCCATAATCCTTTATAGCTCAATACTACCTCAAGAAGCTACAATATCACCATACATTATGAGATACCTAACCCTAAGCCTTTTTATACAAGTTTTTTTTGCTTACAAAATTAGGGCTAGAATAAGTCATCCAATAGAAAAAAAAAGTTGACACTGTTTACAATATAAGGTCATTTTTGGCTTCGGGGATGCTGCCCCTGAAAACTCTCATGTGGGTATTGCCCCTCAACCTCACCCTATATTGCGACAAGGAGAGCACCTCTGGCGCTGCCCCTTGACCCTGTCTTGGGGGTGCTTCCCTCAAACCCCTATAGAAATAATCTAGGGAGAAACCTCACCGAATAAAGCTCTGAGTCTGATTAGGCTCCACATCACAACAATCTCCCACTTGGAATTTATCAGACTCCACAACAATAACCTCCCACTTGGGGGCTAATCATAGCACTACTAAACCTTTAGCTCCCATTGGAATATCAAACCTATTGGAAATATTCAAGACTATGCTAAGTTACTGAGACGGGAGGGGTGAATTAGTAACTTCTAAAACTTTAATAATTTCCATACTTAATCCAATAATCCAATTAACACTTAATTCATCACATCTGATCTAATTGCATGCATGAGAAACTGAAAACATGAAAGCATCCATAAAATTTGAACACAAAGATTTGGTGATCCAGAAACTTTCCAAATAGAAAGTGAAATTGGGGTGGGGATGACACCCACAAACTTTAGTGCTGCAGCATAAAGTTGCCCCATTAAGGCTTAGATTGATCACTTCTGATGATCTGCCCTATTAGGAGCAAATAAGACTGCTAGGTCCACCTTGTAAGATGATTTAAAAACATACAATGAAGTGTGCACTCAGTAAAGAGATTTATTAAAGACTGTTAGGTCTACCTTGTTAAAGGTTTTTGACTAGTTCACCTATTAGGATGAAGCAGTAGATCTTTGACTTGCAACTGAGTTTGCTAATATAGATTTCTTAGTGTACTAATCACCTTTTTGTGATAGATATGTCTCTATTGCTCCTTATACTAACATGGCATTCACAAAACTTTTCGCATCCACATTCATATTACAATACATATGCTTTCACAATCAAATTCTTACTCTTACATTGGATATGATACAATACATTACATATATATACCAATCCAAATTATAAAATTACAAAGTTGTCCATGATACAAGTTAACACAAATATTACAAAGTTAGCCCACATGAAGATACTTGGGTTCTGAAGACTGACTTGGTGAGGTTCTGATACTCGACATCCATTGTTAATGCTCGACATCATCATGCACTTGGTATATGTGGAAGTTTGGTCCATACTGATCACTTTCAAGTAGTCTTGAACTTAATCTACACTGGTGACTCAGTAGATATGTGCAACTTGTCAAACACTAAATCACTTGGTTAGCAAGAAGTAGCTCGGCTAACACTAGCTTTGCATCACATGAACTATGAACTCAGTAGATACTACAATGCTTGGTTAACATTGGCTTCACATCACATGAACTGTGAGCTTGGTAACCATTGATAGACTTGGTATACACTAAAATGCACGGTTTGAATTGTTGGACTTCACACTAACTAAATCTACTCAATAATCACTAGGATTAGTTCAAAAGACTCGATAGCAATTGTAAAGCTCGGTGGCTACTAAATTACATGGCAAACGTTGTAAACTATTCAATGAGCTCAGTAGCTATATAGAATCTGAATAAGTGTGTGTCACTAATAAAAAACTTGACTGATATATCAACACAAACCACCCTGGACTATGTTGTTCTTTTATTCTATTCAGTCTAAAATACCAACCAAAGTTGAAGAAGAGTTCAGTCTCTCCATTGTTGCTACCTTGGTAAACATATCTGTCGGATTATCATATGTATGTATCTTCTCCAGCTTCAACTATCTATCATCCAAAATTGACCAAATGAAATGGTACCACAATTGTATGTGTTTTGTCTTTGAATGTAGATTAAAATTTTTTGCAAGATAAATGACACTCTAACTATCTATAAACAAATAATTATCCCTCTGAGGGTGTCCCAATTCTTCCATGAAGAATTGAAGCCATATTATCTCCTTTACTACCTCTATAGCAGCAACATACTCTGCCTTTGTAGTGGGTGAAGCATTAATCTTCTATAACCAAGAAACCCAGCTCATTGTTGCCCCACCAACAATAAATACATAATGTGTAGTACTCCGCTTGGTATTAATATCCCCTACCAAATCCAAGTCAACATAGCCCTATAAATCAATGGTAGAGCCCCCAAAATATAAACACTTACTGGATGTTCCTCTCAAATATCTGAGAATCCATTTAACTGCATTTCAATGCTCAATTCTTGGATGACTCATATTCCTGCTAACAACTCCCACTGCATGTACAATATCTAGCCTAGTGCATATTATAACATACATCAAGCTTCCTATAGCTGAAGCATAAGGTACCTTAGACATCTTAACCTCCTCTTCTTATGTCATTGGACACATCTCCTTAGTCAATTTCAGCTGACCAGGTAAAGGTGTGTTGATAGATTTACCATTCTCCATAGAGAATTGTTGCAACACCTTCGCAATATAATAAGCCTAAGATAATGCCAATTTTTTGTTTTTCCTATCTCTCCAAATTTTCATACCACGGATTTACTTTTTTGCACCCAACTCTTTCATAGAAGATGAATGTGCTAATTGTCCTTTTAACCCCTTAATGTGATCCATGTTAGACCCAGCTACAAGCATATCATCAACATATGAACATAAGATAATGTAGCTATCATAATCTAACCTCTTAAATTAAACAAAATTATTTGAATCACACCACCTATATCCATGCTTCTGCATAAAATGGTCAAATTTTAGATACTATTGTTGAGGTACTTGCTTGAAGCCATATAAACTTTTCTTTAATTAGCACACTTGATTCTCCATACCTTGGACCTTAAATCACTCTAGTTGTGCCTTTTGGATACTATCATTTAATTATATATGTTATCTTTGATGTTACACAAATGTCAAGTCTCTACCAAGAAATCAATGTTAGTTGAATTCACTCGGGCATTGAAGGAAGTTTCATGCATATGTCGAGCATTCTAGGAAAGACAATACAAAACCACTGTTAATCAAGTTCACTCAGTTACCTAAGAAAATTTGGCATGGAACCAGTGTTAACCAAGCTCACTTGGTTACCAAAAGAAGTCTAAAGAAAATTCTTTTCTGAGTTAGTGTTGACCAAGTTGGGTTAGCTAACGAAGGATTTTCATGTATAAGCATATTGGATCTGATAGTTTTATTGGTCAGTTCTAGCTGACTCAAGGGATGAATACTATTTGTTTGAAAGTGTATTCAAGCTGAATTGACAAGGTAAATCATATAAATATAAGGTCAAGTTGAGGATTGAGTAGGAAGCATTGGATTGACAAAGATAAATTAAGTGAATTGGAAGGATATTAGAGTATTTGAGTTGATTGAGCTACAAAGAACATTCTGATCAAGGAGGATCAAGTATTCAAAATTGAGTAGATATCTAAAATTAGTAAAGGTATTTGCATCAACAATCAAGTCAAGTCATTGTTACTCTCTAACAATTGTAGTAGTGAATCAAATCTCTTAACAAAGTTAGCCTAACAACTATTTTTCAAATCCTCTAACAAGGTAACATTTCTTGATGCAGGAGCATCAAGCTTGTATTTTTGGAAGAGTTATGATTTTCATGGTTAGGGATGTGTTGGAGACACATGGGTGACCTTTCCTCATGATTTAATATAGATTGGATTGATCATGTTGAAGTTAGAGTTGCTTTATCTTGTTGCTAGAGTTGTATTTTTTGGTTTCTAGGTGCCTGTTGTGGGTTGTGTAATAAATTTTTTTTGAAATGATTTAAAATTTGAAAATTTTAGGGACTAAAGAGAACCTAGAGTACTATCTTTGGTTAAGAGAGAAATTATTAATTCATTATGAGTTGGGAGATATCGCAATTCTCTTGGAGTATTATTTTTTTCAATTTTTGTGATGGGATTCTATCTGTGACTTTTGGGATTGATGTGTAGTTATCCTTAATTAATTAGCCTTTTTGCACTTAAGGGCTTGTAGAGGACCTAAATTACTACTTTTTATTCAAAGAAAAATTTCTAATTCAATCAGAGCAAGGAGATATTGTTAGTTTGTGGTGAATGATCAGGGAAGTACTATACATACTATAAAAAATTGGGCTACTATTCGTCAATGTGGGCTGCTAATTGCCAATGGCTAATATTCACCAATTGGATATTGCTTATATTTTCCAATTTTAGGCTGACATGTTGTAATATTTTTAACCCTAAAGTAGAAAAAATACTTGTATAAAAGGGCTTAGGGTTAGGGATTATTCTATGAGGTGTAATGCAGAAATTGGTTCTTGCAGTGGTATTGAGCTATAAGGGATTATAGATTGTAATCAAGTTGTAATCAATGGATCATAATAATATTGGACATGTTATTTGGGGGACATAGCCCAGAGATTGGGTGAACCATGTTAAATCTTGGTGTCTTGTGTTCTCTTCTATGTGATCTATTATTTTTTGATATTATTTATATTTGCATGTAATTGTTATTTCTATCTGTGGTTTAATCCTAACAAGTGGTATTAGAGCAAGGTTTTTTTTTAGTTATCCTCTATAGGAAGTCTCATAGTTGAGTGGGAGTTTCATGGTTGAGTGGGAGACAAGGGTAAGTTGAGGGTTGACAAGTTTAATGGGTAGACTTTCAATTATGGAAGATGCAAATGGAGGACTATCTTTATCAAAAGGATTTATGAAATTTGTTGGAAGGAAAAACTAAGAATCAAGGATCTATGAAAAATTATTACTGGGATATTTTAGATAGAAAGACACTTGGAAGCATTCAATTATGCTTGGCACCATCAGTGCATTTAATAAAAAAAAAGTGAAGATAACAGAAGAGTTGATGGAAACCCCAATGAAATTGTATGAAAAGCCCTCTGCTTCAAATAAGGTATTTATCATAAAGTATTTATTTAATATGAAAATGACAGAAGGTGTATCTATCATGGATCATTTAAATAAGTTTAATAATATTACTAGTTAATTATCTTCTATGGGTATTAATTTTGATAAAGAAATTAGGGCTCTCTTGATTTTGTGTTCTTTGCCTGAAAGTTGAAATGGCTTGGTAATGGCTATGAGTAATTTTATTGTTGGATTTAATACCCTAAAATATGATGATGTGATCAGAGTCATTTTGAGTGAGGAAACTTGTAGGAAATCCTTAGGTGGATCTACATCAGGAAGTGCTTTGAACGCACAAAGAAGAGGTAGAATAAGTGAAAGAGGAAATAATTCTAGAAATCATGAAAAATCAAGAGGAAAGTCAAAGGAGAAGAGGTCTAAATCTAGAGGATCTTGAGATTGCTATTACTATAGCAAAATAGGGCATAAGAAGAAAGATTGTTGAAATTAAAAGAACACTGTAGAAGATAATTCAAAAGGGAACAAGGAGGAAAATATAGTAAGTAACAAATCCAAAGAGGATGTTTTACTTCTTTCTTTAGAAAGTGTTGATGATCTATGGGTTTTAGATTCTATTGCTTCATTTCATGCTACACCTCATAGAGGTTATTTCATTGATTATGTCCAAGGGGATTTTGGGTTGTTTATTTGGGGGATAATGAACCTTGTTAGATTGTTGGAAAGGGAAAAGTTAAGACTAAGTTGCAGAATGGGAATCATTGGCTACTACATGAGGTAAGACATGTTCCAAGGCCGAGTAGGAATTTAATTTTAGTAGGGAAACTTAGTGATGCAGGTTGTGTCATTACTTTTAATGATAAAATTTGGAATGTTTCAAAAGGTTCCCTTGTAGTAGAAAAAGGTGTGAAAGTAGGCACCTTATATCTTTGTATAGGTCATATTGTTCCTTCTACTTTAATTATTTCAGAGAAAAATAAATGTTCAAGAATAGTTGTTGCAGTTGAGTAGGGAGAACAAATAATTGTTGTAGATTCTGATACAGCACTATGGCACCATAGACTTGGGCACATGAGTCAGAAAGTTATGAAATTAATTCATTCAAAGAAAGTTTTACTAGGTCTGAAATGTGTTAATATTTATTTTTGTGAAAGTTGTGTATATGGAAAACAAAAGAGAGTGAGTTTTATAAAAGGGAGAAATTAGAGCTTGTGCATACAAACGCATGAGGATTGACTCAGGTATCTTCCTTTGATGGATCTCATTATTATGTTACCTTTATTGATGATGCAAAAGTATGGGTTTATTTCCTTAGACAAAAATATGATGTATTTCAAACTTTTAAGAAATTGATATGCTTGGTTGAAAAATGAGACTGGTAAGAAATTAAAATGTCTCAGATTTGATAATGGTGGTGAATATTATAGTCATGAATTTGAAGATTATTGCTCCACTAATGGTATTCATAGATAGAAAACTATTCCAAGGACTCCATAGGAAAATGGAGTGGCTAAACATATGAATAGGACTATAATGGAGCATGCAAAAATCATAAGATTGCATGTTGGGTTGCCCTTACACATGTGGACGGAGGTCATCAATACTGCTATATAGTTGACTAATAGAGGTACCTCTACTCTTTGGGGCTATGGTATTCCAGAGGAAGCATGGATTAGTAAGAAGGTGATTTATTCTTTTCTCAAAACCTTCAGTTGTGAAGCGTTTTCTCATATAGATTCTAAAAATAGAACCAAGCTAGAAGCTAAGTCAAAAAATGTGTATTTGTTGGATATGGCATTAATAAATTTGGTTATAGGCTTTGGAATTTTGAAAATCATAAAATTGTAAGAAGCAGGGATGTCATATTCAATGAGAAAGTGTTGTACAAAGATCTGTTGCAGCAACATGAGAAGAAAGAAGATGATTATGTAGTGTTGGATGATACTGCAAAAGATGATGTTCTAGTCATTTCTCATGATATGCAATAACTACAACAACAAATACCACACACATTAATAAATGTTAAATGGTCAACAAGGCTGATTAGACCTCCAGAAAGATTTTCTCCCTCTTTGTATTCTATTTTACTAACAGATGCTGGTGAACTTGAATGTTATGATGAAGTTGTGTAGGTGGATAATAAGATTTAGTGGGAGTCGGCAATGAAAGATGAAATGGACTCTTTGCTAAAAAATAAGACTCGAGATTTATGCAAATTACCTATAGGTAAAATGGCTTTATAGAATAAGTGGGTTTATAGGTTGAAAGAAGAGGATGGTGAAAAGATTTAAAACCAAGTTAGTGGTAAAAGGATTCACATAGAAAATGGGCATTGATTTTGATGTTAGAACAACCTTCCTTCACATTGATTTAGATGAAGAGATATACATGGCTTAGCCACAGGAAGTAGAGGTCAAAGGTAAGGAGAACTTAGTGTGCACATTGAAGAAAAATTTATATGGCTTGAAGCAAGCACCTCGACAATGGTATCTAACATTTGACAGGTTTACGCATGAGCATGAATACAATAGGTGTCATTTAGATCATCATGTCTATTTTAAGAGGTTGGATGATGACAAATACATTATTTTATGCTTATATGTTGATGATATGCTTGTAGCTGGGTCTAACATGGATAACATTAAGGGGTTGAAACGCCAGTTAGCACATGCATTTGCTATAAAGGATTTGGGGGCAACAAAACAAATCCTTGGTATGAAGATTTGTAGAGATAGGAAGAATAGGAAATTGATGCTATCTCAGGTTGATTATATTGAGAAGGTGTTGCAACATTTCTCTATGGAGAATGCTAAAGCTGTCAGCACACCTTTACCTGGTCATTTGAAGTTGATTAAGTAGATGTGTCCAAAGACACAAGAAGAGGAGGATAAGATGTCCAAGGTACCCTATGCTTCACCTATAGGAAGCTTAATGTATGCTATGGTATGCATGAGGCCAGATATTGCACATGCAATGGGAGTTGTTAGCAGGTATATGAGTCATCTAGGAATTGAACATTGGAATGTAGTCAAATGGATTCTCAGATATTTGAGAGGAACATCCAGTAAGTGTTTACACTTTAGGGGCTCTACTACTAATTTATAGGGCTATAATGACTCAGATTTGGCAAGGGATATTAATGCTAGGAAAAGTACTATGGATTATGTATTTACTATTGATGGAGAAATTGTGAGCTAGGTTTCTAGGTTACAGAAGGTTAATGCTTTATCCACTATAGAGGAAGAGTATGTTGCTGCTACAAAGGCAGCCAAGGAGATAATATGGCTTTAGTTCTTCTTAGAAGAATTGGGACACCCTCAATGGGATAATTATTTGTTTACAGATAGTTAGAGTGCCATTCATCTTGCAAAGAATTTTGCTCTACATTCAAAGGAAAAAAAATTATAGTTGCGGTGCCGTTTCATTTGGTTAGATTTGGATGATGAAAAGTTAAAGTTGGATATGATACATACAAATGAAAATTCAATGGATATTTTTACAAAGGTAGTTACAAGGGAGAAGCAAAATTCCTCTTCAGCTTCATTAGTCTTCTAGACTAAATAGAATAAAAGAACAACAGAGTCTAGGGTGGTTTGATCTAGTGGGAGCCCTATGTGGTAGTGGTATTGCTACAGGATCAATCTCCAAGTGGGAGATTGTTGTCTAGTGTGGAGTCTGATCAGTCCCCAAGTGGGAGGTTGTTAGTTTGTAGTGACTGATGAGGGAAGTACTATACATACTTTTTAAATTTTTTGTGTGACTTTCAGGATTGATGTGTAGTTATCATTAATGAATCAACCTTTTTGCACTTAAGGGCTTGTAGAGGACCTAAATTACTACTTTCAATTCAAAGAACAAGTTCTAATTCAATCAGAGCTAGGAGATATTGTTAGTTTTTGGTGAATGATTAGGGAAGTATCGTGCATACTAAAAAAGAAAGGGCTACTATTCGCCAATGGATAATATTTGACAATTGGCTATTGCTTATATTCGCCAATTTATGGCCAACATGTTGTAACTAGTTTTAACCCTAAAGTGGAAAAAAATTGTATAAAAGGGCTTAGGGTTAGGGATTGTTTTATAAGTGTGAGAATTTGTCATTCACCCAAGAATTAAGAACTCAAACACAAGCATAACTGTAGACCATAAAGGAGTATGATCAGAATAACAATGTATTTGATTCAATATGCATGAAAGTACACTAGGAGTGCCTATATATAAAGGCCTTTGAGATGCATCTAGAATGTGTAAAAATCAACTACATGATAAGTCATACAACTAGGCACATGTCCACCAGATATGGCTTATCCTCCATTAAGCATGAAAGTGCAATGATGAGAGGATAAGCCTACAAGGGTGTAACACAAATTTATATTGTAGACAACATTTGCTAAAAAGGGAGTGCGAATAACTATGTTGTCTACATGACAACTCATAAAGGTACACAAACTCCTAAGTGTCTCACAAAAAAAAAAAAAAATAATAATAAAATAATGCATTAACCTAAGTAAACTTAAGTAAGTGTAAATAGTAAATACGTATTTACACCAACACCCCCTTAAGTGCAACTTAGGGGAATGCCCTTAAGCTTACAAAGACTAGAATGAAATGCAAGATGGGTCCTAGCTATTGGGCCATGTTAGGTACCCATGTACATAATGAAAATGTAATCTCTCATAAAGCAGAGAAAGAGGGAAAACCTCATGGGAAAAACCCTCCCCCAAAAGGAGAGATGAAAAAGGACTAGATGCATGGATGGATGGAGTAATCAAGACCCCCCCATTATGACATACATCAAGTATATACAAAAGTGAAGGATGAGAGAGATAAAACCTCATAAGAGGAAAAAATCCCCCCCATAAGAAAGAAGAGGAAGAGAGACAAGGGAGTCCCCACCCCACCCCCCCTCCCCATGAAGAATGTCGACTAGTGATTACTGCTCCAAGGAAGAAGCTCTCCATGAGTACAAAATGATGTTCCTCCCCTTTGGAAGAAACAATGGCAAAGGTACAATCTTGAAGATGTATGGTGGTCCTAAAACCTGCTCAAGTGTCCCTATGTTGGTGTTGATGGTCGCCCCTTCCAATAGTGCTGAAAAGAATGAATGTGGATCTAGCAAGGATGTCTGTTGAACCTATTCCAATGAGCCATCTATCTCCTCAATTGATAAAGGGACCTCCAACAACTTCTATACATAAGGATCCACAATCATGCCAACCTGTAAAGATCAATCATGTAGAGAATGGACATGAGGGTTAGAGTGAGCCCTCACAACAATTGTAGAAGGATCATCTTCATCAAAGAGAAAATGTAAATCATCAAGGCTATCTCCCAAATCTGCGGTGTGTGACTCCAGGAACAAACCGACAATGTCTGCCATGTAGTCATCAATTGTTGCCGGAGTTGGAAGACAAAGGGTACCCTGCTATGTTGAACCTATCATTGTCGAAATGTATGCATGTGGACTACACTAATGTTGTGACCTCTCACTGTAACTATCAATAGAACCCCACGTGTCTAAATCTATTGAAGCACTATCACTAGTGTCACTATCAGTTTCCATAGTGTATGAGGTGTAGAGAGGATTAGAGGATAAGCTGGGTGAGATTTCCTCAAAATGAACATCCTTCTCCACAAAAATCTCATGAGTCTCTAGATTCATAATTCTATAAGCCTTAACACTGTGTTCATACCTAATGAAAGTACAAGGCCTAGGTGTTGGTGCCTTGCATCCCTTAGAAGATAGGTTTTCCTATGTTAGACAACCGAAGACTCTAAAGTAACTCACAACTAGTTTTTTGCCACACCATGCCTCAAAAGGAGTCTTCCCATCTAGGGCATTATGAGGATACTTGTTAGGTATGTGAGTAGCACTACTAATAGCTTCAACTTTAAGTGTTGGATCAAGAGACTTGGATTTTATCATGCAACTTTCCATGAGCTTTAGAGTCCTAATCCTCACTATTGTAATATTTTTCTTGTGCAGACTAAATGTTGGTGGATTCTAAAGATCAATTCACTCAAGCTTGCAAAAATCTTTAAGTCTTCTATCCACATATCTACTTTCATTGTCCATCCGAAGAAGATTGATGGCTTTCCTTGATTTATGTTCAACATGAATCTTAAAGGCTTGAAGGTTATCGACCACTTCATTCTTATGATGAAGGAAGTAGACCCATGTGAAGCGTGAAAAGTCATCAATGAAAGTAAGGATGTAGTAGCCTTGGCTAACTGAAGTCATTGCAAGGGGTCCTACTAATACCATGTGAACCAACTAAAGAACAACTAGAGCTCTAGAAGACTTCCCTTTATCATACTTCTCTTCAAGATGCATATCCACTAAACATGATGAACACTCACCCTTAAAAAATTTGATGTTAGGTAGACCTTTGACCATGTGTTTTTAGAAAAGTTGCTAAAGATGGTGGAAGGCAAGATGACCAAACTGCTCATGCCATAGTTTGTTTTATCAATGTGATTTAACAAGGCTTGTGAAGGAGACTTAGGCACAAAGTGGGAGAAGGAATAAAGCCTCTTGTCATGATTGAATTTCCCCACTACAACCAATGAATCATCTTTAAGACTGCACACCATCACTGAATCTAGAAGGAACTCAACTTTGTGACCATCTCCAAGGTGAGTGATTTGGTAAACTGAGAGGAGATTGGAGCTAAGGTTTGGAACATAGAGAACATCTTTGAATTTCCCATTTTCCATTTCCACATGTTCTTTCCCTTCAACTTCCATTTTGGTATCATCTCCCACAAAGATGTGTGGTACCTATGACTACTTCAATGAAGAAAAGGCTCCCTTTGAAGAACCCATATGACAGGAGTAACTTGAGTCAAGTATCCATTTTGAAGACGAACTTGTATTTTCCATAAGTGCTTGCCCTTTTCCCTTTGAAGAGGTTAGAGTTGAATCCTTGGAAGTACTTGGCACTTGAATTTTTTTCTTCTTTAGTAGGTTTTCCAACTCATCGATTATTTTAGTCTTGCAATGATGCTCATCATGATTTGGCTTTTTGCATTATGCACAAAAAAATTTGTCCTTCTTTTCATTACTTCCCTTCTTGTTGGAAGAAGAATTTCCTTGCTATGAGGAGGATTGTTGTGTCTTAGATTGTGATTTCTGCTTCCACTACTTCTTCTTGCTGTTGTTAGAACTTCTTCTTCCTTGACTTGATTGGTTATCATCACTAGCCACCAATGCTTTGGTCTTTGATGTCATGAGAAATCCCAAATCTATCAAGTGAGATTGTTTGACAATTAACATTTCTGCACAAGCATCAAATGTAGGCTTCTAGTAAGCACTTCCCATGGTCAACATGTGAGTATTATAACTCAAAACAAAGGAGGCATACTTTGAAGGTAGCCTCTTTAGGATGTGATGAATCAACTTGTCATCCTTCATGTGATTTCAACAATCTTTAAGTAGTACCCTATACTCATTGGCTTTGTTGATGTAATCTTGAATTGTGTCAAAGTTCTTTGGATCCTAGAGAAGTACATCATCCTCAATCTGAAATCCCTTTTTCTCATCCACCTTACCATATAATGATTCAAGTTTGCTCGATGCAAGTTTGGATTCCATGAAACTGGCAATGTGGAAGAAGAGATCTCTATGTACACAACTCCTAATAATTCCTAAAGCCTATTGGTCTTTTTTTTTCCAATTAATGAGTTCTTTAGCACCGGTGGGTTTGGGTATTGTATCATCAACATAAATATTGTAACCTTTTTCCATTAATATACTCCATGCAATATCTTTCGATATAGAATAATTATGTGACGTTAGAAGTGGACATTAGATGAAGCCATGATGCATAAAATGAAAAGAGCACAAAAGAGAGACACAAGAACATAGTACACACCCCCTCTTTCACTCAATCAAAAGATTGCCCCAAAAAAGATGCTTTTGGCACTTTATATGTATTGTGTATACATTAGGCCACATGTCAAAATGTACAAAGTGTGTTAGAAATAGTTTAGAATAACCAAGATGGGGGGTGAATCAATTATTCAAGGTCTAAATGTCCTATTAAAACTTTTTCATCAAGTAAAGTGTGCCCATCAAACTTACTCATTCATCCAAGCTTTAACTTTCCTATTCAGCAAGTTGCTGTAAGTCAACATGCAAGCATAACACATAAAAAGATCAACACATAACACAGTGATTTATGTGGAAACCCAATTTGGAAAAAACCACGAGTAACATGCTACTCAATTCTCACTATTATGAAGTGATGCCCCGTGAAAGGCTTGCCCTATTAAAGGCTACAACACACTATTAAATGTGACCTAGTTAAAGGATTTAACCACCATATTAGAAGTGGGTCTGGTTAGAGGACTTTAGAACATTCACTTGGAATGCCACCCTGTTAAAGGATTTACAAATGGATGTTAGACCAACCTAAGTCCATAGGATTTTCTTTTACCCTAATTGATGCAATTGCTAGAGAATAAAAATAAGAGGTTTTGACCTGATTACAACATACAACTTAGCTTGCAGATTTTAGATCACTCTTTAACTCATGACATTGCCCAGCTTTCAGTCTCTACAACTCTTGATAGCTTGCCCTCCTCTCAATCTTAGTCTCCTTGAGTCTCCATGCTCAATGTACCAGTGCAATCCTCTCTTTCTGACCACTTGTCGAAGTAGAGTCTCTATGCTCTGTTCTTCCTTCTCCTAGATGCCTTCTCTTTGACACCCTTCAACCACTTAGCAATTTGACACACTAGCAGCTCTTGCTTCTTGGCCTATGACTCCTTAAATAGAAGTTTGGAATTTCTTTTCTTGCTCAATTCTTTCCTCCTTTAATTTCAATTCATATGGATTAGGTAGGATTCATTGAATCTAACCCATTTTTTTTCTTCTAGAAACATCATGAAGAATCCTCTTGAATTCACGCAAAAATGGTTTACATAAAATTCTATGCTACCAACTTGTCATCCTTATCATCCAACTAGTTCAAAAAATTTGAGGTAACAACTTTGTTGGCTCAGATTTGGCAAATCTTTGTCATTTCCAATAATGTAGGAACTTGACACTATTGAAATTCTAGTGCTTGACACATATTGTGTTACTTGGCATCAACTGTGTTTTACTGATGCTCGATACCTACTATGAATTCACTTATCATCTATTAAGATTTTTTTATGCTTGACATTTGTTACTTTGCTTGGCACTTGAACTTCACTCGGGATCTAAGGTTCACTTGGCTCACACTAGATTTTTCATATTTTCGGCTCCAACTAAAAATTTGCTAGCTTAAACTAGCTTGCTCGGCACCCACTAACTAACTTAGTTTAAGCTTTATAGTCAACCTTGTTTTTACTTATACTTCTAATGTTTCTAAGTGTGACCATCCTTCGTGTCTATGAATATGTTATCAATACATCATTTAACCATTGTCTTAACTGATCCTTGCACTTCATTTCAAAACCATAAATCAACCTTTCCCTTAGGTACTCTTGTTACATCTTGTTGATTAAATCCTCTTCATCAATCAACTAAGTGATAGTACTTAGATCTTATAAGAAATTGTCATTCCTATAAATAGTAGGTTTGACATCAATGAAAAAACAATGATTGAAAACATTCTTTTAACAACAATCTCCCTCTTTTAATCAATCTTCTTTCCACAACAATCTTTTCAATTAGATTTCCAATAATTAGACTTCTAATTTTTCTTTTTACAACTATCTTTTGAGGCCAAAATTTGGAACTAAGCACTATAGCTCAGATGTACAACAATTTTGAAAAGTAATCAAAGCATTGCAATGCAGAAAAAGCCCTAATTTTGAAAGTGAGATTTTTGTCCACACAACCCTAGAATTTGACTATAGATCTAGAAAGCAAACAAAAAATAATGCACTTTCAAAAAAATAGAACCTATTTTCTTGTCCAGATGAGCCTGTATGGAGTGTTTGAAGTTGCAAAATGTAGGATTGAATAGGTACAATTGCCAAAAATGCAAATTTTGAAAACTCCTTGCACCAAAACTTGAAAAGAACACCATCATTGAAAAGTTCATTGAAATTCTACCCAAAAACAAAAAAAATCACACCTAAATTGGAGTCTGAATGACCAAGTTATGGGCTCACAAAATTAGGCTACCAAATCAAAAAGCAATCTGGAGAGGGGTCTAGGCAGAGAATTGTGTGCTTAAATTTGACAGTCAAATGGTCATCATAGAAGTTAAAAAAGGTCTAGTTTTGATGGTTAGATGACTATCAATTTTTTTCCCGTGTTTGGTTGATGTCAGCAAAAAAAGGTCTGCCTAGGCTAACATGTTAGTATGACTAGATCGTATGGACTTTACAAATATGCCACATGGAAAGTATGGAAAAGTGCTGATTTGGTTGACAACTGAATGTTGATGTGTCACTGGTGGGTGAAATGGATTGACTATTTCCTGCCTATGTGTCTACTGACTTGGCAGGCCACGTGTCTTGGGTGCTATGGAGGTTGGGCTAGTTGAGCTGGCATCTCCATCAATGCATGTGGTAGCTAGGAAAGGATCTATGTGGATTTTTGTGAGAGGCCATGGGCAACACATGTTTGAGTGCAAGTGACGCATGTCAAGGTTGGTGCCATAATAGGAGTTTAATAGTTGTTGTAACTATTAAAGTGACAACCAAAAGTTTATACTGTTGGGCTTCAAATTATAAAATTTTGTCCACATGCATGGGGTTGGAGGATTTGCAGACCTTTAAGAACAAAGATAGCTGGTTATTAAAAAAATGCACCCATTGTGAGTTGGCCACCAGTGGAGAATGCTAAGCCAAAATTTTGTTGGGCTGCTAGTTATGTATGTGGTGCTAAAATTTATAAAGCCAAAATATGCCACCAATTTATTCTATACTCTCAGGAATAATACTATGATGCCCACTGATTAGAATATGCTTAGCCTATACAGGGATGGGGTGTGACTGCTCGGTACCTATAAAAAAAATTCTCTGCAAGGTCGTCTGGCCTAAATTTTTTTTTTTAAAATTATGAAAATAGCCAAAATATTGTGACAAAAATACAAAGAATTTAAAATGTAGATCTAAATTAAATTAAATTATAGATCTAATAGATCATACCCAAATTGAAAATTGGGGCCTCCAGGTGTCAATTTGCAAAAAGAAATTGCCTCACAATCGAATTTGGCCTAGGGTAGCTGAATTTATAACCTATTTGCACCGAATCGACATTTTGGACACAATGGCGAGGTTTGTTCTGGCTCTAGATGCTCCCAATTTCTACGGTACTCCAGATTTGGGTTAAGGTGTTGAAGCAAAAATGGTCTCAAATGGCTATGTGAAGAGAAATTCTCCAAGCTTTGATACCATGTAAAAATTTTCCTTAGGAAAAAATTCACCCAAGAACTAAGAACTCAAACACAAGCACGACTATAGACCATAAAGGAGTATGATTAGAATAATAGTGTATTTGATTCAATATGAATGAAAGTACACTAGGAGTGCCTTTATATAAAGGCCTCTAAGATGCATCTAGAATGCCTAAGAATCAACTACATAATAAGTCATACAATCAGGCATATGTCCACTAGATATGGGTTATCTTCCATTAAGCACAAAAGTAAGTGTAATGATGAGAGGATAAGCCTACAAGGGTGTAACATGCAAATTTATGTTGTAGACAACATTTGCTAAAAAGAGATTGTGAATAACTATGTTGTCTACATGACAACTCAGTCAATGAAGTGAACTCTAGTGTTGTAGACACCATGTGCTGAATTAGAGTTGCGTACTTTTGTGTTGTCAACATGATAACTCATAAAGGTACACAAACTCCTAAGTGTCTCACAAAATAAATAATAAAATAATGCATTAAACTAAGTAAACTTAAGTAAGTGTAAATAGTAAATATGTATTTACACCAATAATAAGGTGTGGTGTGAAAATTGGTTCTTGTGGCGATATTGAGCTTTAAGGTATTACGAATTGTAACCTAGTTGTAATCACCAGATCGTAAAATATTGGACTTGTTATTTGGTGGATGTAGCCCAAGGATTGGGTGAACCACATTAAATCTTGGTATCTTCTATTCTTTTCTATGTGATCTATTATTTTTTGATATTTTTTATATTTGTATGTAATTGTTATTTTTTTAATGGTTTAATCCTAAATGATATTGTTGTTTTCCTTGGGTATCAATTTTCAGGTAGTTTTTGTGGAAATGTGTGGATTTTTTGTCTTGTGTGATTTTGTGTGAGGAAATGGGATCTTGTTAAGATAGGGAAATGTTATTGGGTCATGTGTGGACCTAAATATCACTTTTCATTTAGTTTTATTCATGTTTTTTTATAGTTTTGATTTACTCTTCCAAGGTGGACCTATATTGTAATTAATTGCTTGACTAGCTAACTTGTGGCTTGGCTAGCTATATAAGGAGTTTTTGTTGAAGTAGAAATCATTATGGGATAAGTGTGGATCATTGGAGGATGATTTTGGAACATTATTTGGAGGATTCTATATCATTAGTAGAGGAGTAGCTGAGATAGAAAATTTGGAGAAGAGCTAGTGGCTATGGTTGAGATCTTGGAGGTTTCTACCAGATTGCTATTGGGTTACAGATTTAGGCTAGCTAGGATTTGAGTTGGATCTTGAGGGATCTTGGAGAACTATTGTAATTGCTTTGTATTTGGCCATAACCATGAAGGCCTTATAGCCTGGCACATTGACTATAATCAGTTGTTTTATGAATAAAGAGTTGTGAATTGGTATCAAATTTTGTGTTATTGTTTATATTCCACTGTGTAGTTATTTTTTAGGGGTTAGGACATCTCCATTAGAAATTCTCCTACCTTGCACTACAGCAAGTGGTATCAGAGCAAAGGTTTGATTTGGTTTTTTGAACTTACCAAAGCATAGTTATTCCTAAGTGTGTGGATAGATTGTCGAAATTAAGGTAGTTTGCACTAGGACCTTGGGTTGCAAGAAGTTAATCTGAGAAGATCTTGATCTAGTGGTGATTGTGTTGAGGATTGATTTCTTTGGAGTCCTAGTTTATGATTCTTGGTGCAAGGTTGTAGATTCTAATCTCACCTACATTGGTAGAGGACTTGTTGATGGATCGATGGACACAAAGATGGAAGGTTGATCTTGCTAAGCATGATCACAGAGAGTTTATGTATTACAGATCAATGTTCCTAGACTTGTGATTTTTTTCTGGTTGTTCATGTGAGGTGGTAGGTTGAGATCTAACTTGCAAGAAATTTTAGGTTGTCACAAGGAGCATGGGAAGGATTTGTAGCAAAGGATTTGTGAATATCTTGGAAGATGGCTCCAAGAGGATTGGACATTGAGATGATTATGAATATCCATGATATAGTGAAGAGAAGGATTAATGAGACAATAGCTTGAGTGGATGTTGCTATGGATGCTACTTTTTCTGAAAGAGTTGAGAAACAATTGAAGGAAATTGTATGCTATTGGATTTAGAGTCTACCAATCCAAAAGAGAGTTGTCTGGCCTGTTAGAAGACTTTTTCGAGAGAGAAGATGACATAGAAAGGTCAAGGAGGAAGAAGTTAGTTTTGCTAATCAGTTTGTGGAGTCTGATGTGAAACCTATATAGCAACTTATGGTTATTGCCTTTGGTTGATTTTGACATGGAAATTGTAGAGCACTTGGTCATGGATAATCAAGTTGTTGTTGGTGATGAGTTACATGTTGCAGAGCATCTTGTTGTGAGTAATGAGATTGTTGATTATGATGATTTACCTATGAATGAGGATTCTAATATGGTCATTGATATAGATATTAATTCATATATTTTTGCTGATTTGATTGAGGATATGGATGTTCTTGTTGATCTTGTTGGTGTGGATTCACTAGTTTTTTATTTGGTTTTGGATCTACATGATACCGTGGATCTGTATGTTCTTGATTTACTTGTGGTTGACATGGCTAAGGATTTACATGTTTTTCTTATTGGTAATTTAAAATTACATGTTTCTAACTTGGTTTTGGAGTTACATGATGTTTCTAACATGGAGTACATGTTTGAGGATATTGTTGGTACTAGTTGTGATCAGTTACAAAGATTCTTGGTGAAGTGTGATGTTCAGTTTGTTCTTGGGAGTGAGCATGTTGACTAAGTTGCTAAGATTTATTTGATTCTAATATTTCAGTGGATGAAGCTTAGATGATTGATTTTCATATTTTTCCTATTGACTTTGATGGAGTGTAAGCCTTTGGTAAAGATGAAATTGGTTGTAGATCTTTCTTTGGGCATCAAAGTATGGGACACATTTTTCTATTTACCTAGGGAGTTTGATGCAAGAGCATCGAACTTCTATTTTGGTGGAGTTATAATTTCATGGTTAGTGATTTTTTGGATACACACTGGGTAACCTTTCCTCATGATTTCATAGATATTGGATGGATCATGTTGAAGTTAGAGTTGTTTTACCTTGCTGCTAGAGCTGTATTTTCTAATTTCTAGGTGTCTGTTGTAGGCCATGTAATTAATTTTTCATAGTGATTCAGAGGCTGAAAATTTCAAGGATTGAATAAGGCCTATATAAATATATTTATTTAATAGAGAAAGTCTTAATTCATTATTGGTTGGAAGAAATGGAAATTCTCCTAGAGTATTGATTTCTGTTAGTTTTCATGATTAGTTTATGTGCATGAGTTTCAGGATGGATGCGTAGTCATACTTAATGAATTAGATTTTTCTCATTTAATAGATTATAGAGGACCTAAATTAATAATTTTAGTTCAAATCACAAGTTCTAATTCAATCAGAGCTAGGAGATATCGTCATTTTCCTTAGGTATCAATTTTCAAGTAGTTTTTGTGGAAACGTGTGGAGTTTTCATCTTGAGCAATTTTGTATGAGAAAATGGGATCTTGTTAAGATAGGGACATGTTATTGGGTCATGTGCAAATATAAATATCACTTGTCATTTTTTTTCATGTTTGTTATAGCTTTGGTTTAATCTTCCAATGTGGACCTATATTGTAATTAATTGCTTGACTAGCTAACTTGTGGCTTAGCTAGCTATATAAGGAGCTTGCGTTGAAGTAGAAATCATTATGGGATTAGTGTGGATCATTGGAGGATGATTATGGAACATGCTTTGGAGGATTATATATCATTATTAGAGGAGTAGCTTAGATAATGAATTCAGAGAAGAGCTAGTGGTTGTGGTTTAGAAATAAGGAGATTGCTTGGTGGCTTACGAACATAGTTGAGATCTTAGAAGTTTTTACCAGATTGTTGTTGTGTTATAGATCTAGGCTAGCTATGATTTGAGGTGGATCTTGAGGGATCTTGGAGAAATATTATGATTTCTTTATATTTGGCCATAACTAGGAAGGCCTTACAACCTAACACATTGACTACAATCAGTTGTTTTATGAATAAAGATTTGTAAATTGGTATTAGATCTTGTGTTATTGTTTATATTCCACTATGTGGTTATTTACTGGGGGTTAGGACATCTCCATTTGGGATTCTCTTGCCTTGCATTACATCATTTCTAGATTGAAGTTTATAAAGACCTTTAACAAGGCCACTCCTAATAGGGTGAACTAAATCATTTAATAGGTTCACACCTAATAACGTGTTTTGTAACCTTTAACAAGGTTGGCTCCTAATAGGGCTCACATCTAAAAGAGTAAAAAAATAGTAACTAGTTGCAATTAGTGTTTCACAAATTGGGTTTCCATGTTAAATCTTGGTGTCTCTTATGTTCATGTTATTTTATTTATGATTCTTCAACTAAGTTAATTAAGGTTATACACACTAATCATCTTAAGAAATGATTATTCTAGTGTTTACAAGTGACAATAATTCTTAGTAAACTAAGTGTTCTTGTGTTAATCAAGTTATACTAGTATTTTAGTTTCAACAGAGTGTTTGGTTTGTATTGTTTTGACATCTTAAGGGATCTTGGATTTATTTTTTTGTGGTAAATGATTCACCCCTCCCCTCTTAGTTACTCCTCTTATATTTCCAACAATTAGTATTAGATCTTTTTGTGCTTGCAGTGAAGGTTTCAAGGACCAAAGATAAAGATCAAGTTGTCTTATAGAAGGGAGATTCCTAAGCTGAACAAAGATAACATCCAAGCATGGGAGGAACTCATGAGGCTCCATTTGGCAACCATTGGTAACAAAGGCCTAAAATATTTGAAGATAAAATATGTGGCCCCTACTGGAACTTTCATTGTGGATTAGATTGTGAAAAAGAAGAATCATAACATAATGATGATTAACATTTCTTCTACTCTCAATTATGTTAAATTTGATGAAGTCAAAGATTGTTCTACTACTCATGAAATGTGGAAAAAGATGAAAGATATTTATAGAGGTGATGAAAATGTAAGGAGAGCTAAGATAGAAAATATTAAAGCTTAGTTTGATCAAATGACGATGAAAGAAGATGAGAACATTACATAGTACAATGAAAGAATCAAAGCTAGTGTAAGTGCAATCAAAGCCTTAGGTGGGAAAATTGATGATGTAACAATGGTCAATAAGGTACTCAAAAATTTTCTTCCTATTTATGAAATTAGAGTTTTGGCTATTCAAGAAATGAGATGTGATCCTAAGAATGATATAACTTTGGATGTACTAGTGTGAAGGTTGACAACCTTTGATTTGGGTAACTTTGATAACTTTGTTCCTAATTTTGGTAACATTGAGTCTCCATTTCAAGCTAAACTATCATTCAAAAAGAAAGTTGCAAAATCTAAGAGAAAAAGTCTGACAGTGAATATGAAAATGGTTCTAATGATGATCTTGAAGTCATTGAAGCATTGCTTGCAAGAAGATTTCCCAATGGAAAAGAAAAATACAAAGGCAAAATTCCTTTGATCTATTTTTCTTGTGAAGAAGTTGGTCACATTGATGCTAGGTTTTCAAACAAAAATAGAAAAGAAGACAAGAAGCATGACAAGTCCAAAGGCAAGAAAGATTTCAAAATCTATAAAGACTACAAATATAAAGATAATAAATCTTGTTACATGGCTAAATATTCTAATAGTAATGATGAAGATGAAATGGTTTACATTGTTATTAAGGATGAATCAGATGATGAGAATGATAAGATGGTCACCATTTCTCATTTTAGTAAGAATGATACATGGATCATAAATAGTGGTTTTTCTTACCAAATGATTGGTGATAAATCTAAATTCGAGCACTTGGAACACTATGATGGTGAGAGTGTCAGATTTTGAAATGATGAATCTTGTTATGTGAAAGGAAAAGGTTGTATTGCACTAACCAATGAACTTAGATGTGACAATGCTTATTGGGTTGAAAGACTGAAACACAATATACTTAGTGTGATACAGTTGAATAACATTGGATTCAAGGTAGAATTCATGAATAGGAAATCCCAGCTACTGGATGGAAAATGAAATCTACTTGAGGCTGACAATCAAACAAGAGGTAATCTATTCTACCTAGATCTAAATAAAAATTCATGTTTCATAGCTCAAGTAGAAGAAAGTTGGTTATGGCATAAAAGGTTGTGTCATATGAATTTTGATAACTTGGCCAAGATAAGCAAGAATAAAAGGGTCAGAGGAATTCTAAACCTAAAGAAGCCTAATATGGGCATGTACAAAAATTGTCAAATTGGAAAGATGGGAAAGACAACTTTCAAAAGAAAGAATTATCATTCTAAAGAACTCTTGGAGCTAGTTTATATAGAACTTTGTGGACCTATTCACATAAAAAGCTACTATGGAGATAAGTATTTTATTTTGTTTGTTGATGATTATTCTAGGATGATGAAATTTATGTATTTAAAGGATAAATCAAAATATTTTCAAAGGTTCAAGTGGTATCTAGCTAGAGTTGAGAAAGAAATAGAAAAGAAACTAAAGTGTCTAAGGTCAAATAAAGGAACATAATTCATCTCAAATGAATTCAATGAATTCTAAAATGAAAGAGGAATCAAATGACAAGTATCTACACCTAGTACACCTTAGTAGAATGGCATAGTAGAGAGAAGAAATAGATCAATTATGGATTGTGTAAGGATACTAATGATAGAGAAGAATATTGCTATCAAATACTAGAAGGAAGAAATCAGCCCAACAGTTCATACCTTGAATCGAGTTTAGCTAAAGAAAGACTTAGATCAAATACCTTATGAATTATGGTATGGTTATAAACCTAATGTTTGTTATTTCAAAGTATTTGGAAGCAAATGTTATATCTTGAAGGAGTCAAGAAAAGGAAAACTTGATGTGAAAAGTGATGAAGGCATATTTTTAGAAGAATTCAATAAGAGAAAAACATACAAATGTTTGAATCTATCTACTCACAAAGTTATAGAAAGTACACATGTAAAGATTGATGAAATTGTAGAAGATGTGAAGAAAAAAGTAGAAAAGAACCAAAAATAACATAAACTTTGTTAATTGTGAACTTGATACTTTACCAAATGTTCCAACAAATCAATAGTCTTCACCACCCAAGTCCCCAAAATCCCTAGTTAAACCCAAGTTGCAGCCAATGTAACTCGAGTCACAATCTAAAGGACCTAAATCTCAATGAAAAGCACTTGAGTCATCTGATGGACCTCAGTAATAGATAGTTGGACCTGAGCATGATTCAGAAGATCATGGTGAACCAAGTGAATTCAAAAAGGATCCTAGACTTTCTAGATATGTTAAAAGGCATCATGCACCCAAGAAAATCATTGGAGATTGATCAAAAGGCATAATGACAAGGAAAAAATTAAAAGATACACATTTTCTTACTGAGTTTGAACCTAGAACTATTAAAGATGCATTAGAAAATGAAAGTTGGATTGATGCAATGAAATAAGAGATTGATCAGATTGAAATGAACAAAACTTGGATTCTTGTTCTTAGACCCAAGGATAAAAATGTAATTGGCACAAAATGGGTATTTAGAAATAAGTTGAATGAGAATGAAGAAGTTTGAAGAAAAAAAGCAAGGTTAGTATGCAAGGTTTATGCTCAAGAAGAAGGTATTGATTATGGAGAGACTATTTCTCCTATTGCAAGACTAGAAGGTGTTAGAACACTACTTGCATATGCAACACACAAAGGATTCAAAGTATATCAGATGGATGTGAAATCAATATTCTTGAATGAAATCTTAGAAAAAAAGTATACATTTAGCAACTAGAAGGTTTTATTGATCCTAGAAAGAGGGATATGGTTTATAGATTACACAAAGCCTTGTATGGTCTCAAACAAACCCCTAGATCCTGGTATGAAAGATTACATAATTATCTCATAAAGATTGGTTGTCAAAGGACTAATGATAACAACAACCTATACATCAAAGAAGGACTAGATAACAAGATAGTGTTGGCAAAAATCTTTGTATATGCTATATTATTTACTAGAAATGATGACTTGTGTAAATATATTTTTGTGAAAATGAGTAAAGAATTTGAAATGTCAATGTTTGGGGAGATTAAATTCTTTGTTGGCTTGTAAATTCAACAGATGAAAGATGGTATCTACATTACTTAATCAAAATACATCACTTGGCAATATTGAAAAAATTTGGAATGGAAGATTCTAGACTAGTTGGAACACCTATGTCTACTAGACATAAGCTTTCCAAAAATGATGATTCAAAAGAGGCAGACCAGACTGCATATAGATCATTAATTGGAAAACTTTAGTATGTAGTGTGCATAAGACTTGATATTGCATTAGTAGTTGGTGTGGTGGCTAGATTCTTTGCTAATCCCAAAGAAAATAATATGATGGTGATAAAAAGAATCATGAGATATTTGACAAGTACTAGAGGTTATGGCTTGTGGTATAAGAAAGGAGGTAACTTTGAATTGAAAGCATATACTGATGTTGATTGGGTAGGAAGTGTTGATGATAGGAAGATCACTAGTTTTGGAGAATTCTTTCTTGGAAATAGGCTAGTATCCTGGACAAGCAAGAAGCAGAATTATATTTCTCAGTCTGCAACAAAAGTAGAATATGTTTTTGTAGCAGTCAATTATTCCAACACTATTTGGTTCAAACAACTATTGTCAGGTATGAAGGAGGATATCAAGGATCCAGTTGTTATCTTCTTTGATAACACTAATGCAATCAAAGTATCCAAGAATCAAGTGATGCATACCAAAACCAAGAACATTGCAATAAAATATAATTTCTTGAGGGAATTGGTGCAAGACAAGGAGGTGAGATTGGAATATGTAAATACAAAAGAATAGATTGCATACATATTCACTAAGCCATTTCCTAAGGATGAATTTTTGTATCTAAGAGGTAAGCTAGGGTTCATTCCCCATCTAAAGCTCAGTGATGCATCAATCGAGCACTTTGAATATCAGACAAGTTGATGTAGTATTGATAGAGCAAATTTCAAATGAATCAGTACATCAAGTACATGAAAAATACAATGATTTTTGTCTTTGGCATGAGATTTCAAAGAGGAGAGTTTTCTACTAGAGAAGAAATTGCAATCAAAGAAATCAAAGAGATTGATATTAGAGGGAATTCAAATTGATAGAGGGAGTCCTCATGGATGAGAATCAGAATGAAACTAAGGATATTATCCTTACTTCTATTTTTCTCTAAAAAAAATTTTGTATCATGATATGTTGTGTTTCCATCAATGTCAAAGAGGGAGATTGTTGGATACAATAATTTAATCATATTTTTCTTTGATGTTACACAAATGTCAAGTCTTTACTAAGAAATCAATGTCAACCGAGCTTAGTTGGGTATAGAAGGAAGTTTCCTATGTATGTCGAGCATTCTAGGAAAGATAGCACAAAACCAATGTTAATTGAGTTCACTCGGTTACCTAAGGAAAGTTGGCATGGAACCAATGTTAACTAAGATTTCTTGATTACCAAAGGAATTTTGAAGAAAAGTCTTTTTTGAGTTAGTGATAACCAAGTTGGGTCAGCTAACAAAAGATTTTCCTGTATCAACATATTGGATCTGACAGTTTTGTTGGTTAGTTCTAGCTAACTCAAGGGATGAATACTATTTGTTTGAAAGTGTATTCAAGCCAACTTGATAAGGTAAATCATATAAATATAAGGTCAAGTTGAGGATTGAATTGTAAGTAGCATAGGATTGACAAAGATAAATTAAGGAAGCAAATTGGAAGAATGTCAAAGTATCTGAGTTGACCGAGCTACAAAGAACATTCTAATCAAGGAGGATCAAGTATTCAATCTAGAACATAGATATGAAATCAGAAAAGGTAGTTGCATGAGCAATTAGGTCATCATTGTTACTCTCTAATAATTTTAGTAGTGAGTCAAATCTCCTAATAGAGTTAGCCTAACAACAAGTTTCCAAATCCTCTAACAAGATGGTATTTCTAGATTGAAGTGCCTAATAGGGTAAACTAAATATTTTAATAGGGTCACACCTAACAGTGTGTTTTGTAACCTTTAATATGGTTGACTCCTAACAGGGATCACTTCCAAAGAGTGAAAAATATGTAACTAGTTGCAATTGGTGGTTTTCCCAAATTGGGTTTCCATATTAAATCTTGGTGTCTCTTATGTTCATGTTATTTTCTTTATGATTCTTCAACTAAGTTAATCAAGGTTAAACACACTAAACATCTTAAGAAATTATTATTTTAGTGTTTATTGAGTGACAATAATTCTTAGTAAACTAATTGTTCTTGTACTAACGAAGTTACAATAGTATTTCAGTTTCAACAGAGTTTTGGTTTTATATTGTTTTAATATCTTAAGGGATCTTGGATTTTTTTTTGTGGTAACTAATTTACCCCTACCCTCTCAGTTACTCCTCTTATATTTCTATTAGTGTCATATATATCTCTTCATCCAAATCACCATGAAGAAAGACTATTTTAACATCAAGCTACTCGAAATATAAATCTTTAGTAGCCACAATATTGGTACAAATAGAAGTCATTGTAACAACAAGAGAAAATATCTCATCAAAATCATTGTCCTTTTTCTATGTAAATCCTTTTACAACTAACCTAACTTTAAATCTTATCTTACCTCCATCCTCTTCTTTCAACATGTAAACCCATTTATTCTATAAAGCCCTTTTACCTACAAGAAACTTGCATAAATCCCATGTCTTATTTTTTAGCAAAGATTTTATTTCTTTCATTGCACATTCCCACTAAATCTTTGTATCCCCCTACATAGCTTCATCATAACACTCAAGTTCACCAAAATTAGTTAATAAAATAGAGTACAAAGAGGGAGAAAATATTTATGGAGGTCTACTTAGCCTTGTTGATCATCTAACATTCATTGGGGTGTGTTGTATTTTTTGTTGTGGTTATTGTAGATCATGAGGAACTACTAGAACATCATCTTTTGGAGTATCATACAGCACTACATAATCATTTTCGTTATTCTCATACTACTACAATAGATCTTTTTATAACACTTTCTCATTGAATATGAAATCCCTACTTCCCACAATTTTACAATTTTCAAAATCCCAAAGCCTATAACTAAATTCATCAATGCCATATTCAAAAAATACACATTTCTTTGACATAGCTTCTAGCTTGGTTATATTTTTAGAATCTATATGCGCAAATGCTTTACAGCCAAAGGTTTTGAGAAAATAATAACTCACCTTGTTATCAATCCATGCTTCATCTAGAATACCATAGTCTAAAATAATAGAGGGAGCTTTATTATTCAAATAAATAGTAGTATTGACAGCCTTCACCCACATGTTTAAAGGCAACCCAACAATCAATCTTATGCTCCTTTCACACTCCATTACTATCTTATTTATGCATTTAGCCACCACATTTTCTTTTGGAGTCCTTGGAATATTTTTCTATATACAAATATCATTAGTGGAGAAATAATTTTCTAATTTATGACTTCAATACTCACCACCATTATCAGATTTGAGACATTTTAATCTCTTACTAGTCTCATTTTCAACCAAGTATTTCCATTTCTTAAAAGTTCAAAATACATCAAATTTCTATCTAAGGAAATAAATCCATAGTTTTCTAGTTGCATCATCAATAAATGTAACATAGTAATGAGAGCCACCAAGGGAAGATACCTAAGCTTGTCCCCATACATCTCTATGCATAGGCTCTAATTTTTCTTTTTTCTTTTTTCCTTCCCACTCTTCACAAAAATCACTCTTTTATTTTCCATACACACAACTTTCATAGAAATCCATATTAAAACATTTCAAACCTGGTAGAACTTTCTTTGAATGAAGTAATTTTATACTTTTCTCACTCATGTGCCCAAGTCTGTGATGTCCTAGTGTTGTATTAGAATCTACAACATTTTTTTGTTCTCCTTGCTCAACTACAACAACTGTTCATGAATATTCATTTTTTTCTACAACAATCAAAGTAAAAGGAATAGTATGACCTGTACAAAGATATAATGTGCCTACTGTCACACATTTTTCTACTACAAGGGAACCTTTTCAAACCTTTCAATTTTTATCATTAAAAGTAACTGCACAACCCTCATTACCACATTTCTCTACTGAAATTAAATTCTTACTTAGCCTTGCAACATGTCTTACCTCATGTAGTAGCCAATGATTCCCATTCTACAACTTAATCTTAATTTTTTCCTTTCCAAAAATTTGATAGGGTTCAATATCCCCCAAATAAAAAAGCCCAAAATATGCTTGGACATAATCAATAAAATAACCTCTATGAGTTGTAGCATGAAATGAAGCCCCAAATTCTAAAACCCATGAATCATCACTTTCTAAAGAAAGAAGGAAATCAACCTCTTCAAATTTGTTACTTACCACATTTTCCTCCTTGTTCCCTTCTAGTTTATCTCCTTCATTTTTCTTTCAAGTATAACAATCTTTCTTCTAATCTATTTGTTTACCACAATACCAAAAATCTCTTGGTCCTCTGGATTGAAACCTCTTCCCCTTTGGCTTTCCTCTTGATTTTCCACAATTTCCAAAATTATTTCTTCTCTCAATCATTTTACCTATGCTTTATGCATTCAAAGCACTTGCTGATGTAGATCCACCTGAGGTTTTCCTATGAGTTTCCTCACTCAAAATAACATCAATCACATCATCAAATTTTAGGTTATTAGATCCGAAAACAAAATTACTCACAACCGTTACCAAGTCATTCTAACTTTTAGGAAAAGAACACAAAATCAAGAGAGCCCTAATTTCTTTATCAAAATTGACATTCATAGGAGATAACTAAGTAGTAACAATATTAAACTCATTAAATGATTTGCAATAGATCCATCTTCTTCCATCTTCATATTAAATAAACACTTCATGAGAAATAGCTTGTTTGAAGCAAAGGGATTTTCATATAGATTCTCTAGGGTTTGCATCAACTCTTCCATCATCTTCACTTTTGTAATGTTAAATGTCACTGAAGGTGCCAAGCATAATCGAATACTTCCAAGTGTCTTTCTATCTAAAATCTCCCAGTCCTCATCTGTCGTAGTTCCTCATTTTTTGGTTTTTCCTTCCAATGACTTCCATAAAATCTTTCTAATAAAGATAGCCCTCCATTTGCATCTTCCATAACTAAAATTTTTTCCCATTAAACTTCTCAACCATTAGCTTACCCTCATTCGCCATCACTCCCACTTAACTGTAACACTACCACTCAATGATGAGACCTTCCTAGAAATGATAGGTATAAAAAAATGATGAAGGTCTAGCTAGAAAAAAATGATGGCCATCTAGCTCTAATAGACTTTTTAGGATTAACCTTGGATAGAAATAAAAATTATATGCAAATATAAAAAATGTCAAAAAATAATAGATCGCACAGAAGAGAACACAAGACAAAAAGATTTAACATGGTTCACCCAACACCTAGGCTACATTCACCAACAAAAAGTCCAATATTATTATTATCTAGTGATTACAAGAAATCCCTTACAACTCAATACCATTGCAAGAAGCTACAATATCACCATACATTATGAAATCTCTAACCCTAAGCCTTTTATACAAGATTTTACCACTTAAAAAATTAGGGTTAGAATAAGTCATCCAATAGAAAAATAGTAGTTGACACCTTTTACAATATAAGGGAGCACACCTAGGTTTCTTCCCTAGGACCTCACAGGGGCACCATCCCTAAACCCCTATAGAAATAATTTGGGAGAAACGACACCGAATAAACCTTTGAGTCTGATTAGGCTCCACATCACAACACTCTTGTTGGCCCTTGGGATTTTTTCCCTCCCATGGTGGGGGTACTTAAGTGTTAGAATCTACTTGGTAGGATGTTGCTACTAGGGTGAAATATGGTTGAATTACAGTTATAGGAAAAAGTTCAAAATCTCCTCAATCATCTTTTGATATAATCCTTTGTTCCCATTAGGATAATTGTTGGCCAAAAATTCCCTCCCACCAAAAATTGAATTTAAATGCTTAGGCCCACCCTACAGTCACTTCCCATCTTTAATATTAAATAATGCCAAAGGAAATATGAAATAATAGAATAAAACCTTATTGTATTTTCTTATTTCTTAATGTTATTTCCCTAGCACCATAACAATCTACAACTCTTGCTTTCCCACAATTTGAAGATGCAAGTCCCTTATGCAATGTAAGGAAGTGACAATGTGACACAGGTCCAAGGTGGGGCCTTGTTTCTTGTTTGTGGGACATCCTATTTCTAGCTGAGGTGGCAGATGTGCATTGGCATACAAATGGATTTTCATTGGCCATCACTTTCCTGCATTCTGTATTTTGTTAGATTTTCTAAAAATGCAGGGAAGAGACATTATGACACGTGGACTCATGGGCCAATTCGTGTTGTGTGGGCTGCAATGTGATGAGGTGATGAGTCAGAATGAGCTAGTTTACAATGGGAATTTCATTAGCGGAGTCTCTGACATGGTTAGTTTGGTGGGCCCCCATTTCTTCAAATTGTGAAAGATGAAAGGTTAGGGCTATGATAATATAACTATATTCCATGCTATGATCTTACAATCCAACATAAAATCATGGAGTCAATTTCCAAGGTCATCGATGTGCTATTATAATATTATAGAAGCATATAGTCACAAGACAAGATGAAGAGGGTTGCAACCTTACAATATGTCATTTTTGTAAGATTGTAAGTGTAGCCATATACGTCTTCCAAAGGCACAAAGATAAAGGAATTTTTGTATCATAATGATGATCATAAGATGGTAAAGAAACTTCAAGGGAGACCTGATGTTATAAGTTGATGATTGTAAGATTGTAGAGATTGTTGAGGGTGCCTCTAACCATAAGATAGGTTGACAATTATATGATTATAGAACCTCAAGTTGACCATGGTAAAGGTCTTCACTTGTCCAAGCTAGAAAGGAAAAGGGTCTTCAACCAATAGAAATGTAGGAAAGGTACAAGATGAACGTTGAATATTATTGACCTATTGATACATCTGACTTTTTGTGTTGACAGAAAAAAAAGAAGGAAAATGACTTTTTAATGGCGGATCAAATTTTTAATCATGTGCAAATTGCTTTCAGCATCCCCATGCCTAGTAAATGCAAAAGGAGCATGCACTCATCATCTAGTTATCCATCTACCCTACTATGCATTAATTGGCATCATTTCCATTACTTCAAGGTTTACTCCAATTAGGGTTTCCATGATTTTCATGCTTCTATAAGTGTACCATTTCAAATCTATGGTTTGGATCATCTTGATTATTCTCTAAGAATTTAATGGCAATGGTTGTGGAGTAACTTCAATAAGAAATATCTCAGTCATGCTTAAACTATAAAAGAAAAGTTGTAATTCTTTCTTAAGGTTGACCCTTCTCTATTTCTCTAATATTTCTCTACAAGTTCACTGTAAATTGCCTCACCTCTAGACCTAATGACATCCTACCTTATCTCCTTCAGCTATTGATGACTGTGCAAGATCTATTTTCCTTTCTTCAGTGTTTTGTGGCCATTTTCAATTTGCATGATTGTATCTCTTTTGGCCTAGGAACAATATATAAGTGAATTCTCTTCTTCCTTGTATTATCCATTTTGGTTATTAGATCTACATGTGATTATTGGATCTAAGCAAGTCTAAATCTATATATCCTTGATGTCATAATAATTCAAATAGATTGGTTTGAACACTCTATTTTGGTGCATCATCCCATTAAAATTGATTAGGTACTTTGATTCTATGCATTATTTCTTCCTTTTCCTCTCCAAGAGTAGTTAGGTGCATCCTGATAGAAAAGGAAGTTAGCTTTCTCCAAAGACTCAACCTCACACTTCAAAACCCACAACTTGGAGGTTGTTTCTAT
Source organism: Cupressus sempervirens (assembly GCA_028749045.1). NCBI lineage: Eukaryota > Viridiplantae > Streptophyta > Pinopsida > Cupressales > Cupressaceae > Cupressus > Cupressus sempervirens. The sequence goes on from CM053783.1 coordinate 748,608,012, forward strand.
GTTTCACAAGGTTGTCCTTAGGTAAAATCTTTGGACAAGGATGCAAACTTTTGTGACAACAATAATACAAAAGGTAAATCTTAGATTTGTAGATTTGGCTTAGGCTACATTTTGGACTCTCTTGTATATTTTTCTTCTCACAAATTTTCTTCCTCTTGAGGGGTACTTGTTAGTTTGCACTCCTTTCTTTATTTTGTTGCACTCCTTCTTATGTTGTGCATATATATTGTTTCATTTATGTGTGTTGTCCTGAATATCTATTGAGCTAGGTGGAAAATCCATCCAAAATATATTTTCTACATGGTTTTAGGGATCCTTCAATACCTACTTTCACTTAATAAAAAATAAACAAAAGATAGAGGGCTTAGGTGAGAATTGTAAAAATTGAGATCAATAGGGTAAGTATGTTCTCTTGTCACTAGTTATTAGCAAGGCAATCAACAAAAAGAAGGACAAGAAGATAAAAGGTCAACTAAAATCTAGGAAGGTGGAAAATATTAAGAAAATGGGGACCCACGAGGGTTGGGATACCAAATGACCTAGGGGAAAAGGATAGGTCATGTGATGGACACTTGAGAATGCTCAAGAAATCTTGGATGATACTCTAAGAAGATCAAGGCCTTGGTCTTCCCTTTTTGGGGTTAGATCAAGTGGGAAATCAATCTTCCCTCTAGTTAATAATATCTCATAAAAAAACTTCTAGAGGGTATTCTTTTTTGTCATGAATCCAATAATTGACCACAATATCTCATTCATCGCCTTCTTGTTGATAAAAATCTTTTTGGGTCCTAAACCCAATATTGATATGGTTAAGTTTTTTTTTGAAAAGAAGTGGCATTTGAAAGGGAAGATATGTATTTCTATAATATTGAAATGTTATATTTCCTTTGTATTTTCATGTTGAGAAGATTTACCTAATGTGTTTAACAAAGGTTTGTGGGTGATTAAGAGTTTATCATTGTCTTTGCAGAGATGAACATCTAATACAGGTCTAAATGATGATATCCTTTCTTTCACCCATATGTGGTTGAGGCTTCTAGGATTTCCATTGGATTAATGGAATGAGGATGTACTAAGGAGGTTAACTAACTCTTTTGAGGAGCTTCTATCGATTGAGCCTATGGAAATATCCAATATGAGTTTGTCTTACACTAGAATCCATGTTAGTGTTGATCATGATACTAAGAATTCCTCCTCTATTGGAATTGTGTCTATGCTAGATAAATGGGAATTAGATAGTGGAGTTTGGAACTATTTCATTTGTTTACTTCCTTTGCAAGATGTTTGGGCACTGGACAAAGAAGTGCACTTTATAGGCTAATAATGTGAAGGATAAGAAAATATTGGCAATTGAAGAAGGCATGTGGAGAAAAGAAGGCTAACAATGACTAAGAGAAAGGATATAAGTGCATTCATGAAACTATCCCTAATGCCCCAAAACCAAAGAAGATGATCTCCCAAGACCCTAAGAAGATCCCACATACTCATGAGATGGAATAAAATGACAATCAAGTTACTATCAATGAGGTAATGCCTCATGTAGAATGTGAGAAACCCAATAATGAAGAAACAATAGAGGGATCTAAAAGATCCTTACCAAAGTTGAACCTAGATCAAATTCTTGAATATGGGTAGATTCCTCAGAGTAAGTCTAGATATGAGGACATAGGATTACCATACAAAAAGAAGCTACAAGAGAGGGAGTTTTTGTTTGTGGAGGATTACCAACCATGAAATGTGTTGGGTTGCCTCTCATGTATTTATTTATATCTACTTTTTTGGAATATGACCCCCCTCTTCTCTCTATAGAAATCCTAGAGGTGAAATGGGGTGAGGAACAAGGGATAAAAAGTTGTGTAAAGGATGGAAAGGACAATCAGAAGTATGTGATGAGTTTTTCTATAACTGGTGTAGATGTCTTCAAGAGTTCTAAGGGAGATAGTTGATTGTATTCAAGAATATATTGGATGAATTTTGGATCACTTATTGCATTTTCATTGATGTCAAATGGATAGTTTTTTATGAACTATTTTCTAGGAAGTTAAGTTCTTTACTATATAGGTGAAAAATCAAATACGCACTGGATTTGTGTGATGAGTTAGAGTGTGTGATTACTATGGAAGAATAATATATTTTTCTAGTTGTTGTATATGTTATTTCATGTACTATACACAAGTACTATGAGATTTGTGATTGATTGGATTAAAACAATGCAACCAAGTTAATCAGTTTATGACATAAAATGAATGCTTTGATTGGTTGAACAAATCTATCATGTTTTAAGAGATGAAATCTAGAATTTTTGATATTTAATCAATTACTTTACCATGGTCAAAGTTTCTTATGATTTGGTTCAAAGGAATAATGTTTGTATTAATTGAAGATAGTTCAAGAAGGAAAATGAAGAATAAGTTGAATGTTTATGTTAGATCTTGAACTAGTAACATGTAGGCCATTTTTGGGATATCTTTCACAATGGTAAGTTTTTTAATGAAGTTGAACCAATATTTTTTTATGGATTGGTTATACACTGGTAGTTGTTATGGAATTAATTGGAAGTGTGTATGTTTATTAGAAAAAGTGATATTGCTAGATGTTACTTGTTGGATCAATGTGCAATTCAAATGGTTGATTGTATGGTACCAACAGATGATGGATTAGGGTTTGGTAATACATCTTGATCAAGATATGGTTGATTTAAAGTGTAAAAAGTCTAGGTTAAGATGGTGGATTGATATACTATTGAGAAGTATGTTTACATGGTATCATGTTATTTTTGCAAGTGTGTGTGAGAGTGGATAGTGTGATTGACAAGGTTTGAGTAGTGAATATGATAGCTAAATGTCTACAAGTAGATGTAGATAGTGAACTAAATGGGATAAATACATATCACTCTTCTTGGTTAATATCAATAGGTCTTCAAGATTAAATCCTCTAATAAGGTCACTTTTAACAAGGTGAGAAGGATCTTAATAAATTTGAAGTTAATTTTGTAATAGGGAAATTCATTAATTTGAGTTAAAAAATACATTAACAAGGTTTCTCCTAAAAAGGTAAAGACCTTAATAGGTTTGAGGTAAATCCCTTAATCGCACAACTCGTTATAGATTATTCTTTTATTTAGACATCATTGTAAGCTCCTAACTATCCACACCTTTAACAAGGCATATGCATGAAGAGAGCAAAATATTTATGGGTATCAATTCTCATTGTGGTCTTTTCCTCTAACGAAGGGTTTCCATGATAAAATTCTTGATTTTATGGTGTTTGTTGTGTGGATTATTTTGTTTGATATTTAGTTGATAGTTTTAGAAGTTAAGATGAAATTAATGAATGAATAAATGGTTAGATGTTAGCTATGATATTGGTTAATCAATTTTGTGAAGTTGTGGTTAACCTTTAGATTTAGTGGAAAAAAGAAGAAGAAAAAATGGTAGCACAACCATATAGGGTAGTATTTTCCCTTAGAATGGTATCTTTACAAGAAATAGGCTCAAATATGATGTTGGTATACCTAAGTCTACACTAGGAAGAAGATCTTCTAAATGGTATAGAGAGCAAGAGTGTCAAAAAATATAGCAGATTGTAGTCAAAATACCATCCCAGATATTTGTTCCTCAGGTATAAAATGAAGATTATCTCATGGAACATACATGGGCTTAATGAATCGCATCAAAAAAAAATTCTCTAGAATTTTTTTAAAGATCATAAACCACTTTTTCCCCCCACTTGTGTAAATGATTTCTCTCCCTCCAAAGTGCACACAACTTACTTCTAGTTCTAGAAGGACAACTATCTTCTAGAATTTAAATCACATAAATGATATACCTTTGACTTATGAAGAGAATATACTTTCTATTAGGTTTCATAATATTAGGGATGGACTTACCTAGATCTTTTCCAACATCTATGCCCCAAATACCAAAGGGAAAGAAGACATTTTTGGAGAAGGTTGGTTTCTTGTAGGTTAATTTTTTTGGAAGATAATTGGAGGATTATGGGAGATTTTAATATTTATCTTTAAGGTACTAATAAATTTGGAGGATTGTAGAATCAAAATGAGAGAAAATTGGATCTTGTAGAATTCATAAATAGTCAAGCACTACATGATGTTGACCTTTAAGGTGCTAGCTATACTTGGACGAATCGAAGGATTGGAAATGAGCTGATCCAAGTTCTCCTTGTTCAAATTGCAATCTCAAATGAATATATGGTTAATTTATTCAACTCCTTAGAACTATATCCAAAATTGGATCAAATCATTTTCCAATTTTATTTATATTTTATGCTATTAAGGGAATGAAAAAATTTCCTTTTAGATTTGGAAAAATGTTTCTATAGCACCTCAAACTAGATGAAAGCATTAAGAAATGACGAAATATATTTGTGGACAATTTTTATATGTTTAAGCTAAAAAATAAATTAATGTTCATTAAATATAATGTTAAGTAGTAGAATACAGAGGTTTTTGGAGATATATTCACTTTGAAGGCAGCTATACAAATTTAGCTTGAAGATATCTAGAATAAGATTGAAATGTAGGGGTACAAATCTATCTCTTTGGCCATGTAAAATGAGATATTAGTGAAATATTATGATTTTATTTTCCAAATAGGAGATTTTTTTGGAAGCAAAGATTTCTTAACTCTAGATTAAATAGGGGATAAAAATAATAGATTATTTCACATGACCATTCTCACACATAAGGTTCTAATAATATATCTCACATTTCTATAAATAGTTTGAAGTTGGAGAAGATGAAGATATTCAGGGGTGAAATGTCTATTATTTTCCTCCCTTCTTGTTTATGATCCAAACTTGAACACAAATGATCAAGATAACATGTTAGAAGCTATCCTTTCTATTTTGGGTGAAGAGAAAAATAGATTTCACACTATCATTCCTTCCATTGAGGGGGTTAAGAAATTTATTTTATCTTTTGAAGGTAACAAGGATCTTGGCACGGAGGACTTTCCTATGGTTTTTTAGGCTTTTTGGCATATTATCAAAGGGGATGTTTCTATGCTATGAAATATTATTTTGGAGCCAAAAAATATTGAAAGATATCGACTCTACTCTTCTTGTCTTGTTTCGAAACCACTTGGAGATAATACTATGTATTTCTTCTATACTCTAAACCTTTACAATTATTTTTATAATATCATATTCAAAGTTTTGACTCTAAGGTGCATGGTCCTCTTACCTCCAACTATTTTTCCTCAAAATAATGACTTTGTCCTGGGCAGAAAAATCATTGATGCTATCATTGAAGATTATTGTTGCTCCATATATAGAATTGAGTTACAAAACTTTCTGATAAAGAAAGAAAACTTAAAATTTGTAATTTTTTCAATACATACATTTGATTATCTTATGTAATATTTTGTAATATTAGCCCCAACTAATAATTTAATAGGTGATGCTATGAATGTATGTAAAAGAGTCATATCAGTTGTTATACTGGAATTTGAATTGATAAAGATATGTTGCATGATGACACACAAGTGTAGGTTAAAGTGATAATGTAGAGGTGTGTGCATGGGATATTGGGGTGGCATTTGAAAACCTTTTGTGTAGGAACACACAAGAGTTGCAACTACTCATGGTCTAAAGCAATGTATTGTGCAAGTTTTTTTTGTAATATTTCTTTGTTATTTATTATAAATAGGGACCATGTCTCATTGGATTAAATATATGGTATTAACTACCATCCTTTAGGTTTTTGACATGTAGTCGTAATATAATTTAGATGATTGGTTGTTGGCATGTGAGTTATTGATGGGAAGATTTATGGTCTTAATGCCTTTTAATTTCTTATTTTGAAAGTGGTATAATTGTCACAATGTTATAAATGGATTAGAGATAATATAATATCCTTTTGTCACTTTTCACTTGACTATAAATAGGGACTAGCTCTCATTAAAATAAAGATATGGTATTGGCTATAAGATTTGACAATGAACAAATCTAGAAATCCTTGAATATCTTGCATGAAAATAATCTATTACAAGGAAGTAAGAAAGGTAGAGAGAGAGAGACAAAAGGATTTTCTCAATAAACAAGAAGATTTTACTTACTTGTGCAAAATAGAATGAATAAATTTACAACCGATCAATCCTTATGGAGGAGACAGAAAACCTAAAAGGGAAACCCTAAGAATGACATTTAATAACTACTAATTATTTATTAAATGGAAATGCAAGTGCATAAAGGGAAATCTTAAGAAGGTAGTAAAGGTAATTTAATAAATGATACTAAATTAACCTTTTACTCTAACACCCCCCCTTAAGATGAAAAAAAATGCAGCTATAAACAATGTGAAAAAAGAAAGAAAAGTACAATGCAGTGCTAAAAGAAAAGTTAGCTCTTGGAAACAAGGCCTAATGAGGTACCCAATCAAAACCAAATCTCTATGAAATGGAGAAATAGAGAAAACCCAATGGGAAAAACCCTACTCCAAAAAGATATAGAAAAAGATGCACAAATGAAATATCTCAAGAGACTCTCTCAAGACCATAAGTATAATGAAATCCCTAATGATAGAAGCTTGAGACTCCATAGCCCCTTAGAATGGAAGAACTCTTGTGTTGATGAACATACCAATATGGGTCCAATATAGAAGAAATAAAGGCAGTCGACAAGGAGGGTGAAACCCTTGAATGTAAGGTGAAGCTGGAAATCCTAGCTAATGCTCAAAGGAGAAAGCATGAGAATCTTGAAATGGAATCTCTAATGGAAGTGGGATAACAAGTATGTTGAATCTATCATATAAGAGATGTGTGTCCTATGATATATCCTCAACAACTATAGTAGGTGGCTCGATCACTGGATCTACAATGGTTGGCAATGTTGAAGAGTAATCATGTGCAATGGATGCAATCTGAACAAGAGGTGGAGGTGTAGAAGTCACAACACTAGTCTCAAGAAAAATACATAATTTCAAGTGACCTGACTTCACCTTAGTAGTCTCTCATGAAGACGAAGAGTGAGTCTCTGATAGTGGAGAGGGTGGAAAAAAATGAGAGGAGTATAGGTGGGAAGAATGATCAAAAATCCCTATAGCAATAATATTGCATGTCTCACTATCTCTAATGTGCATTGAATCTTGTGCAAACTCATAAATAGAGAGAAGGTTAGAGGAAAAATATGGAATACATAGTACATCATGAAATTTAGCATCATCAATATCAATAGAACATTTCTCACATACAATCATAATAGTGTTGTTCCCCATCAAAATGTGTGGAGTAGGAGAAGCCTTAAAAGAAGAGAACAAATCTATAGAAAATGCAATTTGGTGTGAAGCATCTAAATCTAGTAACCATCTAGAAGAGGGTGGAGTAGTAGTTGCACATAGTGCATGATCCTTTCCTATATCTTTACCATCTAACTAAAATGATGACGAAGGAATATCACTGTTGCTCTTCTCAAGGACAATTATTAAATCTGAAACTTGTTTGGCATAACCATCTAACTTCTTCTCATATCAACATGACTCGTCATGATTGGGCTTATTACAATATCAACATGACTCATCATGATTGGGCTTATTACAATAAGCATACTTTGGTGTTTCTAGCTTTGGTTTATCTCCCTTAGGAGGAGGTGGGCGTGATGTAATGTAAGGGCTAGAATCAATCTGAGACTTTGTAAGATGTGACTTCTATTTCTTCTCCTTCATCCTTGAAGATGGCCGAGCTACCAATGCATAAGTCTATGAGCCTATGAGAGAATCCAATTGAGAGAGATTAACTTTCTCTCATGTCATATTATCACAAGAAACCTCAAATGATGGCATGGAAAATCTATTACCCAAAGCATCTTTGGTGGAATAGAAGGTAGAAGCAAAAATCTAAAAGTTTCCATGAAGCTTAGAAGGAATCAGTAAATGCACTTAGTGTCAGTCTTGGTTTTCCCATAACCATGAAATAAAGATTTATGTTGTTTTAACTTCATCAAAAAGTCCTAAATAGATGGAAAATAATATAATACAAGAGAGGTATGCTCTTCCTCAATTTGAAGTTCCCTAAACTCAATCATTGTACCAAAAAAGTCATCAAGCTTGGTCCACATATATAGAGGGGTATTGCACCAATCAAGATGAAATTGTAGACTATCGGATACCTATAAATCAATCAACCCCATTGCCTCATCAATATTTTTTATATTTTGCATGACCTCAAAAGGCCTTTGTAAAACTAGTTGCACTGCATCTAAACAAGACCACAACCCTTTTGATTGAATAAGCTATGTTATTAGGGACTTCCATGTGTGATAGTTATGATGGGTCAAAAGTTCTAGACAATAAGAGGTAATGGCCATTGTTTTAGAATTTTTTTAAATTTTTTTGGTTTACTGATGTAAATAACAGAAACAATAATACAAAACACCCCTCATAATACAAAAAATTGAACCCCAACTACTAGAAGGAATGCGTAAAATAAAAGAGAGAAAAAAGCATCAATTTGATAATCAAATGTACCTTTGAAAAATACTAATGAAAATAAGAGAATCTAGATAGGGCTCAAGAAGAGATTTATGACGCTTCTTCTAAATCATAAAATGGAGCTAAAATGAGCAAGTTATGCCCCCCGAAAGATAGAAAGAATTATCTAACTTCAAGCAAAAAAATAGGTACCAAACTAGAAAAAATATCAAAAAATACATGCACTACCATCTCCTTCTCTAAATCACCTTTCTTGCACTTTGTTTGGATAAAAAAAATACCCTCATATGCTCAAGTTAGAGAAAAAAGACTAACAAGGCCTTTGTATAGCAAAAAACAAATTGCAACCCATTAAAATTTTTGAAATAGGTGAGTGAGCTAGGTGGAGTGGTGTCAAATAAGAGCTTTTTGTGGTTTAGCTAGCAATGGTGGGGTGCTGATGGCACCTGAGCAGAATGGGAGCAACTGAAGGGAGGAGCGGCGGCAACTGAGTAGTAATGATCATTAGTAGTTAACTGTGATTGCTAGTGGTTAACAGTGAATGTTGGTGGCTTCAAAAATTGTAGTGGTGTAAAAAGCCATGAATTTTATGATTTTTTTTGTAATTAAAAAAAAAATCCTTAGATTGCATGTAGAGCTTGTATGACCCTGTTATGCAAATGAATTTGCCTCCCTAGTCAATTTTGTCCAAAATTGATAAATTTTACATGAAAATGGGGGTTTTTACATCGTCTAAATCAAATTGTGAGGTTTTTTTCCTCAAAGTGCTCCAAAAATTAAAGACCCCCTATTCTCACATAAAATACCCAAAAAATGCTAGATCTTTTATGTCAAACCCTTGATCTTCTTTTGCTTCAAACAAGAATAGGCAATTGTGGGTAAGTCTATGATACTATGTAAGATTTGATAATGAAAAAAATCCATAGATTTCCAAATATCTTATATGAAAATAACCTATTTCAAGGAAGTAAGAAAGGCAGAGAGTGAACAGTTTTCTCAATAAACAAGAAGATTGTATTTACTTGTGCAAAACATAATGAATAAATTTATAACCAATCAATCCTTATGAAGGAGATCAAAAACCTAAATGGAAAGCCCTAAGAGGTAAATTACATTTAATAATTATTAATTAATTATTAAATTGAAATGTGAGTGCATAAAGGGAAATCTTGAGAAGGGAGTAAAGGTAATTTAATAAATGAAATTAAATTAAGCTTTTACTCTAACATTGGCTAGTTGGTTTTAGTTTAAACTTCATAGGTAACTTGATATCATGTAGATTATTTATGGTCACGTGCTCATCGATTGAGGTATTAGAATAACTACAATAATTATTAAAGATACTTGATCATGCTTATCATTAGACATATAGGTCACAAAGCCAAACTATATAAATGGTAATTTAGTAGTGGGGATACTTATAAGTAATTGAGTTCCAAGTATTGAAAATAGTATTGAATTTTGTATTTTGAAAGTTAGATCAAAATGGCCTTAGGTATTGATGTTGAGGGGTAAGCTATGTAATTGAAACTCAAGTAAAGATTCTTTGTCAAGTTAAGCTCATTTGTGTCTACTTTTTATTTGATATCATAATATATACACAACATATCTATAAATTTTGGGAGTTTGGATACTCTTTTATTATCCTATAGTTTTGTTGAGCACCCAAATATTGTAGAAAAAACTCATCTTGGTAATACGAGATTTGATGTGCTATTGTATTCTCAATTTTTTACTTTTAATACTATGTATATCAAACATCATAGAATCAAATTTATAAACTTTGAGACCTTAAAGAGAATATAAAATTGATATGGTTCTAAAGTCAAATCTTTTAATTCTTCTAATTTCAAAGTTTTGGTTTTGTGCAAGGGACCAAGAGTATCTGTACTTACAAGCCTTTCAGTTGTAGAAACCCTTATTAACTTGAAATATTCTTGATGGGATACATTTGACTAATTTGAGTTCTAGATCAAGCCTAATGTTGTAGAATCTTTTCTTTGTTAGCTCTTGTATTACACATGCCTGGAGAAAACAATGCAATTTTTAAGTAAATGATTATATAACGCTTCTTTTTTACATGACAAGAGTGTAAAATTTGAGATTTTTATTATAATGCATTGCATTGGTACATATAAAAATTATGTCCTACAAGTAAAACTAAAGGTTAAAGGAAAAAAAAGAAAAAAAGAGAGAAGAAAATCATGATAACAAAGTTTTTGTGTGTGTGTGTGTGTGTGTGTGTGTATCATAAATTTAAAACTACAAACAAATCCTAGCCATAAATATGTTCATCTGTTCACTATTGTTGAATTCTAGAAAATAAAATGGTTGATTTTCTATAACAGAGATGTAGTGATCACTACTTCTATTTGATCCACAATAGGAGTGCATGAAACTCAAACAAGAATGTGTGTGTGTGTGTGAGAGTGTGTGTGTGTGTGTGTGTGTGTGTGTGTGTGTGTGTGTGTGTGTGTGTGTGTGTGTGTGTGTGTGTGTGTGTGTGTGTGTGTGTGTGTGTGTGTGTGTGAGAGAGAGAGTGATAATAATAGAATTGACAAGGTAAATAGAAAATTTTATTCACTTAATTTTTAGTCACTTGGGAATGCAATGTATGGCATATATATCAACAGTGCATGCAAGGTTTCCTAAGCAGCAATGATGTGAAGTGAAATTAGAGTACTCAGCTAAGGGGGCCAAACACAAATATATTCAATAACATAATAATTTGAAAAATATTTAAATTACTTTTAAAATTAATAATACTAGCTTATATATACCCATATATATTACATCGAGAGTAATCATTCTCGAGACATCTATTTTTATTTAATCCCAAGGTTATTTTAATCACAATTGGGATTTATGAAAATAAATGCCTTGAGAATGATTATTTTCTAACTACACCCAGTAATATCTCCCCCCCACTGTCTAAATACACCCTCTAATCTCTCTCTAGTCTCTAGATATTCCCCCTAATCCCTCTCTCTAATCTCTAGATACAACCCCTTATCTCTCTCACCTTGCTCTTTAGATACACCTCCCAATATCTCTCTCCCTCTATGCTCTCTAGATACACCCCTAATCTCTCTCTCTCTCTCTCTCTCTCTCTCTCTCTCTCTCTCTCTCTCTCTCTCTCTCTCTCTGCCCCCTTCTCTCTCTCTTGATACACCCCCTAATATATCTATTTCTAGATAAGTCCGCTAATCTATCTTTCTCTAGATACACCATCATATGACTATCTCTTTCCTTATCTCATATAAGCTCCCTCTTGTCTACAACTCTCTCTCTCTCTCTCTCTCTCTCTCTCTCTCTCTCTCTCTCTCTCTCTCTCTCTCTCTCTCTCTCTCTCTCTCTTTTAGGTATGAGATTTAGGTGTAGTGTTGGAGTATTTGGAGTACAACGATGTTCAAGTTTGGGATATATGTTATACAAATGACTCGAATACTAGAAAAATTTTAATTCATGAAAGGGGAATTATAATTCGCAACACAACTATTTGGATGATGTAAAAAGTGTGAAAGTATATATAAGAATCAATTTTATGGAAATTATTTCTCCATGATGATGTGAGAACATTATATATTGTTGAATTTTTAATAATGCTAATGCAATTTTTATTGCAATGATTAAGAATTGTAATCAATAAATATGCCTATCATTAAAGACATCTATTTAGACTTATGATTTTCTTTCTTAATTAACATATTTAGTAGCCACATCCATTGAAGAAATGTTTTGTACAAAAATAAATATATTTTTTGTTGTTCTTTTCTTCATGAAAGTTACATAGAACAATGGGGAAACAAAATTGCCAACACAACTAATTAAAAGTAAAATTCTAAAACTGGAGACAAGAATGAACTATATACAAAAAATACCTCTGTAATGATGTAAATACATGTCACATTCTTCAATGATTAGGATTCTTTTGTGACCTTTATTTGAACAATGATTATGAAAGACTTCTTTCATCATTGAGGGAAACCCATCCACTTTTGTAGATGTGTCACGCAAGAATTTTTATGCATCTTTCATATGCATTATTTATGTTTCCTCAACATAGTCAATTGGAAATATTGCATTCTCCACAACTTTAATTATAGTTGTGCAAGTCTCTTTAACTATTTGTAGGCATTTGTCAAATTCGATCTCAAAGAAATCATTTGAGGCCATTGAAGTAGTCAGGCTATTATCAAATAATGTTTGATTCTCTGTTCGAGACACCCATAACTCAAATAGTAACCTACAAACTTATAAACAAACATCAAAATATAAAAATAATCAGAATAAAAAAGTATTAATAGTTAACATAAATTCTTTCAAATGAATAATGAACAAAATAACATTAATAAAAATCAAAACTATTTCAAATGAAATAGCTAGATTGTAATGTCTGAAATATGGTGGCATTGCCTTCTACTTTTCAAATATTACAAACATAAATATTAATAAAAATCTATATATACTATGAAAAATATTTAAATAAAACACATACATATTCTAATTAAGTAATGAAAAAATATTAACTAAATATATGATTCGTTCATTTTAAATTAATCATTAACTTTAATAAAAATATAAATTTTATTGATAAGGTGACCTTGCCATCCACATTAATGACAAAATTTAATCATGAAACATGAAAAATATAAATATCTTGAAACATGCAAATATAAAACTATTATAGAACATACAAATCTAAAACATGCAAACTAAAAACATTTTGAAATATACAAATCTAAAACTAATATGAAACATGCAAATGTAAAATTAAATTGAAGCATGCACCATTAAAAATATGCAAATGAAATGTATTATCAAATATCTAAATCAAACAAATTTTGAATCAATTTGAATTTTGAACCTAAATCAAACATGCAAAGCTAAACTATATGAAACTTATTGAAATTGAAATCTAAATCAAAGGATAATATTATAAATTATGTGAAACTCAATCTATATTTAAATCTAAATACATAACTAAATCTAAATCTAAATACAAGAATAAATAAAAATAAAAAATAAAAGTAAAAATCTCACATGCAAAACATTATTCCAAAACTTCAATCTACTCCTCTTCAAAAACTATAATCTGCTCCAATAATCTCCACGTCTTCTTCCTTGTAAAAACACAAAATGAATATGAAACGAGGAGCATTTGTTTTATAACCTATGAGAGACTCCTCATATCCCCCAATAGATGTCTTTTGACATTCCACGAATTTGTTTCAAATTCCCCCACTCCCCACAAAAAATTAGCATGAATTTGCATGCAAAAATATATTTAACAAAAAGAAAGTCTTTTATATTTAAAAAATTTAATGAAATTATTTCAGCCCTATTTTTTTGGGTTCTATTTTTTTGGCCTTATTTTTCGGGTCCTATTTCTTTGCCCTATTTTTCGGGTCTTATTTTTTGGGCCCTATTATTTCTACATCCATTTGGCTTCATATTATTTTGGCCAACTATTATTTCAAGAATGTTTTTTTAGTTTATAATTTAATAATGATAAAATACATACTAAATATATGATTCATCTACTTTAAATAAATCATTAACTTTAATAAAATACGAACTGTATTGATATGGTGGCATTGTCATCCACATTAATGATAAAATTATACTTTGAAACATGAAAATATGAATACTTGGAAACATGCAAATGTAAAACTATTATGAAACATTCAAATCTAAAACATGTAAACCAAAACTATTTTGAAGTATGCAAATCTAAAACTAATTCAAAATATGCACTTTTAAAATATGCAAATGAAAAGTATTATAAAATATATAAATCAAATAGATTTTGAATGCAAATCTAAATCTAAATCAAACATGCAAGACTAAACTATTAAATGCAAGCCTAAATAATTTTGAATAGAATTCTAAATCTAAATGAAACTAATTGAAATTGAAATCTAAATCAAATTAGACTATAATAGCTAATTTTGAATCTCAATCTACATCTACATCTTAATTTGATTGAAAATCTAAATAAAAAATAGAAATCTCACCTGCAAAAAATAACTCCAAAAATTCAATCTACTCATGTTCAAAAACTCCAATCTAATCCTCCAATAATCTTCACCTCTTCGTTCTTGCAAAAACATAAAATGAAAATGAAATGAGGAGCCTTTGTTTTATAACTTGTGAGAGGCTCCTCATATCCCCTAATGGATGTCTCCTCACATTCCACAAATTTGTTTCAAATTCCCTTACTCCCCATAAAAAATAAACATGAATGTGCATGCAAAATTATATTTAACAAAATAAAAATCATATTGAAATTATTCTGGCCCTATTTTTAGGGTCATATTTTTTGGGCCTTATCTTTTTGGGTCCTACTTTTTTGTGCCCTACTTTTTTTAGCCTATTATTTCGGCCTCCATCTGGCTTCCTATTATTTTAGCTAGCTATTATTTTGGGAATTATTTTTATTTTATGATTTAATAATTTAATTCTTAATTCAGAAGTTTGTAACTCCTCCCCTTTCTTTTATATTGACAAAGAATCTTGGCATATTCTCATGCTCGGCATTTGTGTTGCCATTGTATAGAATGCCTCTCAGCATAATTAAGTTGCAACTTGTAATCATAGGTTGTCACTATCTTAATTAAAAATCTCAAAGTTGTGAATGTTTGCCTATGTCTTTCTTGGATTAGAATATAGTTGTAATCTAAAATCCAAAATATATAACAATGTTTTCAAAAGAAGTATGGATTTAGCATATCTCCATTTTTATTTCTTAAGATTTTATGATCCTAGTATCAATTAAAAGTTATATTTTTTATTGCAAAGGAAAACTATTTTTAAATTCATATCTATAGGTGATTGATTCTCTTTTATAGTTTTCCTTTTGACCATTTTAAGTTTTTTTGTGCCACATCACAACAAAGTAAATAGAAGAGAAGAGAAAAAGAATTGAAGGGATAAGCAAGCAAGATACCTCTAAAACCAAATGAATGGAAAAATCATGCCATTGTAAAGATTATTCACATTATAGGACCACAAACACGGTGATACCAAAAGTCATTTATAACAAGATTTTTTTGGAGAAAAATAGAGAAATCTACTAGAATACTAACAATCTACTAAGATTTTCATGCTAACACATCTCATGGTAGGATAATCTTATTTTTATTAGATTAAGTGCACTAATTTTAGTTAGATGGTATTATTTATTCAAGTAGATATGCATTACTCAAATTTGATATTAAGTAGAGGTCTTATAGTTTATTATATGAAGTCTTACTATGGAACTAGCTAAAAGCTATTATGGCTCAAGAGAATGTATTACAAGAACATTAGATATTTAAAGAGAGGGTATTATTGCTTATAGATAAAGGGAATTTAAATGATATTTTTCATATACTTGAATATTCCAAATTTCTAAGAGAAAAGATTCAGTCAAGCTTGTTTTAATAATTGTTCTAGTATTGGCTGATAAATTATCAAATATATCTTAATCATTTAACTATATCTTGTTCATTTACTCTAGATTTTTGTAGATTTGGAACTTTGATGAGTTTATTTTCTTTTTCTATTGGAAAGCTCTATGCATTATATCTACAAACCTCTTTGAAAAACTTGATTGTCCTTTGTAATTTAATAAAAAATGCTTTATACAATCGTGAGTGAAAAATTGAGTCTCTCTTTTATTTATATATCAAATTATATATCTATTATGTTCTTCTCTATTAATCCTTATTTTGGTTGCAAGAAATTTGGGTTGTAAGAGGAATGGTTATTGCTCTGTTTTGGTTTTTTTGAAACTCAAAATGAGCTTTGAAAATAACATGTTTTACTGTTCTTCTCTTTTGTAGCCTACTTAGCTTCTAGGCTATAACATCTAAAAATTGTAGGCTTTGTAATTTTTCATACTGGTTGTAGATTCTTCTTATTTTTGTGACTCTTGAATATCTATACTATCATAGCTCACCTTTTGGAGCTCTTCTAATGAAATATTTATTGTATTTCCTTGTAACTCCTCTTATTTGAATAAAGATAGGTTGTCTTGTTATTTTGTATATATTATTTAAACTTTTCATTTCTTAGTTGTTGATGAGTTATAAAATGAATATTTTTTGAAATTATTTGGTATTTCCTCATAGTAGTGGATGTTTGAATACCTTTGAATGATCTTGATGACTATAAAGGAACATGTCTATTTAGAATATTTTGTATGGAGTCTTTCATGGATGGTATCTAAGACAAGTGGAGGTTATTGATAAATTTGGAAAATCTCATGGAAAATCTTTATCTATTTTTGTAGTACTTGTAATTAATAGTATTTTGTATCTAAAGCTCTTGAATAATGAATGTGATTCAGATTTTTCTTGTGATATATCATATAAATGCTTATAACTATTGCCTTCACTTTTGGTAGTGAGTATACATAATGGATTGAAATCTATAATATCTCATGGTTACACTACTTCCAATAACATTTTGATATTGTTTATTTAATTCAAAACAATTTAGTTATTCATTTAGCATGAGAACCTCAAAAAGAAATGATGGTGCATTGAGGCTCTATCAAGAAACAAGTGTATGGACAAATTTTTGGGTTCAAATGGCTCACAAAAAATTGTGTCTATTATTACAATGGATTCTCATGCCAAACAATTCTTCAGTTGATTTATTAAATTATTCAAGAAAGATTTTGATTGTTTTTTAGTAAATTCTAATTAATTATAGTGGAAAATATTGACGCAATGCATATAGAAGTTTAATTAAAGCACTCCATTTAAGTTGTTTAAGGTACTAATTTTTATATAGTCATAAATATATATTTCTCTCATAGAAGTAAGTACATTTATGTTATATGTTAGATGAAGCTACACATAAACCAATTCCTCTCAACAAAATAAAAATTTAGAAGCTTGGAACAATAGTAAATTAACATCAAAATAATTTGACCCCTTGTTTGCACAAATAAAGGTATTTTTTTATTTAATGTTCCACAACTTTATGATAATAAGGGAAACAAGCCACATCTTTGACAATGATAACATTCTCTTTATTTTTATATTATGCATTTAATAATATCACTATTCTTTAAAGGGTATTAGCTCAATGGAAGAGCACCTACTTTACAAGTAGGAGGATGGTGATTCAATTGCATCATGCCCTAATATTGATTAAATTTAATGATTAAATAAACTACCAAATAAACTATCAAATAAATTACTAAATTAAACTAACAAATATACTATCAAATCAACTATTAAATAAATTACTAAATAAACTATCAAATATACTATCAAATCAACTATTAAATTAAGTACCAAATATACTATCAAATCAACTACTAAATATACTACCAAATAAATTACTAAATAAACTACCAAATTAACAACCACATCAAATACCAAATAAACTACCAAAATTATCAAATAAACTACCACGTAACAATAATAAACAACCAAATCAATGACAAAACTAATGATTGAAATAGTTTAGTCATAAATTTGGTTACAAGATTAATGACTGACAATAAACTACCATTGGTCATGTGATAAAAAATAGTCATATACCTACAATTTTTGGTAGTTTATTTAGTCATATATTATTATTTTTGTACTAGTGACAACCAATAAAAAATGGGTCACTATTGAAAGGAGAATAATGAAAGGGAATCTTCCACTGAAATAAGTGCTACACAAGTTATAATACTATAATAACCCTATGGTCTATTGCATCAAATTGCACACTTTCACATACTTCTAAATAATATGATATATTTCTTTCAAATTTACATCCTTCGACCAAACATATAAAGATTAATTGGAATAATCTTTTACTCATACCATTCCATGCATTCATAATCTTCTAAGTTGGTCAAACACAATTTGAATAGGTCATCAAAAATCATTCCCATAGTGGAAGGAATGCAACATGGACTACATAAAAACTCCTTGATCAAATAACATGTTACCCATTTACTACAATATATAGAGCCAAAAAATAGAATTTACATATTACAATGCATTTGTTTTTTGGAGCATGTTGGCCAAATTCTAGATAGGGCTAGACCTAAAAGAGTAAATCTCATGATCCACCAATCTAAATGGGACTAAGATAGACATGTACGAAGATAGATCATTACAACACAATGTCTAGAGCACAGAAATCTACAAAGATAGATTATTGCAACATAACAACATCTAGACTGTGCTAATCTAAATCACCAAAGAATCAAAACAAAACCTCATCCAACCAACCAAGATATGTTAACATTAATGACAATTATTAATAAAAATAACAATAACACTATCACATTTATAACATAAGACACTAACAATAATCGTATGAAGACTATGGAACAAATTATAGGTGATGACCTTGTTCAAGCTACTTCGACTAACTTAAATGTTTCAAGAGTCAATTTATAGCCACCAAGAAAAAAAGATAATAATAAATTTCAAGTGATCCCTTATGGGATCCTAATTTTTTTCTAAAGAGATAAATTATAAAATAACTCAAAGGGAAAATAGATTTTTTTTATAAATTGTGTAAACAAAATATTGATCCTTCTGTATTGTGGGTCACCCAAAAGAAAGTGTAGACCTCGCTTCTCTTAGTGTCTAGGTTATGTTTAATGAGGTAAAAGAAGAAAATTCCCTTGGGAAAACTACCAGAGAATGAATTGTAGATCTTTATACCAAAGGTTCCCCATTTTTACACCAAATATAAAGTTAGTTTGATAACATAGTACATATAAATGAACTTGTCCATTGTAAAATGCCCATATTAAAACAAGATAAATCCATATGGGATAAGATACTTATAGAGATAAAGTAAATAGTTATGATAGATATTTCCATGCTATCTCAAAGAAAATTATAATAGATAAGAATCGTGTGAGGTGCATGATATGGTTTAAAGATTTAAAATAGAGTAGTTATCTTGTCAAGCAATGTATCTACATGAATTTGTAACAAAATATGTAATGCCCCGCCAAGGGATCCAAAGAATTAACCTAAAATTTCACTAAGTTTGGTAGCATTTTTTTTTTTAAATATGAAAGTAAATACCACATATAACTTATGCACAATTACAGAAGTAATAGCAATGTCCATCTAAAGGTAAACATAACATACATAACATATTACATTCTTTAAGGATCCCTTAACATTGAATTACATCTAAGTCAACTAACATTATTGAATCCATCTAATATAAAAACCACATGAAATAATAATGATAAGTCCAATGTTTATACATTACATTTCTAAATGCTCAATCATCCACTATACATGTCACAGGGTATGAAAATCTTAAAAGAATATACATATGTGAAATAAGGTACATCATCCTATTCTAATCCATGATACATCAAAGTAAAGATAATCACATGTCATACATGATACATCATCATAGAAGATACAAACATCCATCATAAAGATCAAACATAATAAACTAAGTGCATGGTTCCTCCCAACCGTTAATAGCATCATTAGACCATCGTGGGCCCTAGTCATCCCTCCATGCATAACATTCCAAATCACCAAAGAGATCATCGGTATTAACATAGTAGGAATGTCACTCCTAACATATATTACATCATATGTAGAAAGTAATCTAACATGCAAATATAAGCTTAAGATAACATCATCTAACATATGCTAATCATCAATGGAAGGATACATATCCACCATCATCAAGGATGCATCAGCCACGATGTCTCAATGAATCTCAAATGATAAGAGTGGAAAAACACTACCACCTAACTGCATGGTACCTAAGTGGTCCACTCCCACCGTGCTGAGGAGAAAATCTCAAGTCCCAAATAGGCTATCCAAAACACATAGCATAAATATCTATAAGTCCAGGAATCCTAAACGTATACTACTCAAAGGTTCCAAACACAAAAATTGACATCTAATTCTCAGAGGCACACAATGACATGTAGGAACCTACTATGCAAGCGGAAAAGTGTCATCACATATATCATGTACAAGTTACCTTGGCAGTTAGCTAAACTCCATAGGTCCATACTGATCCTCATGTGGCCACTAGTATCCTCTCATACTAACGAGGCATACTATGGAATGCAAGGTTGCAACCATGCGTTCTCTCTACTCCCATCCTAGTTTGTACCAGCATTCGAGGCATGGGCGAGAACAAAACAATTATCTAGTTAGGTTCATTTAGTTACTATTATGTGTGAATATTTTCACTTATTAAAACAACTTACAATGAGTTACCCTAGCAGCCTCTTAGGGCCCCGACCCCCATTGCAAGCCACTTCTTGACACTACAAGCAAATAGCCTACCCTAAGCTCATGGAACCATAAATCTCAAAATCACAAAGATAATCCATGATAAGAACATCAAATATGCACAATAAAAGCATCAAATCTCCATGAGCAAGCATCCATAGAAAATCATGACCGCAACAGCTCTCTATTGGCAACTGAAGCATCACTGATAATCAATAGTATCCATTGGTTCTCAATAACCAAAATATATCTCAAATCATACTGATCGAAGACTCCAAAATGGTTGAGTCAAAACATGTCACAACATGACATCATAAATCATATTTCAATCCCATCATGGTGACTGGAAAATTAAACCAAGGATAACTGATCGATGACTCAAAAATGGTTAAGTTAAGTGTCTCATACATATGAATCTCAACTATAACAATCAGCAATTACAAACATTACATAGAGCATTCCATCACATAACCATGGTTGGGTTTATAAAGATCGAAAATAAAACATCATCATGAAATCACAATCACATAGCCCCCAAGCCTCTGGTAGACGTCCTATAACTGGTCAACACTAGTCAACCCAAAACCCAAAACAATAGCATAAAGAAAACAAAATGCAAACACATGTTTTGGTTTTGCTAAAATTACATACTTGAATTTAAATGTGGAGGTCTCAGTTTACATTTTCCAATCTAGATATCAAGTGGAGAAATTTCACGTTTTACCTAACCCATGTATTTGTTTGATAGATAAAAGTTTCTCCCCAAAACCATTAGACTCAATTTTCTAATTGATCTAATAATATTTTGTTTATATAAAATTTGTTTGAAAAATGACATTCCCAATGAATCCAATATTATCAACAAAAATTTCATATTTCAAAACTTCGACTTATAACACGTTTTAATAATTAACCTTAATTAAACTAAGTTTAATTAAGTTAATTATTAATATCTCTCCATTTTAATAATAATTGATAAGTTATTATTCATATTTTTAAATCATTTATCTTTTATAAAATGATCCATCTATACAAATCATTTTAAATAAAATAATTATTTATAACTAATATACATATACTTATATACGTACATACATACATACATATATATATACAAAATATATGTATATATTATAATATACAATAATAACATTTTATAAAAATGAAATATTAAAATCGAATTATCAATATCGATTTCCATCCACATAACCCCCAATGTCCATATTAAAAAATATATAATTTCTCTTCCCCCCCACCGTGGTACGTAGTACCTGTGGTCGTAGGCACTACGCCGACAGTGGGTACAGTGTACCCCTATCGTCACAGTCCTATGATGGCAGGCCTCTGCGACCCGCGGGGGTATGGGTACCATACGTGCCCAATGTGATTTGCAATATATATATAACATTTTAATAAAATGTTTTCCCATTGATACAATTTGCGATTCAGAATTTAAATAAAGTTTTATCACTGTGATTTATAAAATACGATTATTCAATATATATATATATATATATATATATATATGCATGTGTGTGTATGTGTGTGTGTGTGTGTGTGTGTGTGTGTGTGTATGCAGATTCGAAATAATAAACATGTATATTTTACAATGAGCATATACACAATTTATTTAAAGGTCTCAATTTCTAGAATTTTCCTATAAACTTTTTGATCTCAAATTTACCCAATAATTCATCTAATGGATTTGGCTACAATTTAAACCCTAGCCCCGTGTTCTCTACAAATCTATGCATATAAAATTTTCTCAATTAAATATTAACTACCCATATTGAGAAAGCATACAACCAAAATAGGGAAATCCTCATAAAACATATGGAAGACACGAAGAAGACAGGAAGTGCAAGATGCGGAAATAGCATAAGCAAAATCACAAGAGTCTACCCAGATTCTGATGCTAATTCACTTTTCCTCAAAAAATTTGCAAAGCAAGCTCCTCCCTTATCCAAAGTTCTCGAGTCCTCCAATGCTCCAAAACACTCTTCCATGCTGTGTCTAAGCTTCTAGGAATGCTTGAATATAAAGAGTTCTTAGGAAGCACCTAGAATGTCTCTAGAAACAACTAGAAGGTGTAGACAACTAAGCATGAGTCTATTCCAACCTTTTAGATGAGTCATTAGGTTGTAGACACCATGTGCTTAATTGGTGCACTAACCCCCGTGTTGTTGACATATGAGAAATGAAAAGGTGTGTTTACTCCTAGGAAAGCTTATAACTTTTATTTAATTTTTTTATAACTTTCATTTTAATTTTTATAACTTTTATTATTATTATTATTATTTATTTATTACTTTATTATTATTTTATAATTATTATTAATTTTTAATTTCTAATTTTCTTTTATTTAATTCTTTTTCCTCAATTAATTCTCATTTAATTAATTATAATCAAAATATCAAAGATCATGATATTATATTAATTTTTCCAATTAATTAATTTATTAATTAAATCTACTTATTAAGACTTAATTAATAGAATATTCACCATAGACCTCCAAGATAAAATATGAAAACCCATCACAGAACAATTCACACAAAATCAGTCTAAAGGGTTAAAATCACAAAATATGTCATCCAACACATTCGATGGGTAAAATATCTAGATACTTGTCCTACCTCACTAGGACAAATGGTTTAAGGGTTTGGGATTTGGACTTGAGAATTTATCTCCCTTCTCTTATCATTGAGATAGTATAATAGGGTACACTCATCCTGGCAATTCAAGAAAGTCGATACCCAGTACCTACAACCTGCAGAAAAACCATACATGTACATACAATATATATGATGCTAAGCTAAACAGGAAATGGCAAGAAGTGGTGCATCGTGTAGATCCTGACTAGCAAGTGACTATGACTCCCTTCCTTAACCACATTAGAAATGCCATACAATATCAACAAACACGCACACCATACACATGCAAGTATGGGATAAGTATCCATAATAAAGCACATGAGATAATAAACCATCTAACTAATCATCATTAATAACTGAAAGCAATGTAATCATCATCATGCGTACATGAAATGTAAAGTCTAAATGATCTCATCATATATCCACTGAATCCATAACATAATGTCTGATAGTCTCAAAACAATACTACTAATCCATCAACATAAAACTAGTCTAACATAGTCTGATAATGATATCAACAATATGTCTAGAAAGATGTGAATGAGGGTAGGCACTACAAAATATATGCAAAGATAATCAAATTGGATAATAGTGTTTCTTGTACAATTAAGAAGAAAAATAGTAACAAGGATGGATCGATGGATGAAATCAAAGGAGGAGCTAGAATATAATCAAATATCTCTTTATAAAAATTCTTATAAGAGAGCTTTTAGATGGTGGTGAATATTAGTGCTTATCTTAATTGCAATAACAATCAACAATAGACAAAATTAAGGGAGGAATGGCATGTGATATTAGATTGAAATTCATTTTCATCTCTAAACACACAATATCAGTCTGAGTACTAAATACCTATAGTTTTTAAAGGATTTCCTTGCCATGCCTAAACCACCTCCATTGATTTAGATAAATTTGACCCTTATCATCTCAACCTTGATAGCTCTTTTAACATTTATATTTATATTTTAATTTATTTTAGAAACTTTAGTGCTTGTTTTCCTACAGAATAAGAATAGAGGAATAGAGATTTTTTATACTAGATTTTTTATTCTTGAATAAAAAATAGGAATGTGTATTCCTATTATCTGTTTGGTTCTACAAAGCTAAAATTAGAATTATATTGAAAATTTAAATTTACTTTTTTTAGGAAAAATACTAATTGATTGTCTTTTAATCAAATTGGTAACTACTAATGAGTCTCTCTACATAGGATTCTTGTCCATAAGACACCCACAAATTTTGCCCAATCTAATCTTTTTGCTAGCAACTACTGATCTATTATCTTTTTCATGCATTTGTAGAGGGAAGCTTCTAATGGTGATATTTTGAATGTTTACTCATTATTCAACAGTGGTTGTCGCTATTCAAAACTTGACTAGAAAAATAATGTATGTTTCTCTTTGCAAAAGGATTTTGCATTCATTTCTTTTTCTTGGACCAGTAAGAGGTCGAAGCCAAGATTCATTACAATGAATATGTCTTGTGATTAATTATTATTATTTATTAACCTCATGTAGATTTAAACCCAAGACCTCGTAGAAGAGAGGCTCACAATTTATCGTTGTGTTGTAGGCTCTTGCTTGATTTTGCATTCATTTCACTTATGGTCTATTTGGTGATTTTTGTGTGGTTGCTAAAGAAATCAATGTATACGATGGAAAAGGTTGCATCATATGGGGAAACAAGACACATAGATGTGTCTTATTTATCATCTTTCATTTTTATTTTGAATATGTCAGATTCCTTCTCTTTCAATTCTAAATCATCAAAATCGCATGCATCAATCCAATGAACGAAATCAATCTATTCTTTAGTACTATAAGGCTTCCTTTTCTTGAGCTTGGTGCAAAATGTTGCAATCGATGAAGTTCATATAGAACTTGGGATAGAAATACAAGAAATGAAGAAAGATCAATAAGGTGTTGTGTCAATGAACCCTTCATTATTGTCTTTTGACTATAGCAATGTATTGTGGTCTGGTAACAAAGATTGTCATTAGTTAGATGTGAAGTGCATCAAAGAATGGCTCCAAATCATATTTCATCGGCCAATGGACTTCAAATTTTCATAAAACATGAAAAAGTAAAATTGGAATATGAATACATATTCCAATTCCACTTATTTAGGTGAAATTACAAATGCTCTTTTTTGGGCAAAAATTAGAATACGTATTCTTATTCTCAATTCTGATTTGGTGCACCGAAACGAAGAATTCAAAATTGTAGGAACTTGCATACGCCTATATTTCCAATATAATTCTCAGTGCCAAATGAGCCTTTACGTTTTGGAGAATTTATGTTTAAAAATCCATGTATTTAAGTGGGACATTTGATTTTTTAGAAGACCTTTTTAAAAGAAATTTTATTTTTTAAAAGAATTGGTTACTTAGAGGCAACTGTTACATTTTGGATTCTATAAATATTTATTATAGAGACTATTGACAGATCTTAATATTTGGAGAAACATATCACTATGTGACCATTTTTGGTGGGGTTATGATAATCAAAAGAAAATGGATTTCATTTGTGTTCTCTAATACTTAATTATTTGTGTGAGAATTGGAGTTTCTTTTATTTATACTTAATATGTGTATTAAAACCTATTTGGATTTCTTTCCATTAGGCTTTCTTAGACCTTTCTATTTTTAATTATCTAAATTGTTATATTTTTTTAATTGTGTATTATGGATCTATGATTGTACCATTTTAATGAGTTTCATGGAAAAACTGACCTTTATGTTGAGAGAATATAAGAAATAAATTCAATCGTTCTAGTTTTATAGTTCTCTATGTTAGGTTTGTGTTTATTTCTATAAGAGTTTTCCTAAGACAAGGAATGAAATGCCAATATCTAGAAGCTCAAGAGATAACACAAGAGAGAGGAAAAGTTATGGCCAATGGATTAAATCAATAATGATCAATAGTAGAATGCTCAATGGCCTATTGCCCCATTGATTTACAATGAAGATGTGTCTCAATTTATAGGCAATGCATGATAACTAGGAGTGATGCAAGTGATAATGAGAGGATCAACCTCCACTACAAGTGGATCAAGCTCCATTGTGCACCAAAGTACATGCAACAATGAGAGGATGATAATTCATAAGAACACAAAGGTTGATCTCACAAATAATGAGGTGTAAGACAACAACTAAGTACAAATAGATTTCTCCTACACCATGTGCTAAAATAGAATGCAAACTCTTAGTTGTCTATATGAAAACTAATATGTGAATACATTATGTTAAGTAAAGTGTAACTTGTAAGTTTTAATTACACAAACAATCTCATGGTGATGAATAAACATTAGTCACCTTTTATTATTTATCCAACTATGGTTTTTTTTTTTTTTTTTAATGTTTCTATTTTCTTGGGCAAAAAGAGTTATTTCTTTTATGGAATTTATGAGAAACCAAATATTTTAACCAACAATTTTGAGCTTTGTGCAAACAACCATTCTCGTGACGAGCCCTCTTTGGCACCTTTGGTCTATTGGTTTAGGTTTTGGGTGACTTTGTTAATCCTTATATGATCACTGGGACGATGTAGGTGGTAGGTTTTTGACAATATTCTTAAAGTGGTGGATAGTATTCTTGTGATGCCCAATTCAAAGTTTATGGTTGACATTTTTCTTATCTTATTATTATTCTTAATAAAACTAAAATGAAACAAGCTTCAAGTCTATATAAGCATGGGGTGGAGAAGAGTAACAATATTGAGGGCTTTCTAAGTTATGTTAACAACTTTGGTGTATTGTCTCTTGAGATCTATATGGTTGTCAACATTGTTGCTAGAATTAGTTTCTTGTACTACTAGTGTGATCGTGTGGTTATAAATAGATGGAATATTATCAAAGCATATTCTAGATTGAAAGTTTAAAATTCAAAAATTAAAAGAATTTTTACATTTTATCTAGACTAAAATCTGCTTTTAATTAAATAATCTAGCATCACCCAGTTTGGAAGGAGACTAGACTTTGTGACCCTCCGTTTCACCATAAGAAGCTTTGGTCAATAAATTAAGCCCCTGCCTAAAATAAAATACTTTAATTCTTAAATAAATATGATAAATAAAATTAATAGATTTAAAATATTTGTATTGGTTTTAAGTATACCATTTTCATCAAAGAGAGTAATAAATAATATCAAGGATTTTGTTAAAAAAGAAATGATAGAAAATACACATCAATATTTTATCTTAATAATTGGCCTACATGGAGAACATGGCCACCTTTGCTTTGCGATAGGAATATCTATCATATCAAGAAAGGAAGAAAAAGGAAGAGCCATGGGCTTTTCTAAATTATTCTCTTTCCTTCTAAGCCATGTTGTAACTTTGCCTTTTGCCTGAAGAAGGATTTTAGAAGTTTAAAATAGATGGGATAGATTCTCAAAGCATATTGCAGGTTGAGAGAATGATGAGAAGGCTGTCTTTATCAGAACCAAAATTATTCGATGGATTTTATATTTAGTTTTAGATTCTCTATGCATTTGAAGAACATAAAAATAATGGATTAAACTATTGTGAAGAAACGTATTTATTCTCCGTTAGCTTTCTTTAGAATAGTTTCAATGCATTACGAATTACATAATAGTTTCTAGAGCAGAAGAATAGATGCCATCCTATAAATATCTAACAGGATTCTTACTTGGTGTAATGCTTTTGGTAGCATATAGTACAGTAGCAAAATAAATACATATTGTATTCTTCCTGGCCTTTCCCTTTAACCTTATAGCGTTTCTCACTAGCCACTTTATAGCCTTCTAATTACCCACTTTATAGTCCGCATGAGATTGAAGGGACAATTCAATGGTGTATATTTTTTCATGATTTTCTTGATCAAACAGTGACCTATTATAAAAAATTAAAAGAGCGCTTCTATATTCAATCGTGTATATGTTCTTCACTGAGATTTCTCATCATACAATGGTCTCCTGTATCACACAATGATCTTTCATCAAAATTGAGCAATGATACATCATTAAGGTGAGAACACTAATCTTCGCTCTCATATAAGAGAGATTCTACATTCAATCGTTCATGGTTTGTAATCGAAAAGTGATTTATCATGAGGAATAGGAAAGTGAATTCAATTGGATATTATTTTCATTAACATTTCGTATCATAGAATGATCCATTGTTTCGTTGATTGAAGTGGGGCATTAATCTTCTCTTAGCCTTTAACTACAAAATCACAGAGCAGATATATGCTTAATATCTTTCAATTTTTTCTTTAGAAATTTAAGTCTATTAGCCGCTTGTTTATGTTATTGTTCTTGTCATGCAGCGATCTAATATCAGAGAAAAGCCAATTCAGTTGGGTACATTTTCTAACAATATTTCGCATCACAGTGATCCATCATTAAGAAGAGGGAAGTAATATTTCATTGAGGTGAGAGCACTCATCTTCTAACAACTTTCATCTTTCAAATCATACAAGAATTGATAGTAACATGTTTAAGTTTTTTGCTCATACATGTTGCCCCTCAGCTGCTTGCTCATGTTGTTATTGTTATCAATATAGTCAAGTGCAGAGGATATAGATCTCAATGGCTAGCATCTGTTTTGCAAAAGCAATAGCTTTATACTATCAACAAGGGAAGATGACTCAAGAATTTGAAGAAATGAGTACTGTTAATGTAGAAGGTGTGGATTCACAGGTATAATAATACTTCTTTCACTGCTTATGATTTCATGTCAGTGTGTATTCCATCAACATAATCAATGATTAATCTGTAGAAGGGTTTTGTGCTTTTATGTTTTTTTCCCAAAATGATGTCATGCCAATGTGTATTCTATTGATGGCAGTTGGAGAGAGGGGATGGGGAGGATGATCAAAGACAAATGACGATTGCAATTTGGATCTGTAGCTTGGCCAACATCATGCTCTGTATTGGGAAAATCTATGCATCAGTAAGCAGTGGATCTTTGGCTATCATTGCTTCCACAATGGACTCTTGTTTGAATGTATTGTGCGAGTGGATTCTCTGGCTGACTGCAATTTCATTGAAGAGATCAGATCCCTACATCTACCCAATTGGGAAACAAAGGATGAGACCATTGGTAAGTCTTCTCTTTCACTTGTTTCTTAGCTGTTGAGAGATTTATACTTTCTAAGGAATTGACAGTTTTACTTATGATTCTAAGAGAACCCAATGACGATAAACAATTGTAAACATCGAGAGAAATTTATAAGGCAATTGTCGGCATAACCATAAGTTATTCATTTTTTAGGCTATAGTTAGTTTTGGGACCAACTTTTAAAATAAGCAACAAGAAACATTTTAATGAGGTCAAGCCAAACGATTGAGCAATAAGAGAACCAATATAGGAAGAGGAGAAAGTTCATTGGGGTTCCCAATCAATGAGAACAAATTTTTCCTTTTTATCTATAGAATGTTGACCATAAATAAAAGAAATAATTAGATTTAGATGAGGAAACTCGTTAGAATTTGGTCAATTAAAAGCATCACACCCATGGGAAGAGATGGAAGGAGACTAAGAAAAAGAAGGACAATTATGGACAATAGGATCTTAAAAGATGGAAGGAGACTAAGAACAGCAAGAATAATTATGGACAATAGGATCTTAAATTCTTGTAGATTAAAATCTATGAGATTGGGAATCACAATTCTTTCTAATAGGCAATTTTTGAACCATGAATTGGCAAGTGCAAGTTGAATTACCCTAACAATCTAAGAAGACCTACAAATGAGTAAATGTGAGTACAATTCTTTTGTCTTTTGGCTGAATCTAAATAAACATTATGGAAGAAATAATCTTTAATAAATGATGAGAAATTAAAATGAAAAGAAAATTTTCATAAGAGAATAAATTATATTTTCAAATTCAGTAAAAGGAATCTCCATATGTCAAATTTGAGAAAATTTAAACCAAGGGTTAGGGCTAATCTCCTAAAAGAATGATATACCATGAAAATGGATCAGGTAAAGAATCATGAATCTAAGACAGTACTTGCTTGACTTTGGTGCAAAACCAAAATGAAAGCATGCTTTTGTCTCAAGCTCCCCACAAATTAGACAAGAGGATTAAGAACACCCAAATGAGATAAAAGGGAACAAAGTATATATCTTGATAAATAAAGCACCACGTGAAATGAGCTAACTTGGGCTGGAAAAATATCAATAGATAATTTGAAATATGTGATGTTGATTACTCATTGAGGAAAAGAGATTCCGATGATGATTTAGTTGAGCCACCATAGGTCTAGGATGAGACATAAGCCATATATATTACTTGTGGCCTTTTGAAATTGAAAAAAGTATATCAACATACCAATTTCAATATAAGCAATATGGCTTAAATTTTCTAACTCGGATTGTATGAACCATGTGTTGAGGAATGACATTCTTTGCAATCTAATAGATCTCATGTCCCCAGTTGATTATATGAAACTTCAACTTAATCTTAGGCCAAGACAATAAATTCTTGATAGATTTATTGAAGGATCAAGCAACATTTTAACTCCTCATTATAAAACATCAAATCATAGACCAAAGGAGCTTTGGTTGTATGATGGTCTAATATGGTAGAACTAGAGATAACCATATAGAACATTGACTAATAAAAAGTTCATTATAGAAATCAACACCCATTTAAAGAAGAGACAACTTGATGAACCACTAATTCTTGTAAATTCTCTTCATAACAAAATTGCCTTGGATTTGAATGGTTTCCATTAGAGTGAGGAAAGTATGAATCCCTATGTCTTTCCACACTAGATTCTTAGATGGAACTTCAAAATACAAATAATGCTTTATATAAGAATTTCTGAGAATTATTACCTTCCAAGCCCTTGACCCATTTACAAAGACAAAAATCAATAGCAAGCTAAAAACCCTAATACCATAACTTAGAGGCAACAAAGAATCCAAACCATGAGATATTATTTATTATTTATTTTAGAAGATGCCAATAGAAAATCTTCAACAAACTCCTTAAAAATCAATTGGGGGGCCTAATTTGAATACAATAAGAAGAATAGACATGAGTAGTGGATATTTGTTTAGAGCTTATTTATAACTTTCCAACCAAAAATAAGTTTTGTTATCTAGAAACCCAACTTCTTTTCAATTTTTGAAAATGGTAGCTTACCAAAAAATTAGTAGGAGGATCTTAAAAGGAAAAGTAAATGCCAATAAATATTAATATCTCCTTCTAACTAATTGATTTCCAACCATAAGAATCTAACTAGCTAGACTAGGATCTAGAAATAATTTCCCATACTATTGAATCAGTTTCCATTGAATACTAGATACTAAGACATAACAAAATATGGGGTGACTACACAAAGATGGGGGACCAAAAAAGGAGTATAAATAGCCATTTTTTTAAAAATCAAAGATTTTTTTATTTCAATGATAAAACCAAGATAGTTACACTCAAAATTTGTAGATGTGATGAAAATGAGTTGTAAGACTCTAAATCTAGTTTGTAAACTACTATTCTTTTTTTCAGATTAAGGGCCTTAAAAGGGGAGCACACAAAGTGGTCTTGTTTTATTTAAAAAGTAAAACATAACATAGAATCTAAGTGTTCTCCCTAAAATGTTAACTTTTTTGAATTTATTTAATTATTCTAGTGAGAAGTCACTAATGCCACATAGTTTATCCTAGATTTCTTGGCTAATTTTTTGATGAATGCATGACTTTATTACATATTTTAAATATGGACACATCATGAAAACATGAAATTTGAGTTTACCACCACCCACACCCCCCCCCACCCCACCCCCACCCCCACTTCAAAAATAAATAGATAAATAAATATTGTGGAAAATTCATCAAAAATGACTTTCTTTAGGTGTGTTAAATGGACTGTAGTTTATAAAAATATTATTAATTTTAAAACTTGATGATCGAGTCAAAATCTATGCCCCAAATACTAGACATTGGGTTTTGACAAAAAATGAACCTAATTATTAAAGAAATTAGAGATGGAAACCATAAAATAATCATTTAACGTAAAATAAATTATATGGTTAGATATTTAATATAAATCTCAACAACATCATGGTGTCTGATTTTGTCTCTATTAGACCATATTAAAACCTGACGAGGAGCACAAATCAAAATATAAGAAATCTTTGCATGTTTGTTGAAAAACACTTTTCAAGTTTGTCATAGTCTTCGAAGCCTTTGGTTTGGATGCCCAAGGCAAATCCAATCCTAAGGATGGGTATTTCTCAAGGTAGTTCATATGGTACATGCCATATTAGTCATGCATCATATTTATAAATTCTCTCCATATGGCATGCACCATATATGGTACTAGCCAAATGAAAAAATGCATTTTTTTCATTATCAAGTTATAATTAATCTCTTAACATGAGTATATACATGAAATACAATATCAAGTTATAATTAATCTCTTAACATAAGTATACATGAAATATAATATTTAATCATAATACCCATCTCAATATGTGTTTTTATATTCTTATACATTAACTATAAATATTCCATGTATATATTGTTAGGGTGTTTAAGAGTGGTTTTAGATCTCTAAGAGTTATAATGTAGATTCTAGGTTTTTATGATCATATAATTTTCCAAACTTTTTCTAATTTCAGCAATTAGCATGCTCCTATTAATATTATCCCAATTTTTATATATCTAACTCTATTTATCTCCCCCAAAGTATAGACCTATCTCTCATCGTCTTTTATCTCTCTCACCTTTCTCTACCACCCCCTTACTCTCTCTTATATTTCCTTCCCTTTTGAGGGTGATATATATATATATATATATATATATATATATATATATATATATATATATATATATATATATATATATATATATATATATATATATATATATATATATATATATATCCTTCTCTTATCTCTCTCACAAATATCACCCTGCCTAGGTTCCTACCTCCATTTTTTCCTCTCTCCCTCTTTACTCCCCTCCCTCCTTACCTTTATATTTATCTCCCTCTTTCTTTCTCTTATTTTATGTATGCATTCTCTAGATTATTGCATCTCCCTGTCACCCTTTTTCTCCCCTCTCTTTATTCCCCCCTCTCTCCCTCTCCACCTCTATACCACTTTATCCATGTCTTATTGAAAAAATCTCTCTATTCCCTACTATCTATCTTATGCCTCTCTCTCACCATATAGGTCTCTCACTTATCCCTCTCACTTACACCCCACCCACCTCTAGGTACATCGTATCACTATCTATCCCACTCTAGTTCTATCTCTTTTTATTTCCCTCTCTCTTTCCCACCTTACCCATCTCCCTCTATGTAATTATCTCTCTCTTCTATCACCTTCGTCCCCCTTCCTATAGTTTTATCACTCCATCCATGTATATCTCTCCCTCCACCCCTTACTCTACCTTCTCTTTGTTCTTCTATCTATCCTAGATGCTTCATCCCTCCCACCTCTAGGTAATTATTTCTCCTTTTACTTTATAAGGTAAATTTTTTAGGGCATATAATTGTTAATGTTATAGGTTTTTAGAGATAGGGTATAGGAAATAAGATTTAGGGTCTACTATTTAGGATTTAGGATTTACGATATTGGTATATATTTTAGGGTACAATGTTAATGGTGAAAGGTTTAGGATACATAGGTTTGAGGCTATTTCATGTGTGTACCCTCTCTCCCTCTCTCTTACCCCCATATATCACCCTCCCACTCAATTATTATCTATGCCAAGAGGGTAGAAGTACATATATGTGTCACATTCAAATTTGTTTTGGAAAAATCTCATTTCCCATCACAAATAAATTTTTTTTTAAAACTAAAAATATACTTTTATAGATTTCAGAGTCAAGATCATCATCATGTAAATTTTTTAGTGTTGTAATTAGCTATAATATGTTATAATTTTAATATATTGAAAGTAGGTATTTTAACATTCAAGAAAATGCTTCTTCAAGAAAGGAAAAAAAAATCATATCAAATATATATATAGAGAGAACTAGATGACAGACTCTTCTTCAAGAATATGTTTTTTTTTTCAAAAATTTGTAGATTTGATAGGGAAATTTTGACGAGACGAAAAGAAATTTTTGGTTTTTGATAAGTTTGACTTTGAGTACTTATAACAGAGAAAATATACATAAAAAACCAATAGTTCATTTTTTATGCACTGGTTATACATGTCATCTATAACATAAATTTTGAAATCAAGGCAAAAAATGATTACTTGCATAGACTTATTTTACGGTAACTACAATCCATATTTCCAGTGATTAAAAATTGGACTTCAAAATTTTTTTTTAAAATACATAAATTCATGTTCAATTTTTTATATAAAAAAAAACTATAGGTATAAACTTCATCCAAATTTACACATTTTATCAGTTTACATTATCTTCATATTCTAAACATAAATTTTACCTTTATGTCATTAAATTTGAATAGTTTGTGTTGTCAACCTTTTCCTTTATAAATTATGACACAAGCTTGTACTTTCACCCAAGTCGATCGTAAAAGTGGAAAAGAGAAATAGAATAAAGTGGTTAAGATATTTGGGAGAGACTGAGAGAGGGAAGAATAGAGAGAATGGAAAATATATGGCAAAGAGAGGGAGAAAGGAGAGAGATAGGGGAGGGAGAGAAAGAGAGAGAGAGGGTGGGCAGAGAGGATGGGGGAGTTGGGGGAGAGTCATGGGGCTTCACTTGTTGAACTTGAATCATAAAACATGAACATATTCACAACATACTAAATATATCCCCTATTTTCAAAAAAAATTGCCCCAAACTCCTTTCTTCAGCCCCTTCAATACCCACTCGATACACTCCACATGGTTTTTCATATATAAACCTCCACCCCTCCCCAAAAAACTCCTCCACCTTATTTAGGGAACATCTTACTCCCTTTATGAATGTACATGGTATTATGTGTTTCCCATTTAGTCAAATCCCTTATGAGGAGAGGGAGAGAGAGGTTTGGAAGAGGGAGAGGATGGAAATAGGGAGAGAGTGAGAGAGGAGAGATGAGATAAGGAAAAAAAGGGAGAAAAGATTTAAGTTTCTTAGGGTTGAGAGAGAGAGAGAAATTGGAGTTTAAGTATTATGTTTATAGAGTTTAGGGTTTAGAGTTTATAATGAGAAAGATGGGATAAAATGATAGTGGAAGAAGAAAAGAGATGAGAAGAAAAATAGAGAGAGAGGGAGAGAAGAGAGAGGTATACCTCTTTCTCTCTCCATCTCTCTTCCACAAAACCCTATATACATAAATCCTCAAATTTAATTTATTTCTCCCTCTTATCTCTCTTTATTTCTCCCATTCTCACTCTCTCACTCCTTCTCTCCTCTCCCTATTCATAATATCTCTCCCTCTCTCCTCATATCTCCCCTGTCCCAGTTCCCTACTTATCCATATTTATCGGTACCTCTCTCTCTTCAACTCTCCCTCTCTCTCTTTTCTTAAACCATAAACTTTAAACCCTATGCCCTAAAACTTAATCCTTATAACCATAAACCCTAAACCATAATTATTTATTAACTTTCTCTCTTCCCCATCTCTTTCTCTTTTCCTCTTTCCCACGTCTCCCTCCCTCTTTCCATCTCTCCCTCTCTACATCCCCCATCTTCTTCTATCTCTCTATCCTACCCTCTCTTACTTTTTCTCTATTTCATTTTTCTCCAACTTCCCTACCTCACTTATACTCCCTCACTCTCCTCTATTCATCACCCTCAGTCCCCCATCTCTATACATCTCTTTCTCTCTTCATA
This sequence comes from Cupressus sempervirens, assembly GCA_028749045.1. NCBI lineage: Eukaryota > Viridiplantae > Streptophyta > Pinopsida > Cupressales > Cupressaceae > Cupressus > Cupressus sempervirens. The sequence goes on from CM053783.1 coordinate 748,644,052, forward strand.
TCTCTATATCAACATTCCTCTCTTTTGCTAAACCCTAAACTATTAACCCTATGCCTTAATCCTAAACCCTATAACAATTTTCCCAAAACCTTAAATCATTTATCCATTTCTTCCTTCTCCCTCTCTCTTTCCTCCTTCGTCACTATTTTTATTATCTCCCTTTCTCTCTATTACATACCTAAGAGGGGGGTGTATCCATTTTCCTACAATGCCTTCAAATAATTTCAATACCAAAAAAACTTCATAAAAATCATAATCATTCACTCAGTGTACTCACTTAACTTCATAATTAACTCACTCAATTACTTGACTCTAAATTGTTCATTCACTATTCTATAATAATCAACTCATAGCAATAAAACTTAGATATTATCGGCCATTAACCTAGTTGTTACTAAGTTGTAGTAAAATAAAAATAACATGTAAAAATCAACTTGTGGCATCACAACAATCACACATTTGACACCAAGATTTTTAACATGGAAACCCTACAAAGGGAAAAACCACCTAGGACTGATAACCCAAAATTTCCACTCTTCTAAAGTGATCTCTACTAGGATCTAACCTTGTTAAAGGTTTACATATACATTTCTAATGTGACTTTGTTGGAGGATTTACACCAAAATATCATCTAGACCTTATCACTTCTTGATCTTGCCTAAAGAGTGGTCTTCTCTAAAGGACTTGTAAACACCACTAATTGATGTTACTATATAGGGTTTTAAAAACTTGTTAGGTCCACTTGGTTAAGATATTTTTCTACTACAATGTTTAGAAAGTAATAGTACAAATGATTTGTTAGGTGCACTACCTAAGGTCTTCTTTCTGCTCAATCTCTTCCTAATGTCTAACCTCTAATCTCTTTACTCTTTTCTCTTAATTGGTTGATTCACTCCTTCTCTCTTTCTTCTTCTTTAAACTTTTCTTGGTTCACTTGTCTTTTCTTCTTGAACTTTTCACTTTGATCTCCTTCTTCAAAAGTTCCTCCAATGATTAGAAACCAAAAAACTTTCTCAACTACTCTTTAAATAGTAATCTATGTGTTTCCAATTTCTTCCAATTACTATCACTTAATCATAATCATTGATCTCAAGTTCATACCGAATGCAAGAAATGTAGACACTCAAAAAATAGAATTGTCATATCACTTTGTTTCTATTCTTATGCTTCTTCAATATTCATCATCATATATTCCTTACATTTTCCTAGTCATTGATCTTGTAACAAACTTTGACTCATGACTTTGAACATCTTGAACATTCGTTATTTCCATCAAAATTCAGCCTCTGATTCCATCTTTTCAAACTTGTTCTTCTTCTTTTTACTTGGTGAACATAACATTTCACTTGGGTAGTCTAACACTCGAGCAATGCTGAACTTTTGACTTTACTTTTCCAACTACTTGGTGAAGTCACTTGATGAATATTGTCTTCCTTCAATAACCCTATCACTCAGTTTAGCTTGTATATCTCAATACATTACAATATTACATGATTGTAAAATAATCAAACCAACTTTTTATTATCACTATCTAACTCATTCAAGTTCCCATTGAATACCATACTTATCAAATCTATTGTGAACATACTTTCTTCAAATCTTCTTCATCAATCAAAATGATATGGAACTCTACTGAATTAGCATAATGTCTAGCCAACTAAGACTTGGCATCAATGACAACATAACAATTGATATAGCTCTTTTACATACATTTATAGAATTGTCAATTTCATTATCAGTTGGGGCTAAAAGTATCTCCCTTTGGCATTGATGTCAACACATAACATATGATTTTATATTACATAAGATAATGAAATGTATGCATTGGCAAAAATACAATTTTTTAGCTTTTTGACTTCATCATTAGGTTCTCTATAACTCAACCTATAGCAACAATCATCATCAAGATTATCTCCCCCTTAGAATATGATACTTCTTCTGTTCAACTTCACTTTTGATTTTTTCAGACTTACTCCCCCTTTGCATAGCATTATTTGATTCTTTGCATCTTCATTCTCTCCTCTTTTGTATTATGATATTCTCCCCTTTGTAATCTTCATATTCTCTCTTTGATAATCTTCTCCCTTTGAGTCATCCTACTACTTTATTGATATTCTCCTCCTTTGACAACAATGCCAAATTTCATTATAATTTTGAATATGAAACTTATAAAACCTTGTAGTTTTCCTTGTACCTTGCATGTATTGTTTACATTAGTTTCATCACAATATTCTTCACAACTTCATAAAACTCCTAAAGTGTGAACTCTTGCATCAACTCCATAAAGATGTTTATGTTCATCCATGAATTGATTAAACATGAATCTTCACCTAGTGAATTTTGGATATGAGCGGGACCCCTAGTTTACCTCTTAGATACTCAAAAGCATCCTTAGGCAATGGCTTATTAAATATGTCTACAATTTTCTCTTTAGACTTCACATATTCAAGCCTCATTTGTTTCTCTTGTACTTTCCACCCCAAGTAATGGTACTTGATTGGTATATTCTTTTTTTTACATGAATTACAAGATTCTTTGATATATTTATTACACTAGTGATCACAATAAATAGTAACAAGCTCGGTTATCTTTTATTGCACACCTTCCAACAATTGTTTAATCCATACAATAATTGAACAATTGATTGTAGCAGTAACATAGTCAACTTCAATAGTAGATTGTGAAATACATCTTTGTTTTTTACTTATCCAAGTTATCAATCGTTCTCCTAAAAAGAAAGCTCCACCACTTGATCTGTTTCTATCATCAACATTACTAACCCAATCAACATCTGTGTAGACTTTAAGATTAAATTCATCATCTTTTTTGTACCATGGCCCATAATCTTCAATTCCTTTTAGATATGTGAATATCCTCTTCACAACAATCATGTGTGTCTCCTTGGGATTAGAGTAAAACCTTGCAACTATTCCAAAAACATGTGCAATATCTTGTCTACTCGGTACAACATACTATGATTTACCAATCATGGATTTGTATTGTGTTTCATTCATTTGTCTAATAGTGTCTTCCTTTGATAAATTTAATCCAATCACCATAGGTGTACTCACTAGCTTAGACTCATCCATCCCAAATGTATTCAATATTTCTTTCACATACTTAGATAGGATCACATATATACCTTTCCTTGTTTAATGAACTTGTATAACAGTGAAAATTTTTATCCCACCAAACATTGACATCTCAAATTTTGTACTCATTTGATCATAAAATATATTACATAGCATGCCATTTCATCCAAATATAATTTTTATCCATAAATAGTTCAGCAATCAATATCATATCATCATATTGACATTTCAAACAGGGATTAATTTTCTCACTTGTTCTAGCAAAACCAATCTTAATCAAATAAGAATGTAACTTTTTTATACCATGCTCTTGGTGCTTGTCTCAATCCATATAATGCCTTGATGGATTTGCAAACCATGTTCCTCTGGTTAGGTTCAATGAATCCTTTAGGTTGTTCGATATAGACTTCCTTTTTTGGAAATATAGGAGTAACTAAGAGGGGGGGGTGAATCAGTTACCACTAAAATAAATCTCAAATCCCTTAGATGTCAACAATAAAATTTAGACTAAGAAAACTAATTGTTGCTATTACTTGGTAAACACATAGAAAATGTTGTAACTTGGTAAATGTAGAGTGTGAATTACTTTTTAAATCTTAAGATATTATCATTAGTTATTTGCAAGCATGAAAGAAATAATACGAACACATGAGACACCATGATTTAATGTGGAAACCCAATTTGGGAAAAACCACCAATGTAACTAATTACTGTTTTTCACTCTTCTAAAGTGAGCCCTGATAGGAGTCAACCCTATTAAAGGTTACAAAACACACTGTTAGGTGTGACCCTGTTAGGAGATTTAATCACCCTACTAGGAGTGGCCTTGCAAGAGGTCTTAAAACAATTCAATGGAATTGCCGCCTTGTTAGAGGATTTACAACTGGCTGTTAAACCAAGTCTGTTAAGAGATTTTAGATCACTGCTAAAATGGTTAGAGAGTAACAATGAAATGGCCTGATTGTGATGCTACTGAATTTCTGAATCTAGATCTCTATTCTGCTTAAACTTGATCCTTCCTGATCAAATATTACTTTTCTACTCTCCAAGGATACCTACTTATGCTTCAAGTTCACTCCCTCTCTTTTCTTCGCAATTCAATCAACACACTTGCACACGCTAGAAATCTCAACCTTTTATTTATACCTTCTAGATTGTCAAGTCAGCTCAAATTCAAATTACAATAACCAATATTCATCACCATAGTTGGCTAGAATCAATACATAAAGTAATTAAGCTTCATATGCAAAAACAAGAAAAAATCCTTCGTAAGTCAACCCTACTCGATAGAAACCAACTTTAGAATGATTTCCTATGTTAACCAATAGAAGCTTGGTTAACACTGCAAACTTGCAAAAATCCTTTAGCAACTGAGTGAACTCAGTGAACACTGACTCTATCCAATTTTCCCTTCATTAAATAAGTGGACTCGGTCAACACTCTTTTTTGCTTGAATTCCTTTGATGTTCAAGTGAGCTCGGTAGACACTGCCATCTATTCAAAGTAAACCAGTGAATGCTTGGTAGACAAGGAAAACTATCTTCATTGACCAAGTGAGCTCGGTAAGCATTGTCTGTCAACTGATATGACATTTGTGTAACATCAAAGACAACACATAATTAATCAATTGTATCCAACAATCTCCCTCTTTGGCATTGATGGCAACACAACATGTCATATCACAATGAAATTTTGAGAACAAGATTATTTTGAGAGAAAATTTCTCTCTTTGATTTTTCACAAGAACTTCTTCTTTATGTTGTATTCTCCCTTTGTATACCTCCTTTTCAAACTTCTCCCTCTACAAAATTTCAAAAGGATAAAGATATGATAGTAAACTTCTCCCTCTTTGACAACATATGCCAAAGACAACACATGCCAAATTTGTATCAATCTACCTTGAGTATCGATTCATATGCAATTTTTTTTTTATTGTGTTGCATCAATTGATTGATCTTTAGCTTTGTTCTAGTTGATGCATCACTAAACTTTATTTAGTGAGCTTCAGATAGGGGAATGACCCCTAGCTTACCTCATAGATACAAGAATGCATCCTTAGGTAATGGCTTGGTGAATATGTCTACAATTCATTCTTTTGTATGGACATATTCCAATCTAATTTCTTTGTTTTGCACCAGTTCTCTAACAAAGTGATATTTTATAGCAATGTGCTTTTTTTGGAATGCATCACTAGATTCTTTGATATGTTAATTGTGTTATTGTTATCACAATACATGACTACTAGCTCTTTGATTTCAACCTTCATTCCTTCCAGCAATTATTTGAACCAAACAATGTTAGAATAATTCACTACTACTGCTACATACTCTGCTTCTACTGTAGATTGGGATGCGCATTTTTTCTTCTTGCTTGTCCAAGATACCAACCTTTTACCAAGAAAGAAAGCTCCACCACTTGTGCTTTTTCTATCATCAAGATTTCTTGCCCAATCAGCATCAATGAATACCTTTAGGTCTAGGTTTCGTCCAAGTTTGTACCATATGCCATAGTCTTTAGTACATTTCAGATATCTCAAGATTCTTTTGATTGCCATGATATGATTTTCTCTAGGTTTAGCTAAGAATATTGCCACTATCCCAACTGCTAAGGCAATATCAAGCCTTGTGTGAACTACATATTGTAATTTTCTAATCATTGATCTATATAAGGTTTGATCTACTTCTTTGGAATCATCATCTTTGGTAAGCTTGAGTCTAGTACACATGAGGGTACCAACTAGCTTAGAATCTTCCATACCAAAAATTTTGAGTATCTCTTTTACATACTTGGATTGGGTGATATAGATACCATTCTTGTTCTATTGTATTTGCAATCCAACAAAGAATTTTATTTCACCAAACATGCACATCTCAAACTCTTTGTTCATTTGTTCTAAAAATGCTTTGCATAGATCATCATTTCATATAAATAAAGTGTCATCCACAAAAATCTCTGCCAAAACAATTTTTTTATTTGGCCCTTCCTTGTTGTACAGACTATTGTTATCATTTGTTCTCTAAAAATCAATCTGTATCAAGTAGTTATGTAGTCTTTCATACCAGGCTCTAGGAGGTTGTTTGAGACCATATAGAGCTTTGTGTAATTTTTAAACCATATCTCTTTTGTTAGGATCAACAAAACCTTCTATCTATTCAATTTAGACTTCTTCATCAAGAATTCCATTCAGAAATGTAGATTTAACATCCATTTGATATACTTTGAATCCTTTGTGAGCAGCATATGCAAGTAGGGTCTTAACAGCTTCTAATCTTGCAACAGGAGCACAAGTCTCACCATAATCAATTCTTTCTTCTTGAAATTACCCTTTACACACTAATCTAGCTTTGTTTCTTGATATTTTTCCATCTTCATTCAACTTATTTCTAAATACCCATTTTGTTCCAATCACATTTTTATCTTTAGGCCTAGGAACAAGAGTCCAAGTTTTGTTCTTTTCTATCTATTCTATTTCTTCATTTTCTCAATCCAACTTTCATTTTATATAGCATCCTTAATACTTCTAGGTTCAAAATCAACAAGTAAACATGTAACTTTCAATTTGCTTCTTGTCATAGTACCTTCTAATTTATCTCCAATAATCTGATCAGGTGCATGCTACCTTCTAACATATTTGGCCAATACAGGTTCTTTTCCTTTTGAATGAATTGTACTTTCTTCATTTTGAATTTCAACTTTACGCTCAAGTCATTTAGACTTGGTAGATATTGGCTCAGTAGCTTTAGAATTTGACTCGGGTCCTTGTGACTCGATTTTTACTTCTTGCAACTCGATAGCTGAGGAAGAATCAGAGGTGAAGTCTCCTTATTGTTAGATATGTTGGGTAATGTATCAAGCTTGAAGTAAACAAATCTTTTGTAATCTTTTGGTTCCCTTTTTCTTTCTTCTTTAGTCTTTTCTGCAAACTCATCAATTCTCACATGTACACTTTTTATGATTTTATGAGTAGACAAATTCAAACATTTATATGCCTTACTTCTGTAGGAATATCCTAAGAATATACCTTCATCACCTTTCACATCAAATTTTCCTTTTCTAGACTCTTTCAAGATATGACATTTACTACCAAATACTTTCAGGTAACTTACATTGGGTTTATAGCCATACCATAATTCATAGGGAGTTTTATGTGAGTCCTTCTTCAATTGTACTGGTTCAAAGTATGAACTACAATGCTGATGGCTTCCTTTCATTATTTGATAGAAACATTCTTTTCAATCATTAGAGTCCTTGCACAATCCATGATGGATCTATTTCTTCTTTCAGCTATTCCATTTTGCTCAAGAGTACCAGGGGTTGATACTTGCCTTTTGATTCCTCTTTCAATGCAAAAATTATTGCATTCATTGGAGATGAATTCACCACCTCTGTCTGATTGAATATTTCTTTTTCTACTCTTGCTAGATACCATTTGAATTTCTCAAATACTTCTGACTTTTCTCTAAGGTACATAATAGTCGTCATTCTAGAATAGTCATCAACAAAAAGAATAAAAAAAATTTCTCCGCTATAACCTTCTATTCCAATGGATCCACATAGGTTAGTATGCACAATTTCCAAGACATCTTTAGATTGATTATAGTTTTTGCTCTTACAACTAGTCTTTCCAATTTTGCCAATCTAACAATTTTTGCATAAACCAACATCTAGTTTCTTCAAACTAGGGATACCTCTTACTTTTTTGAATTTTCTTATCTTCACCATACTATCAAAGTTTACATGACATAGTCTTCCATGCCATAACCAAATTTCTTCCATTTGAGCAATAAAACATGAGCAATCACCAAGATCAAGATAAAATAGGTTACTTCTGGTTTGTTTTCCTAATACAATTGAATTCCCTTTGTCATCTAGCAGCCTTGTCTTGTCATGCATGAATTCTACCTTGAATCCAATGTTGATTAGTTGTGCCACACTTAGTAGGTTATGTTTTAGTCCTTCAACCCAATAGGCATTCTCACATACAAGTTCACTGGTTAATGAGATTCGTCCTTTCCATTTTATACAACAAGGTTCATTGTTTCCAAACCTTACACTACCTCCATCATAGTGTTCAAAGTGTTCAAATTTTTTTTTGTCTCTAGTCATATGATGTGAACATCCACTATCTATGATCCATGTGTCATTTTTACTAACATGAGAGATAAGTTCCATCTTAGCTTCTTCTTCATCAAATTCATCTTTTATAGCAATGTACACTATTTCATCTTCACTGTTATCAAAATCTTTAGCAATAAAATAAGTCTTCTTACCTTTGTCTTTGAAGGATTTGTGACTTTTGGATTTTGTCTTGCCTTTGTCCCTGTGGCTCTTCTTCTCATCTTTTCTTTCTTTGTTTGGGCACCTGGCAGCAATATATATGACCAATTTCTTCACATGAAAAGTAGATTAAAGGAACTTTACCTTTGTACTTTCCTCTACCTCTAGAATATTTCTTTGCAAGTAAAGCTTCAACAACTTCAAGATCACTGTCAAAACTTTCCTCTATTTCCTCTTCACTCTCTAACTAAACATCCTTTATTTTCTTGCCTTTCTCTTTGAGTGAAATTTTTTCTTCAAATGCAAACTCAACATTTTTGGAAGCTGGAACATAATTGTCAAAGTTGTCTAGCTCAAAAGCTGTCAATCTTCCTACCAAGGCATCCAAACTTAACTTGTGATTTTGGTCACATCTCTTTTCTTGAATAGAAGATACTCTAATTTCATAGATAGGAAGCAATATTCTAAGAACTTTACTTACAACAATTTTTTTCTTGATTTCTCCTCCAGAAGCTCGGATTGCACTAACACTAGCTTTTATTCTTTCCACATATTTGGCAACATTTTCATCTTCTCTCATTCTCATCTGATCAAACTGTCCTCTTAGGCTTTTTTTTTTTTCTCTCCTTACATTTTCATCACCACCATAGATATCCTTTAGCTTGTTCCACATATCAAAAGCAGTTTTATAGTCTTTGATCTCATCAAATTCATCATAGCTAAGAGCAGATGCAATATCAATCATCATGATGTTAAGGTTCTTTTTCTTAGCAAGATCTCCAACAGATAATGTACCAGTAGGAGTTTTTTATTCTTCATCAAAGTATTTGTAGCCTAAATCACTAATGGTAGCCAGATGAAGTCTCATGAGTCCCTGCCATGCTAAAAAGTTGTCTCTATTTAGCTTTGGAATTTCTCTCTTGTAAGACATCCTAATCTTTAGCTTAGGTCCTTTAAACCTTTCCTACAAGTACCAAAAGCTCTGATACCAATTATTGGAAATATAGAAGGAGTAACTAAGAAGGGGGGTGAATTAGTTACCACTAAAATAAATCCTAGATCCCTTAGATGTCAAAAATAAAATTTAGACTGAGAAAACTAATTGTTGTTGTCTCTTGGTAAACACACAAAAAATGTTGTAACTCGGTGAATGTAGAGTGTGAATTACTTTTTTAAATCTTAAGATGTTATCATTAGTTATTTGCAAGCATGAAAGAAATACTATGAACACATGAGACACCAGGATTTAACATGGAAACATAATTTGGAAAAAACCACCAATGTAACTAGTTACTATTTTTCACTCTTTCGAAGTGAGCCCTGTTAGGAGCCAACCTTGTTAAAGGTTAAAAAACACATTCTTAGGTGTGACCCTATTAGGAGATTTAATCACCTTGCTAGGAGTGGCCTTGCAAGAGGTCTTAAAATAATTCAATGGAATTGCCAACTTGTTAGAGGATTTACAACTAGCTGTTAAAACAACTATGTTAAGAGATTTTAGATCACTACTACAATGGTTAGAGAGTAAAAATGAAATGACCTAATTATGATGCAACTAAATTGCTAAATCTAGATCTCTATTCTGCTTAAACTTGATCCTTCCTAATCAAATATTACTTTTCTGCTCCCCAAGGATACTTGCTTATCCTTCAAGTTTTCTCCCTCTCTTTTCTTGTCAATTCAATCAACACACTTGCACACACTAGAAATCTCAACTTGACCTTTTATTTATACTGTCTAGATTGTCAAGTCAGCCCAAATTCAAATTACAATAACCAATATTCATCACCATAGTTGGCTGAAATCAATACATAAAGTAATTAAGCTTCATATGCCAAAACAAGAAAAAATCCTTCGTAAGCTAACCCTACTCAATAGAAACTAACTTTAGAATAATTTCTTGTGTTAACCAATAGAAGCTCAGTTAACACTGTCAACTTACAGAAATCATTTGGCAACCGAGTGAACTCAGTGAACACTGACTCTATCCAACTTTCCCTTCATTAACCGAGTGAGCTCGGTTAACATTCTTTTCTACCTGAATTCCTTCGACATTCGAGTGAGCTCAGAAGACACTGCCATCTATTCAAAGTAAACCAGTGAACACTTGGTAGACAAGGAAAACTATCTTCACTGAAAGTATTTTCTATCAACTGATATGAAATTTGTGTAACATCAAAGACAACACACAATTAATCAGTTGTATCCAACAATAAATAGTTCAGCAATCAATACCATATCATCATATTGACATTTCAAATAGGGATTAATTTTCTCACTTGTTCTAACAAAACCAATCTTAATCAAATAAGAATTTAACTTTTTTATACCATGCTCTTGGTGCTTGTCTTAGTCCATATAATGCCTTGTTGGATTTGCCAAACATGTTTCTCTAGTTAGGTTCAGTGAATCCTTTAGGTTGTTTGATATAGACTTCCTCTTCAAGTATTTCATTGAGAAATTGTAGATTTGATATCCATTTGATAAACTTTGAACTTCATATATGTATCATAGGATAAAAATTTTCTTACACCTTACAATCTAGCCACAAGTGCAAAATTCTCATCATAGTGTATTCCTTCTTCTTGTGTATAACCTTTGCAAACCAATATTGCATTTTTTCTTACCACTTCTCCATTTGGTTTGAATCACATTCTTATTTGTAGGTCTTAGTACTAATGTCCATGAATTTTTATTCTCTATCTAATCAATCTCTTCATTCATTACATTTATCCAATCCACAACCTAAACTATTCTTGACTCAAAATCAATAATCAAACAATTACTATCAGTTAACTTACTTCTTGTTTGTACTCCACCACTTCTTTCACGAATAATTTCTTTAGGGGAATGATTATTTCTCACATATGTGGCCAACATAGGTTCATATCTTTTACTTTCAACAATTTATCCACTCAGGGGTCCAACTTCATGCTCAGGTTGTACTATCTGGTGTTCGGGTAAATCATTTTGTAACTTGGGTTATATTTTCTAGTGATTGATGGCTCCCTTTTGTAACTTGGGTAGTGTGTCTTGTTCTTATTTATACACATACCTAAACTTTTTATAATCTTTAGGTTCATTCTTGCTTTCTACATCATTCTTATCTGCAAACTCATCAATCCTTACATTTCTACTTTCAATCATCTTGTCAGTAGCTTTGTTCAAACATTTATAAGATTTTTTCTTAGATGAATAACCAAGGAATATACCTTAATTTCCTTTAAAATCAAATTTATGATTCCTTGCATCCTTGTGAATGTAACACCTACATCCAAAGATTTTAAAATAACTTACATTGGATGTATGTACATACTCGAGTTCATAAGGTGTCTTGTTTGTTCTTTTCTTCAACTAAATCTAGTTGAGAGTAATTTCTTCTCTCCAATATATCTAAGAAACCTCTTTTCAATCATTAATATCCTTGCACAATCCACAATTGATCTATTTCTTCTCTTAGCAATACCATTCTATTGTGGTGTCCTTGGTGTAGATAATTATCTCGTAATAACATTCTTAGCACAACATTTAGTGAGATCAACAAACATAAACTCACCACCTCTATCAGATCTTAAATACTTCAAAGATTTACCAATTTCTTTCTCAACTCTAGATTTATACCATTTGAACATATCAAAGGCATGTGATTTCATCTTCATGAACATAACATTCATCATTCTAGAATAGTTATCAAAAAAAAATTTGAGATATTTTTCACCATGATAACTATCCACACCTATTATTCCACATAGATCAATATGCACTAGCTCTAGGATATTTATTGAAGTGTGTGTTTTGCTTGGAAAATTAGATTTTTTCATCTTACCAAGCTGACACTCTTTACACATATCATTTTTAGGTTTTTGTAGATTCATTAAACCTCTAACTCTTTTCTTTTTACTGACCTTCACCATGTTCTCAAATTTTACATGACACGGCCTTTTATGCCACAACCATTAATCCTCAACTTTATCAAATAAACATGTCTCAATGGTAGGATTAGTATAGAATAAGTTACCTCTTGTTTTCATCCTAGTTCTAATTATATTTCCTTTATCATCATAGATCTTGACTTTTATGTTTTGAAATTCCAACATGTGACCTGAATTATTTAACTAATCAATACTAAAAGATCATACTTTGGTCCTTGTACCCAATTTACATCATCACATCTGATCTTATCAATCATCATTAGTGATCCTCTACCTTTCACTGGACATGGAACATCATTACCTAGCTTAACTGTTATGCCATATGATGTGAGCATCCACTATCTATAATACATGAAGCATTCTTGATAATATGTGGATTAAGGGAAAATTCACTTTCATACATTTCTCCATTGGGATCTTCCTTGATTACAACATATACCATCTCAAGTACTTCCTTCTCTTCATTAATACTAGAATTGATGCGCTCTTCAACAATGTAACTTGACTTATTCCCTTTATCTTTGTAATTAATTTTCTTCATGTACTTGTAAACTTTATTGTCATTTCTATCACTCTTACTTTTTTTAGGAAGCTTAGCAACAAAATGACCAACTTCATTACACTTGAAACAAATCTGGGGTAGTTTACCTTCACCTCTGAAAATATTCTTGCAACAAATGCTTCAAGTTCATCTAGACCATCCTCATAATCAAATTGACTTTCTTCCTTTTTTTGTTTTCTTCTTTGGAACTTTCAATGGTTAGTGAAGATTTAAAATCATGTCCAATTATAACCATACTATTGTCAAAATTGCTCAACTCAAATGCAGTCAACTAACCAACTAAATTGTCAAGCATCAAAACATTACCAGGCACGGATCTTACTTCTTAAATTGTAAAAATTTTGATAGAATAAAAAGGAAAAATAGTTCTAAGAACTTTATTTACAATTTCACTATCACTGATAATTACATCAACAACTTTGATTGCACTTACTATTAGGATTAACCTTGGATAGAAATAATAGTTACATGCAAATATAAGCAATATCAAAAAATAATAGACCACACAAAAGAGAACACAAGACACCAAGATTTAACATGGCTCACCCAATCCTTGGGCTCCACCAACAACAAGTCTAATATTATTATTATCCAGTGATTACAATTTGCAATCCCTTACATCTCAATATCACCATGAGAAGCTACAATATCACAATTACATTATGAAATCCCTAACCCTAAGCCATTTTTATACAAGCTTTTGTCGCTTACAAAATTAGGGCTACAATAAGTCGTCCAATAGGAAAAATAGAAGCCAATTCATTTTACAATATAAGGTAATTTTTGGCTTTGGGGTGTTGCCCTTGAAAACCTCCAACCCCACCTTGTACTGTGACAATCTTGGAGTGCACCTGGGATGCTTCCCTAAGACCCCATAGGAGCACTACCCCTTCACCCTGTCTTGGGGGTCCTACCCCCTTGTAGAAATAATATGGGGAGAAAATTGCACTAAATAAACCTTTGAGTCTGATTAGGCTCCACATTACAATAATCTCCCACTTGGAGACTAACTAGGCTCCATAACAATAACCTCCCACTTGGAGATTGATCATAGCTAAACATGTAGCTCCCACTAGAATATCAAACCACCCTCAACTATGTTGTTCTTTTATTTTGTTCAGTCTAAAAGACCAATCGAAGCTAAAGAGGAATTCAAGTTCTCCCTTGGCACTACCTTTGTAAAAATATCCATTGGATTGTCATTTGTATGTATCTTGTCCAACCTTAACTATCCATCATCCAAAATTGAATGAATGAAATGGTATTGCAACTCTATGTGTTTTGTCTTTGAATGTAGAGTTGAATTATTTGCAAGATGAATGGCACTTTGGCTATCTGTGAATAAATAGTTATCCCTCTATGGATGTCCCAACTCTTCCATGAAGAACTGAAGCCATATCATCTCCTTGGCAACCTCTATAGCAACAACATACTCTACCTCTATAGTGGATAAAGCATTAACCTTTTGCAACTAAGAAACCCAACTCACTACTGCCCCACCAACAATAAATACATAACCTATAGTACTTTGTTTGGTATCAATATCTCCTATCAAATCTGAGTCAACATATCCCTATAAATTAGTAGTAGATCCCCCATGTTCCTCTCAAATATCTAAGAATCCATTTAACTACATTCCAATGCTTAATTCTTGGATGACTCACATACCTGCTAACAACTCCCACTACATGTGCAATATATGGCCTTGTACATACAATGGCATACATCAAGCTTCCTATAGCTGAAGCATAAGGTACCTTAGACATCTTATCCTCCTCTTCTTGTGTCTCAAGATACATCTCCTTAGTCAGCTTCGAATGACCAAGTAAACCTGTGCTGACAGCTTTAGCATTCTCCATAAAGAAATGTTACAACACCTTCACAATATAATTAGCCTAAGATAATGTCAAGTTCATGTTCTTCCTATCTCTCCAAATCTTCATACCAAGGATTTGTTTTTCTACCCCCAAATCCTTCATAGAAAATGCATGTGCTAATTTTTCTTTTAACCCCTTAATGTGATCCATGTTAGACCCAGCTACAAGCATATCATCAACATATAAACATAAAATGATGCAGCTACTATCATCCAACCTCTTAAAATAAACACAATGATCTAAGTGACACCTGCTATATCCATGCTCATACATAAACCTATCAAATTTTAGATAACATTGTCGAGGTGTTTGCTTCAAGCCATATAAACTTATCTTCAATCTGCACACTAAGTTCTCCTTATCTTTGACCTCAAATACCTATGGCTATGCTATACATATCTCTTCATCCAAATCACCATGAAGGAAGGTTGTTTTAACATCAAGCTACTCCAAATGCAAATCTTCAATAGCCACAATACTTAAAATAGTGTGAATAGAAGTCATTTTAACAACAAGAGAAAATATCTCATCAAAATCAATGCCTTTTTTCTGTGCAAATCCTTTTACCACTAACCTAGCTTTAAATCATTTCTTACCTTCATCCTCTTCTTTCAACCTATAAACCCATTTATTCTATAAAACCCTTTTACCTATAGGCAACATGCAAAGATCCCATGTTTTATTTTTCAGCAAAGAGTCCATTTCATCTTTGATTGAAGACTCCCACTTAATCATTATATCCACCTACACAACTTCATCATAACATTTAGGTTCACTAGCATCAATAAGTAAAATAGAATACAAAGAGGGAGAAAATCTTTCTGGAGGTCTACCTAGCCTTGTTGATTGTATAATAGTCACTAGTGTGTGTGGTATTTATTGTTGTGATTGTTGTATATCATGAGGAATTATCTTTTGGAATATCATCAGCACTACATAATCATTTTATTTCTTCTCATGTTGCTGCAACAAACCTTTGTACAACACTTTCTCATTGAATATGATATCCATACTTCCTACAATTTTATGATTTTCATAGTCCCAAATCGTATAACCAAATCCATTAATGCCATATCCAACAAAAAACATATTTCTTTGGCTTAACTTCTATCTTGGTTCTATTTTCAGAATTGATATGAACAAATGCTTCACAACCTAAGGTTTTGAGAAAAGAATAACTTGCCTTCTTACCAGTCCATGCTTCATCTAGAATACCATAGCCCAAAGGAGTAGATGAACCTCTATTAATCAAATATGTAGTAGTATTGATAACATCTACCCACATATTTAAGGGCAACCCTGCCTGAAACCTAATGCTTCTTGCATGCTCCATTGTAGTCTTGTTCATGCATTCAGTCACTCTATTTTCCTATAGAGTCCTTCGAACAATTTTTTGTCTATGAATACCATTAGTGGAGCAATAATCTTCAAATTCATGACTACAATACTCACCACCATTATCAGATCTAAGACATTTTAATTTCTTACCAGTCTCATTTTCAACCAAGCATTTCCATTTCTTAAAAGTTTAAAATATATTAGATTTATGTCTAAGGAAATAAACCCATAATTTTCTAGTTGCATCATCAATAAATTTAACGTAATAATGAGATCCACCAAGGGAATATACATGAGCTAGTCCCCATACACCTATATGCACAAGCTCTAATCTCTCACTTTTATTTTCCTTCCCGGTCTTCAAAAAACTCACTCTCTTTTGTTTTCCATTCACATAAATTTCACAGAAATCCATATTAACACCTTTTAGACCTAGTAAAAATTTCTTTGAATGAAGTACTTTCATACCTTTCTCACTCACATAACCAAGTCTGTGGTGCCATAGTGATGTATCAGAATCTACAACAACTATTTTCTCTCCCTACTCAACTACAACAACTATTACTAAACACTCATTTTTCTCTGAAACAATTAAAGTAGAAGGAATAGTATGACCTAAACAAAGATATAAGGTGCCTACTTTCACACCTTTTGCTACTACAAGGGAACCTTTTGAAACCTTCTAATTTTTGTCATTAAAAGTAACTACACAACCCTCCTCACTAAGTTCCCCTACTAAAATTAAATTCCTATTCAGCCTTGGAATATGTCTTACCTCATGTAGTAGCCAACAATTCCCATTCTACAACTTAATCTTAACATTTCCTTTTCCAAAAATTTGAAAGGGTTCATTATCCCCCACATAAACAAGTCCAAAACCCCCTTGGACATAATCAATAAAATAACCTCTATGAGGTGTAGCATAAAATGAAGCAACAAAATCTAAAAGCCATGAATCATCAATACATTATAAAGGAAGAAACAAAACATCCTCTTCAGATTTGTTACTTACCACATTTTCCTCCTTGTTCCCTTTTGGTTTATCTCCTTAATTGTTCTTTCAAGTCCAACAATATTTTTTCTTATGCCCTATTTTACCACAATACCAACAATCTCCTAGTCCTCTAGATTGAGATCTCTTCCCCTTTGACTTTCCTCTTGATTTCTTATGATTTCCAGAATTATTTCTTCTCTCATTCATTCTACCTCTGCTTTGTGCATTCAAAGCACTTCCTAATGTAGATCCAACTAAGGTTTTCCTACAAGTTTCCTCACTCAAATTAACACCAATCACATCATCATATTTTAGGGTATTAGATCCAGAAATAGAGTTACTCACATCCATTACCAAGCCATTCTAGCTTTCGGGCAAAGAACACAAAATCAAGAGAGCCCTAATTTCTTCATCAAAATTAATACCAACAGAAGATAACTAACTAGTAATAGTATTAAACTCATTTAAATGATCTGTAACAGATCCACCTTCTTCCATCTTCATATTAAATAAATGTTTCATGAGAAATACCTTATTTGAAGTGAAGGGCTTTTCATACAATTTTGTCAAGGTTTCCATAAACTCTTTTATCGTCTTCGCTTTTGTAATGTTAAATGTCACTGATGATGCCAAGCATAACTGAATACTTCCAAGTGTCTTTCTATCTAAAATCTCCCATTCCTCATTTTTCATAGTTCCCTGATTCTTGGTTTTCCCTTCCAATGGCTTCCATAAGTGCTTCTAATAGAGATAGTCTTCCATTTGCATCTTCCATAACTAAAATTTTTGCCCATTAAACTTGTCAACCCTCAGCTTACCCTCATTTTCCATCACTCCCACTCAACCGTGAGGCCTTCCTACATAGGTTTGCTATAAATCAAAAAAGACAATCTAGTTTTAAAAAATGACATTTTTCTGGCTCTGGTACCACTTGTTAAGATTAACCTCAGAAAAAAGTAATAGTTACATGTAAATATAAACAATATTAAAAAATGATAGATCGCACAGAAGAGAACACAAGACACCAATATTTAACGTGGTTCACCCAACCCCTGGGCTACATCCACCAACAGTAAGTCCAATATTATTATTATCTAGTGATTACAATTTACAATCTCTTATAGCTCAATACCACCAAAAGAAGCTACAATATCATAATTACATTATGAAATCCCTAATCCTAAGAATTTTTTATACAATCCTTTTCCACTTACAAAATTAGGGCTAGAATAAGTTGTCCAATAGGAAAAATAGCAGCCGACACCTTTTACAATATAAGGTGATTTTGGCTTCGGGGGCATTGCCCCCAAGAACCCCCATGAGAATGTTTCCCCTCAACCCCACCCTGTACTATGATAGGGAATGCACCTGGGGTGTTGCCCTAGGACCCCACATGGGCACTACCCCTTGACCCCATCTTCGGGGCACTTCCCCCAAACCACCATAGAAATAATATGGGGAGAAAACAACACTAAATAAACTTTTGAGTCTAATTAGGCTCCACATCACACCACTTACAAATTATTTTATTTGGTTCACATATTGTGCAACATTCTCACCTTCTTTCATTTGCATGTCATCATACTTTCCTCTCAAATTTTCATTTTTATCTATTAGCACATTTGGATCTCTATCGTTTATAAGTGCCAATTTGTCCCACATTCTTTTAGCATTTGTGTAGTTCTTAATATAATCAAAGGCAACATCATTAAGAGCATATGCAATCTGAATCATTAAGCTATTATGGTTCCTCTTCTCAATAATTTGTTCCACTATCATAGGAGTAGGAGGTGCAACATATTCATGATCCAACTATTGAGTAATATTATCTCTAATTAGCCTCATTTTGTCTTTCCATGATAATAAATTCTCCTTTTTCATCTTTGGTACATCTTTCTTATACATATTATGATCTTTAGCTTAAGTTCCTTTAAACTTCTTTCTCTAACCAATGTACTCTGATACCAATTATTAGATAACTAGAGGGGGGGTTTGAAATAGTTATGTTCATTTATCCTACAACACCTTCAAACAATTTGAATACTAAGAAAACTTCATAAACATCATAATCATTCACTCGGTGTACTCATTCAACTTCACAATTAACCCACTCAATTAATTAACTCCAAACTATTCATTCACTATTATGTTATAACCAACTGATAATAATAAAACTTTGTTATTACCGACCATTAACTTAGTTGTTATCGAGTTATAGTAAAATAATAATAACATGTAAAAATCAACTTGCAACATAACAACAATCACACATTTGGCACCAAGATTTTTTAATGCAAAGACCCTATAAAGAGAAATACCTCCTTGGACCAATAACCCAAAATTTTCACTCTTCTGAAGTGAGCTCTGCCAGGAGCCACCTTTTAAAAGGTTTTCATACACGTTATTAATGTGACCTTGTTAGAGGATTTACACCAAAATATCATCTAGACCTTATCACTCCTTGATCTTGTCTAAAGAGTAGCCTGCTATAAAGGACTTATAAATACCACTAATTGATGTTACCATATAGGATTTCATATACTTGTTAGGTCCCCTCAGTTCATATTTTTTCTGCTACAATGATTAGAAAGTAACATTAAAAATTATCTGTCAGATATACTTGCTTGTTCAAATCTCCTTTCTGCTCAGTCTCTTCCAGATCTCTTTACTCTATTCTCTTGACTAGTTGATTCACTCCTTCTCTCTTTCTTGTTCTTTAAACTCTACTCAAAGTTCACTTGGCTCTTCTTTCTTCTTCAACTTTGTACTTTGATCTCCTTCTTCAACAATTCATCCCCAAAAAGCTTGCTTAACTACTCCTTAAATAGTCATATTTGTGCTCCCAAATTCTCCCAATTATTGTCACTTAATCATAATCATTGATCTCAAATTCATACCATATGCAACGAATATAGACACTCAAAAAATAGACTTTTCATAGAAATATGTTATCCTTCTTCAATCTCAATCATCAGATCTTTCGTGCATTTTCCTAGTTCATCTTGTAACAAAATTTGACTCATGCCTTTTAATATATCAAAAAAATATATTCACATCAAAAGTTGGCCTTTGATTCCATCTTTTCAAACTTGTTATTCTTTCTTTTACTTGGTGAACATAAAATTTTACTTGGGTAATATAATACTCAGCTAATAGTGAACTGACTCGAGCAATATTAAACTTCCAACTTTACTTTTCCAACTACTCGGCAAAGACTATAGTCACTCGATGAATATTGTCTTCATTCTTTAACTATGTCACTCAATTTATCTTGTGTATCTCAATACATTACAATATTACATGATTGTAAAACCATCAAACCAACAATACATTATCATTGTCTAGCTCATTAAAGTGCCCATTGAATACCATACTTATCAACTCTATCTTCAGCATTTTTTCTTCAAATTGTCTTCATCAATCAAGTCGATATGCACTATATTGAATTAGCATAATGTCTAGCCAACTAAGACTTGACATCAGTGACAACATAAAAATTGATATGACTTGTTTACATACATCAATAGAATCATTAATTACATTATTAGTTGGGCCTAATACTCTCTCCCTTTTATCTCCCCTAAACCATACTAATTTTAAGCCCTAAATCCTATAACCATAGGTTCTAAACCTTATACTAGTCCATGAACCTTAAATATTACAACCATAATTCCTAAACTTTAATTCGTTTCTCTCAACTTTAATTCATTTCTCTCATTCTCCCTCTCTTTTTCAGTATCTCTCACTCTCTTCCTATTTCCCTTCTCTCCTACTTCTCCGCCTCTATTTACCTCTATCCATGTCCCATATTTATCTCCCTCATCTCCCTACCTATCTTTCTCCTTCTACCTCTCTCTTTTTTAATATACCCTAAACTCCTAAATATTAAACATTATTCCCTAAACCCTATAACCATAAGCCCTCAACCCTAATTCATTTCTCTCTTCTCTTTCTCTCATTCCCCCTCTCTAAATATTTTCCTCTCTCTCACATATCCCCCCTCTCTACTTTCTCATTCCCACTCTATCCCCTAAATCATATAACTCTAATCTCAAAACTCTATTCTATCCCCTAAAATCTATAACCACAAACCCTAAAGACTCTCTCTCTCTCTCTCTTTCTCTCTCTCTCTCTCTCTCTCTCTCTCTCTCTCTCTCTCTCTCTCTCTCTCTCTCTCTCTCTCTCTCTCTCTCTCTCTCTCTAACATTCCAAAATCAAATAAAGAATTAGATATTTGATCTTCATCATCTACTATCTGGTTTAATGTCTATTCAATAACTCTTTTACCCGCAAATGCAATGTATGCATTTGGCTCGACAATCGTGACATTAGCTAACATACCAAAGCTAGCAGTGACCCCACCAGTTGTCGGAGATGTAAGAACTAAAATATATGGTAATTTTTTTTCCTTTTGATGTGTATGCAACACAACTTCTCTCTCTCTCTCTCTCTCTCTCTCTCTCTCTCTCTCTCTCTCTCTCTCTCTCTCTCTCTCTCTCTCTCTCTCACACACACACACACACACACACACACACACTAGTTCCAATTATATCATTAATTAATTAAGTGTTGATGTCAAATAGGTTAGAGAATACTAGTGAAACC
Source organism: Cupressus sempervirens (assembly GCA_028749045.1). Lineage (NCBI taxonomy): Eukaryota > Viridiplantae > Streptophyta > Pinopsida > Cupressales > Cupressaceae > Cupressus > Cupressus sempervirens. The sequence goes on from CM053783.1 coordinate 748,665,729, forward strand.
ACCTAAGCCTAGTTCATTATAGGTACACACCAATGAATAGAAAACTACATGATAAGGGATAAAGCATAGAGAAAAAATTCAAAAATCATACCTCTTATAGATAATGTTTAGGCCTAAAATTATTCAAGTTTCATTCATAATTTCAAGGTTCAAGAAACCATGAACATTCAAGGATGTGAAATTTATAAGAAACTTTTTAGGGTCATAGATTTTGACTAACTATCCCATGCAAAGGTAAATAGTTATCCTACAAAAACTACTACTATAAGTGAAAATTACATATCCAAGTGAAAATTGAGAAAGAAAGTTGTTTATTTAACACAATATTCTCCTTATTCCAACCACCAATGTGATCTATAAATATTTATTACACAAACTATTGGAGATGGGTAAGTGTAAATAAATATTGATGAATTCATGAGAATATAAGATCAACATATCTATTGGTATATGACTGAATTCTATCTTATTCACCTCGCCAATGTTTTCTATGAGAGGAAATAACATAGTTCCTTATCTTTTAGGGCTTTCAAAATGTGCCTATTTTTTTTCTTAGATATGTCACTAGAGCCATTATATGGCTTAGATGGAAGACCACCATTACCATTTTTATTAGCTTTTTTGATTTAGTGTATTTGTGTATGAAGTGAAGTTTAAACATCTAGTTCAGTAGTGTCCTTGATACAAGAAGAATCCAAAGTGTGTACTTAATTCTTATACTCAAAGAATTGGCAACAACAGTGAATACTAGGTAAGCTTTGATAAATAATACATTAATCATGCCTCATTTCACCAATCCAAATATCAATTATATCCCTAATATCCTTAGAGAGGCCCACCTTAGTAGAAGTCATATTTTTTGTTTAAGCCAAAAGAAATTATCTTATCAACACAAATTAAAATACTTATGTAATTGTAATTTTTAGTTAAGAAACTCTAGGACAACAAGGAAAATTAATAAATTTGACCCCTTTAAGGATGTCAAGAAAATTCCCATGAGGTAATTAAATGTTTATTTTAAACCCAAGCAAGGATTTTAATCTTTTGTGATCCAAAATAAGCTATGATAACTAATACATATGCAAAATGTTATATTCAAATTTACTCAAGACAAGTGTTCTCACATTTCTATATGTACATAAATTTAAGGAGTTACACTCATGAAAATATATTATGAATAATTTGTGTTTTTTTAACATCAAGCCTAACATTACATTTTCTAATTTATATATTTATATGATTCTTAAAATGTTGAAGTTATACATTTAATATTATGAACATTTTTTTATGCAGGTAGGTGTAGTATTTGCTTCACTTGTGACAACATTAAGCCTACAAATATTATTAAGATCTTTTCAAGAATTTTTGGCAAAGGTAATGATTTGGCCTTATTGCCCTACATTATATGTGCACACACACATATTTATTTTTTTTATTTTTATTAAAGTTTAAACTTGGAATTTGGTAATATTTTATAACTGTTAATTATATGATTTGTTAATGATAATTTACAAAAAGAATTATCATATATTTAAATAGGGTTAGGGTCATTGATTCATAATTTAAAAGATATACTAAAAGCCAAAACTCTAATAAGTATCTTTGTCTGTCTTAAGTAGGCATAGCATCTAGATATAAAGACGTATTAATGATATATATCACAACATATATATAACTATCCAATACATATATATATATATATATATATAGTATTAGTAGTTCCTTGTATTATAATAATCATCCATGTCCTTCTACCTAATAGGTGGAATTTTATCTAAAATGTCATCACTTGATCTCATAGCCTACACAATGAATTCTTCTTCATAATTAACACGAAACATTTATCCATTTTGAACTTATTTTTTCATTTTCAAAATCTTAGCTACATACATTTTGTTATGTTTCATTTTAAAATCTGAATCTCCCTTCTAGAAAGCGAATTTTAGTAACATTTGATCTCACTCTAGTTTATTTCCATTGTACCCTTTTTTGGAATTTAATAAATTTTTCTATGACCTACATTATTAGTGGAACTTACATATAAGCATTGTAATTTGGCATTAGTCTTCTTATAGACTTAGTAAGTGTCCTCTTTGCATCTTGAAATTTTTCCTCATTTTTTGCTTTTCGCATTACAAAACTTTATAATTTTTTATTCAAATTATTCCAATTGATCTCACTTATATCTCCCTTCCCCAAACTTATTATTTATATTAAATAATTATTATAATTTATGAAATAAGCATAAATATTAATATAGATTGAAAGGTGTTTAGCAATCATATTATGAAGGTTCAATTAACTTTGAAAATGATAACTTTTTGCATTTAACAAAATTAAATATAATATTTCATAAGTTATTTCTCTTACTTCTTTGTTATTCTCAACTCATAAAAATGAAATTAATACATTTCCATAAAAAAAAAGTATTTAAGGAGTTGTAAAATAACTCTTTAAAATTTAAAATCATATCATGTGCATATCATCAATTGTATATATTAAATGTTATTATTTCAATTGTTTAACCATAAATGTTTTACAAAAAAAAATATTAAATCAAACGTACTATTTTTATTAAACTATTTTATTTTTCAACAAATTTAATATATTTGTTATATTTCATTAACTTTAATAAATAATATTTTTTACTTATAATTATTTATTTAATTTTTAAAATCAAGATAATTTTTTATTTATATTTTATTAGTGAATGTGTATACTTTAATTTGTGAATAATTTGTAGATTTTATTCTTCAAATCGGATTTTCTATCAAGTTATAGATTTTATTCTTCAAATAACATCTTATGTTAACCCACCATTTTTAAGTATATGTACTATTATTTGTTAATTAATATATTGTTGATGCATCTTCATAACAAAATGAATCAAATATCAAATTTAAATTTTCTTAATGAATTAACGTTAAAGAGTAATTTTATACGAAAGCTATGTAACAAAAAAAATATGCTAAAAATGCAATAAAATAGAATTGAAAGATACTTTCTTTCATATTTATTAAACATCATTGATTAATTCAATAAAAATTAATAGTTGTCAATGATATAGTAAAATAATAATAAGTTCTCTTGACACTGCATGCAATGATCAATATGTAATGACTATTAGAATTCAAGTTGGTACAAGTACTGGGTCTAGTCACTTGATATAAAATTGTGATTATAACAAAGATGCAAGTGAATTCTAGTATTTCTAAGCTTGTAGAATTACTGTATTTCATATTTTTAACTTAAATCTTAGGTAAGCACACAACAACAAAAATTGTGAGAATAGTTGTTAAGCAATTGTAGGTTAGAATTGAGTCATCCCAAAAACTTGACTAATCTTAAAAATAATGATTCAAGACAAATTTAGTTAGTACTAATTAAAATAGTTAAACAATTTAATAAATTTTGTTTCAATTTTCTACAAACCATATATATTATTGATAAATCTTTTAGATTGAAGTGTAAATTTTTCCCAAACAACCTTCCAGATGGCAAAAAAGATTTTAACAACTTGATAAAATAATAGTACCAATTTTCTTCAACCCATTAATATTGATAAATATTAAAATTGCATATAACTACTAAAATAGTTAATATTAATGTATCTTCAGCCAAAATGGGTATTTTTCAAAAGAATCTAAGCAATTCGAAGAGGAAAACAAATGCATGGTTGTAGTTTGAAATGAATGACTGTCATGCCCAAACTATGGGGGCAAAACACACACACACACACACACACACACACACACACACACACACACACACACACACACACACACACACACACACACACACACACACACACACACACACACACACACACACACACTTTTTTTTTTTAAGTTAATAATTAAAATTTATTAAGTAGATAAGTTTGCGATCACAGTCAAAGTAAAGGTTCTCTACATTTCATCTCAAATAAGGTTAACATAAAAAAGAAATTTTAATCAAGTTCAACTAAATCAAGTTCAATTACAATTCTCTTAGACAATTATCAATTGACAATCTAATCGATATTGAAAAGTCACTTAAGAAAAATGATCAACTAGAATTAAAACATAACATATATATATAAGCATTATAATGGTAGGGGTCTAAGGAAAATTTGAGACTATGATCAACATGGAATCTTTGGTTTTCAAGACTAAATTATCTATTGACATTTCCATTTCTAGCATTATTTCATTTGCTAGTTGTTATGATAAGTTGTTCATTACTTTAAATATTTTATTTGATCTCCTACACATCTTTTATGTTATTGCTTACAATATTATATTTTTACCACTAATATAATAATTACTTCCTCTAGAGATCCTATGTTGATGTTAAGTAAATAGTTACAACATCTAGTTAAATTAATGTTATGCAAATAACAACATATAATTAGATTATAAATATATTGACTCCAATATTTAGATAATTATACTACCCTTAATACCACTATGTGTTTTTCTCTCTAGTTTCGTTTAGTATTTATCCTAGGTATGAGTTACATCTAGCCAAATAAAACTAAATGGTATAACATTATGTAAGTCCACTGCGTATTAATATTCTAAACAATATTATCCCCCTTTGTATAAATATTTCTCCTTATTTTCCTTTAAGCCCCATTAAAACATTATTGTAATACTTTAGTCTTATTTTCCTTACACTGAAATTAGATCCTAAATCTAACTAATCATTTTCCTGTTATAACATATCAACTTATTTTACTAATATCTTATTTCATCATAGGCTATATGCTACTCCAACTCCCTAGGTCCTAGCTAGGGAGCTTTTCCACTTACCAATAACTTTCAGCCCACGAGTCTTCTAGCTACATGTGCAAGACTTCTCCTTGAGGCGTGAGTGGGGAAAGAGGGTTTAATTTATGTTCACTACCCAAGATATGGACAAGACATTGGGAAAGATTTCCTTTCGTTGAGTCTACTTAAAACTTTCACCCTCCTCATTAATGGTCGCCTTATGCTAAATCTGCTGCCACATTTTTTTTTTTCAACATGACTTAGAGAACAATGAATATATGAGGCATGATAAGACATCCCCAACTACTTTCTTTTTGTGAGTTTGAAAGTTGCAATGCCAAAGTAAGGAGAAGGTTTGATGTGATCCCAAGGTGATGTCACCATATTGACTTGAGCAAACTTTTGTAAGATACTCTCCATTCGACCTAGGAGCATGGAGTAAGATGTGACCGCTTCACATCATTAAATTAATGGTTTTAGATTTATTCTATTCTTTCTAAAGACAAATTCTGACACCTCTTAATATCCTGGCCACCCTCCTAAGGAAAGTTTATGATATCCTTGTCATTATGAATTGAATTTGGTTATAGGATTTATTTTATTTTATTGTGATGTGAATATTTTAATTGTCTGTAATTGGAGAGGGGTTTTTTGCTTTTGTTCATATATTTTCCAGAGAGTTATGTGCATCTACAGGCTTATGTTTTTTTTCTGAGTCTTCTTTGTGTTGTAGCCCTTAAAATTATTTGGCTTATAAGGTAAGAAAAGAAATTAGTAGCTTGGATATAAAGATTTTTATAAAGTATTGGTTTTTATTTCATTGAGGGTCTATTATTTTATTAGTCTATAATAGTATCAACTAAATTTTGTGTTTTCCATACAATTTCCAGAATAAAAATGTGCTACTATAGGCCTTTTTACATGCAATTTGAAATTTACTTGATTGGTTTGAGTCTTACTATGGAGTCTTAAAGGGTTGGTGTTCTAATGATTAATAATATTAACTAATCATCTATTATACAACATACTCAACAAAACAACTATTGCAAGATCATCAAAATCTACTTAAACCTCTTATGAGTTCCTGGTTAATAATTTTCATGAACCCCAAATGCTATGCATTTCAATGATACCCACATTACAAGGAACAATCATCTACATATTCATTTAACCATCTATTATAATTGATGGAGCACAAATTGAATAACATAGTGACTAAACTAATCTTAAGGAAATTGAGAAAATAAGGAGATCAGAATGATGATGTTCTATTCATTTGAAGGGAGTATCTAACACACAAAGTTCTTGCAAATTTACTTCCAACACAATCAATCATGAACTAAATCATATCAAACTCAAACGAGATACCATACATTTTCAAATTGAAAATTTTCATAATTGAACATCCTCATTTCATCTTATCTTTGATATACATTCATATGACGAAATAAAATACAAAAACTCCAAGAGAAGCAAAAATTACTCAATCACTTATTTTATTAACAACCTGATTCAAGGGCTCAGTCGGGAAAGAATCAGGAAGAAAACACAGCTTCGTTGACAATCCAACAAAGTTTGAAATACAACTTACATAGGATTTCAATCCTAAATTACAACAATTTTAATTAGATTTTCTTCATGACCCTCATCAAGGGATTCATAACAATTTTTGCATCATATTTCTAGTACCTTGGAGGGAACAGAATCTGATTGGGTGACAACCAAGCATACCCAAGAGACAATCAAACATACATATTCATACATGGTTTACACAAAGGGATTCACAATGAATCAACATTAGGGAAAGGTGGATTCTTCCAACCAGGAGAAGTCAAGCACAACACCAACAGATGCCCAATTGGGGCTATATACCAAGAACTTCCGTTCTTCCATTTCAACATACCATAATCATACAAGGTTTTTGCTAATGGGTAGGGGCCCATAACACCCTACCCTTTCTCCCTCTTCTCATCCTAAGAAGGGACTCTACACTGGTTGGAGTCTGACTAAACAGACCTTTCCCAAAATTGGTCACTTCTACCCTCTCCAAGGGTGACTAATACCAAAACTCCCATGCAAGAAAAAAATCTTCAAAATTGCAAACATGAACATGAAAGGAAATCATCCAAAAATAATAGGATTTTCAAGCTTCCCAACATACCCACAAACATACAAACATTGAAACAACAACAAGGTAGCATAAGCATGAAACAAGAATGAAATCTGAACAAGGGAGATGACAATTCCTACCTGCACAAAGAGGTAATGGCAATGAACAAATTTGAGTAGAGTTTCCACTTCCTTCCTTCAATCTTCAAAACTCCTCTCTAAATGTAGAGATTGGGTAACAACCTCCACAAGTCCAAGAAGGGCCTCTAAATAAGCCTCCAACTCAACCACCCAAAAGGAGCAATAACTTCTCCCACCCACTTACAATTCTAGAAACTCCTAACTCAACCCATACCATGGTTAAACACTAAGTGGAGGTGGGGTGAGACAACTCATGGCAACCACTTGCAATTTTCGCACATAGGCAAAAAGAGACTTTTTGAGTGACCTCAAAAGTCAATAAAAGGAGCTTAGGGGTTGGAAAAGACCCCTAACCCATACCCATACCCCTTGGGTATAAATATTCCATGTTTTAAAGCCTTAGGAAAAAGGTTTAGAGCCAAACAAAAGTTAGGAATAAAATAGGACCTTCTAACTACTCTAACATTGCAAATTAAGCACTAATTCATATTAAGGGATGACTAACCTCGATTAAGAACTCAATTAGCAAAATGACACTAACTTAACCCAACTTGGGTCCAAAGGTTACACAACTAACCCTAATCAACATACTGAAGAACATAACCAATTTACGAGTGTCAAGCGACACTAACAGAACATAATTACGAACACTAACATTTACTAAACATAGAAAGATACATACATGTACATCTCACAATACAATACGTGAATTACGAACAACAAGGTTTTCCAAAATTAACACATAGAAATCAGTTTTGTTCCTCCGTCGGTTTTCTCGGCTAAAATATTTGCACACTCATTGCGCACATCAGTAGTCCCAAAAAATCACATGTACATATGTATATATACGTATTAGGAATCACATAATTTAAAACATACATCAATAAGGGTTTCTTCATCCTACTTAATTCTTAATCATAATGATTCCAAAAATCAATGTGTTAATCCTACATTTTACTTAATTCATCATCATACATAAACATAAAGCCTTTAAATGACAAACATCAATATATCTGAAAGTAACATCACATAACATGAAATAATATAATATGTTCTAAGTATCAAAAAATGTCTCGACATTTTGAGTCGTGAGTAACAAAATGATAAGGTAACAACTAAGGCTACGAAGGGTCGGGGCGAGGCCTCACAATGACAGTGAAATCTTTGGATGTATATGAACTTTTCCATCAACTATTTTGTGTGTTTATATAGGTGTTTATGATAATATCACTTAGAAATTTAAATAATATAATTTTAAGTTGGTGATGCTCAGTACAGTTCATATATCTGTATTGGCTTCATAGGATTATCCATGTATGTTGTAGTCTACTTCTATACTATGACAATAAAATTTGCAACAATACTTTTTTATTCTTTATCACTTGAACAATTTATATTATTATAATTTGTATGTCTAATTTTGTGCAGGAACATGGATTTTCTTTAGATGGGAATGAGCAAAAATGGGTGGTTGGCCTCATGCTATCAATCATCATTGTAAAGTTATTACTTGCAATTTACTGCCAATCTTTTAACAATGAGCTTCTAAAGGCATATGCTCAAGACCATCTTTCTGATATCATCACTAATGTGATAGGCCTCGTTGCTGTTATTCTAGCTAACAAAGTACTTTGGTGGATAGACCCTATTGTAGCAATCTTGGTAAACAAATTAGTTTAGTAATGTTTTTCGATTTTATTGAATGAAGGAATTTTTAACTATTAATGTTTTAGATCACATTCTAGAATGTTCAAAAAGAAGCAATCAAATATTGATGATTAAAAATTTCTCGCATGGTCAAATCAACCCATTTTCTATTTCTTCATTATTATGATTTAAAACATCATGACATGAATGATGAATCTGATCATGATATAATTATTTTTTGTGGTTTCAGCTATGGCTCCACATAATAAAGTCATGGTCCATTATAGTGTTGGATAGTTTGAACTCTTTGATTGGAAAAACAGCACCTCCTGATTATCTACAAAAGCTTACATACCTTTGCTTCAATCACCACAAGGAGATAAGGTATATTGATACTGTGAGAGCTTACACTTTTGGGTATTACAAATACTTTGTGGAGGTTGATATTGTGCTAGCTAGAGACATGCCTCTTCAAGAGGCTCACCAAATTGGAGAATCACTTCAAGAGAAATTAGAATCTCTTCCTCATATACAACGTGCCTTTGTGCATTTGGATTATGAATATACTCACATTCCAGAGCATGGAAATGGAATTGCTAGTCCTCTAGTTTGATAAGCTTTGTAAAAAGTTTGAACAAGTCTACTATTAAAGTTGTTAACTCTTATGTCTTTATCAACTTGAGGAGTTTTATTTAAAAAATCCATTATATATTTCTTATAATTTGATCACACCATACTATGGCATGAACATCCATTAAAAGATAGTAAGGAAGAAAAGACAAGGGAAAATCCCTACAAGAAATGTGGTTGCAATGGTGCAGTATGAGTGCATGGTTGGTCTTTCTAACACCTCAAATTTATTATAGTTTAAATTTAAATTTGTAATGTTTATATAAATAATTATTATTAATATTAGCATATCAATATAAATTATTATGGTTGCACCTTTTTTAGTCTTTAGTTGGGGTATTAAGATATGTTCATTATAATATTTTTATTTTATTTTAAACTATTTCTTATTATTACATTTTTCTTGTACAATATATTTGTTTGTTTATTTATAATTTTAATTTATGTATGATATTGATGAACTTTGTTTGTTATAGAGAAAATACAGCTTATTGTTAAACAAATTTGCAAAGGTTATATGTGTTTAGGCCTCATGCCTAAACACAAATCTAGATTGGCACTCTATAAGTTGATAGGTGATAGTTGGTCTCATTTTAAAAAGAATTCTATATTAATAGTGTTTTGTATTTTTTTCTAATTGTGATTCATCCAATTTAGGGGTGGGTGAATTTAATTTTAATTATTATGACTATTAGTTCACTCTCTACACTTTTTCAACTAGATAAAGTTTGACACTACTATTGTTGATAACTATTTTCCTTGCAAGAACCAACTTTAGTGATTGAAATTATCTTTAGCCACTCTATTCTCAGATTACATATATACTACCATAGTTATGTATAATTTTGGGATGGGTGTACACCAATAATATAGGTAATTTTTAATAGACTTAAAGTTTGAATCTCCTCTCACATTGAAGAGGTGACTATACAATATTTTTATATTTTGTTCACTAACAAAATACTTAAAACAAGATAAATGATAATTAATCTTAATTCATAATATCATTAACTTTAATTGATACTGTAAACTATTTAATCATAACTTTATTTGAGATATAATTCTTGAAATACAATTTTTGTTGGTTGAATAGTCACGTGATCTTTTTTTTAAAAAACTATTGAAATTTATTTGGAAGATTGTGTTCTACTAGAAAAAAAAATTATGATATTTCAAATTTTGTAATTTCTTAATACTTATTATTTATTCTTTGATTTCTAATAATTTAAATGGTTTGATATAGAAAATGATACATCCCACTTTAAGTTGGTGATTTATGTATCATATGTTAGATATTTCGAATTGTAAAATACAATTTAAGGAAATAAGATTAAATGATATATTAAGGAAATAAGGAATTAGTTGGAGAAACATTTTCAATATAGATCATATAATATATTAGATGATAAAGTCGAGTGAAATTGCATTGGAATCTTACTATTTTTGGGAGACATGTCATGACCGCCCCTTGAGACAAATATAAATCATAAATGGAGTGCTTATTTTGAAGAATGACATATGATTTGTGATGACTTATTGGAAGTGTAAGTGATATAATATTTGTAATGGATTTGTTTGACACTAATTTTAGTTTTAACTTTTCATTTGGAATATTTTTGTATTGAATCTTTTATAAATTGGTCATAGGTAGATGAGTTTATTGTCATGTGTTATGCATAATATGTAAATTAGAATAGCATTTAAATCAATCTAGGATTGCATATTGGTTATATTCCTATCAAAACTTGTATTACAAATATTTATTCACAAATAATTATTGGTTTCTTTTGTAAATTTTTTTAATCTAATATTTTTCCATGTAAATCGCTAGTCAATGTTTTACATTGTTTATATTTTGTATAAGTCAAATGCATGTTAATAGGTCCACTTTTACTGGAAGTTTCAATCCTAGAAAACAATCCTATAGAACAAGTATCCATTTCATAAGTAGTCTATATCTATTTATGAATGGGGGCATTAGCTGAAACATGCATTCCAAACTATTATCTATTATGGTTTCATAAGGAATATTAATCTATTTAGAAATAGGGTTGTAAACTGAAAATATGCATTATTGATTGGTACCTATTATGGTTTGGGGTTTAAAACAAGAATATATTGTAATTGCATACTCATTTCAGAATATGTAACCATTATAAACATGCACCTATTTTGGAATGTGAATGCATATAAAGCTATTGGTTTTCTTAAGCTATTTTGTGTTCCCACATGCCTTCATCTATATTTACTAATAGATGAATAAATAGGAAATGTGGATACATCTTCATAGGCATATTTTCCACCTTAAAAGAAATTATAAGTGGTAAACTAATGGTAAAAGTACTTGATTATAATTAATAATAACCTTGTCATTCATTAAGACATAAAATTAAAGTGCAACACATATATTAGGGGACCTATTTGCCTCACCATTATTAATTTTATCAATAAAAATTCACAATGACTTGATGAATGTACAAATGAATCTAAGTTGTCTTGAAATAGACATGAATGATATGTTTTTAATTTGATTACTTGTATTTACCACAATAGTGTAGAATGATATATATTGAATACTATGAGTGACTAAAATTTTGAAAATCGGGGACCCAAAACCCTTTACAATAAGTTCACAAAAGATATTCCATGAGAGCCCACAACAAGGAATGAATCAAAACAAAGACAATGGTTTTACCAACAGGATATCATGACCTAAGACAAATGCTTCACCAAAAGAACCAACATACAAATAAAAATAAAGAAAAAGAAGACTAGAGAAAATTCCAACCATAACAACACTACCAAAAACCATTAAGAAATACCTTTTTCCCTAGCCTTGTAGGAGAGAAGGACATGCTAAAAGAGGTTGTAGATATCTTAAGCTTTTTTCCTTTTACGATAATCTAACCCTCTTCCACCTTAGCAGCCACTTGTTTCCAAGCTAATGAAATCAACACTAGAGTCCTAAAACCCTAAGAGGAAAGGCCAAAAAATCTATAGAAGAGATAGAGATAGAGCCAATAACATTGTAAGAGACAAGATGTGCAACATCCAAAGAGGCAGTGCAACAATGATCCCAATAGACAAGGGGAACCCTCCAATAGGAACCTTATTAGAGGCATCAATATTCTGGGAAATAATAGGTGTAGAACTAGTGGCCCCAAGTGTTTTAGCATCAGTAGTTCCAGCAAATATAGAAATGCCCTTCCCACAAATAGAGGAAAGGAGAGAATTATCCTTAACAACCAAACCACTAGAAACTGTTAGGATTATAGAGACAAAAATAATAGGGTGACCGCAAGAAGTTGGGTCGCAATTTTGTGGAAGTCAAATTCATGGAACTGTACTTCTCAAAAATGAGTGTTTCTAAATTTATGCTTCGGGCACCCGAGCCAAGATTTAAAAATTGGGTACCTAATTTTTAAAACTTAGATCGGGTACCTAAAGCACTCAAAAATTGGGCACCTGATTGCTTTATAAATCGAGTACCCAATTTGTTTCAAATCAGGTACCTGATTTTTTAAAAATCAGGTACCCGATTCCAAAAACTAATATAACCCCTGATTTTGGCATTTTTGAAGTCATTTTCATGACTTCAAAAATGAGAGCCCGATTTTCAGCTTTACCGACCACCCCCTATTGTTAGCCTTCCATACCAGGTATTTTAATATGTTTTGTACTATTTTACTTGATTTTTTTTAGTTTTATATTTTATATGTATGTTAATTTATTGTTTTTTTTTTAGTTTTAATATACATAAAATTGTAAATTTACATTGTTAATGAGTATATGTTTAGATTATTGTATCTATTAATTAAAATATAGTTTTGTAAATGTTCATTTAAAAAATTATTATTTTAGATGTTTTGAAATGTATTTAATTTATGTATTTATTATAATGTTGAATGATTCTGATTAGATGTAAATTCATTGTTTAAACATGTAATTACAAATAAATATAAAATCAACCTAGAACCATATAACCTCAACCTAAATTCATTGTTTAAACTATAACCTTGACCTAGAACCATATAACCTCGACCTAACCATATAGTTATGTACAATAAAACCCTAAACATATATAACTAAGTACTTAATCATGTAACACCCCACCAAGGGATCCAAACACAAAACTTAGTATTTAATGATTTTACTTAAATTGTATTGTACTTTGTTTCATGGATCAAAAATGGATGATGTAAACTATTTTATAAATGTATATTCTTTCAGCCTTTCATACCCTATGACATGTATAGTGGATGATTGTGCATTTCGAATTAATTTTCCAAGTGGCATTCGGAACAAATGTATATTATTTAAATGGATTGAACTCAAGTAGTTATTCTTTCATGTGGATGTGTTATTTAAATTTTACTTTTAGTACTTATAATTATTTAAAAATGAAATGTAAATGTGCTTGTTAAGGAATGTAATCTCTTATGTTTTTTATAAATGTAAAGTATTGTATGTATGTTATTGCTTGCTTGGTAAAACTTTTGATTAGTTCTTTGGATCCCTTGCCTGGGCATCATTTAGGATTAACTATAATCCCAATTTTAACCAAAACTCTAATCATAACCCTTACTATCATCCTAACTATAATCTTAATTTGCTAAAACCTACACTAGGTCATATATAAATAATTAAATAACTAGATCCTAAGAACTAAGTACTGATTTTATAAATGTCAAACCATAATTGTAACCTTATTTATGATAGACTAAATTATCCTAGAGGAGCATCATATCTACATCTACATGTCATACATGTGAATCTAAAAACATTTACATATCTAATTACATCATTTATTGCATAGGAAGGATTTAAAAATTTCATTATATTATCCATGCATATCATATCAAAAGAATCATATAGAGATATGTCATTTACTACATCCATCATAGATAATCAAGAAGGGTACTTAGGTAAATTTATATATAACACTATATTATAAGAAAAGAAAAACACCATATAGGAGCATCTCATGTATAAACTAAAAAAATTTACCATGACACATGTAATGAGATCAAATAATATTTGTAAGATTCATCGCATATACTATCAATGTATGGGGGTGATATAATCAATATATCAAAAAATGAGTGATTTCAAAGCATTATATCTTAATTTATCACTAAAATAAACTAACCCCTGGGTAACCCTAAACCAATTGAATATCAAACTAGATTGAAAGCTAACCCTAGCACTTAACTAATTAATATTATACTAATAAACCAAATTAAATTAAACCATTATCATAAACCTAATTATATATCCCAACTTAATAGTATAAACCAAATTTAACCTTGAATCCTTTCCCCAACCATTAGCCAAATTGAACCCTTACCCTAAGATTGAACCAAGTTAAACGTTGACCTTAAGACTAAACCAAATCACCCTAAACTTAAACCTAACTCAGTAATATATTCAACAATTTAAAACAAAACTTAAACATAACATTTTTGAATTAATGCTGGTTTTTAATGTAAAAGCTCTAACTATAATTCTATATCTAAAACCAAATTTAGCACTTTAAAACTTAATTCAATATATTAACTTGTGTCCTAATTGAAACCTAAGCATAAAACTAATCAAACAGTAAACCAAATTGAACCCTAATCCTAAAACTAATTAAACATTGATATCAAGGTCTCAAAATGATACATCATAAAAAAATTAGAAGAGAAGAATGAATCAAGCATCTAATTAAATAACCCTCCCTCACCATCAAGAGGTGGAGGTGGAACATCAGTGTGAGTAGGAGGGACTACACCCTTGGATGCCTAAGAATATATCTAGAGAAGTGAATAACTTGTCTCTCCACTAGATGCCTAAACCTTTATATCCTAAGTGAGTATTCATCATAATAGTAAACCTTGCTAGCTAAGAAGATACCTATGTCTAGATTATCACCTAGTACTATGCTACTCTCAATATTCTCTAGAGTCCCCTAATGACTTCTTCTTATGTGGGCTCTCCTTTGGCTTCCTGTTCCAGAGGTCCATGACAAAACATCAATAATTTAATATTAAAAAAATAATTTTAAAAAAAGGGCATTGATTCATTAATTAATCCTAACATAATTAATCATATCAAGTTTTTAAATCCTATGGCTAGAACTATTAATTAAATGCATTAATTAAAATGATCAGTTATCCATATCATCACTAATGGAAAATGAAATTAATTCCCACCAATAAAGCTTAATCATGTATTGATCAATCAAGGATTCAACCTCCACCATTCATGGAGAATGAATCCAAACCATTGAACTCCCAGAGATTTCTATAAATGTGCCATCAACTTAAGCTTTTGAGATATCTACATTTTTTGTAATAAGGTTATGCAAATCATTCTAGGTGATTTGCAAGTGCTTCTGAGTGAATTATGGGCATTTTCAAGAGCTAATCCATATTACAAGATCATAATGTCATTACACTTTATAGCTTTCTAGCATCATGTAGGGTTTATTTAGTGTGACTTGAGCTCACGTGATTACATCCATTTTATGATTGCATGCGCCTAATTTACAAAATATTAAACCTTGACATTAACTTTTAAATTCTAATTATGTCAAGTCATAACCCTTATCCTAAACCTTTATATCCTAAATTCTTAACCCTTAGACTAACTAAGTTATCCTAAATGGTAAACCTTTATCCTAAAAATAATCATAAATGCTAAGCCCTTCTCCTAATTCTAAATAAAAATATTAAGCTTAAATGTTAAACCCTAATCTTTACCTTAACTATGATTTACATATATAAGGTTATGGTTAACATTTAACATTTAAGATTAGGATTTGTATTCAATTCTAGAATATAAATAGGATCTAAACTATTATAATTTAGATTTTATAAGTATATTTAGATTTATGATTAAGGTTTACAATTAAGATTTATGATTAAGGTTTATGATTAAGGTTTATAATTAAGGTTTATATCTAGCAACTCATTAAAACACCTTAAGAAAAATCATAATTTATGAGGTTTAAGTATTTATGATTAGAATTAGGATTATTATTAGAATTGGGATTATTATATGGTTAGGGATAGGGTTCATGTATTAGTTCGTTAGGACATGATCTAGACTTATAGTTTGCATTAAAAAGTGGATAATATTTAGGATTCAAACTATAATCATAAATAATTTTAAAATCAAATCATAATTCTATCTCTAAGCTTTCATTCTAATTGTAACCTTAACTCTCATCCTAACACCATCTATTATATATCCTTTAAAAAATAGGACCATAATAAATATCCAAAACCTAAATATAATTCTAACCAAAACCATAATCCTAGGTAAGTTCCCTAACATTAAAGGACCATAATCATTATAATAATCCTAAGCTTAGCCATCATGAAAACTGTAAACATAACAAAATTGTAAACCATAACCTTGCCATAATCTTAACTTTGTTTGATCCTAAGATGAGCATATAATCCATAATGAGAATACAATCCCCCAATGTCACAAAATAAGTGTACATGAAAGCAAAATTAGCTAGGTGGCTCTTATTTTAAGAAAAGAAACCTTGAACTAACCTAGACATAGTTTTTTGGAGTATTATTTTATGATTAGACTTAAATTCAATATTTAATGTTCAATTTGACTTAACTGTTTAACTTTATTTATTTAATTGATATGATTTTAATAAAGATATGCGCATTTATATCTAGTTGATATTTTAGATTTAAATTTTATTAAATAGTAATTTTGTCATTTTTTATGTTATTTAAACATATATGCAGATTATATTTGATGGACCTACCGCCACCCCCTCCCCCTCCCACACCCTTGCCTCCACCCCCTCCATCTCCACCTCCACCTCCACCTCTACCCCCACCTCCACCACCCACAGCAAATGAGCTTCATGAGAGCATGAGGCATAACCTTAACAACATCATGTGTGATATAGAGGCTATCCAATGTGAGACCCACCCCCCTCCTTACCTACTAAGTCTTGCAGATAGCATGCAAGGCATGATTCACTCCATAAATCATTTAGATTGTGGAGGGAAAGCATGTGTGCCTTCTATTCTAACAGCTTATCATATAGATAGGTTCATGACCTCAATATAGGTAAAGGGAATTTTTTAAGTTATTTTTTAAACCCTAAGACAGGTGAGGAAATTAATGAGAAGAATCCTTGCATTTCCATTAGGTGGTGTACACATCCACATATAGCAGCACATTTTTGGGAGCAATGGTGGATGGTATTTGACCATCCACCACACACTAACTATGAGGTGCCCATGTACTTCCTTAGGAAGCTATGGGTTGAGTTTGAAACCCAATTATTTTGATATGAAAGCATTTTAGGGGGTTGGTGGAAGGATTCCTTAGGACAGGCCTGGGGCAAAGTTGAGTGATAGAACAAGAAATTGTAGGTGAGCTCAGCCCCTTGTACCTCTTCCTGCACTTGTTGTGCCTGCTTCTCACCATCATCAAGTAGTTTCATCTACTCTTACCCATTTGAGTGCCCTTTCAGGCAATTTAGTACAACAATGGACGTAGGCAACACATGCTCCTCCACTTGGACATATTTGTACTAGCTATGGAGGCATATGCACAGGCCCCCAGAGAGATGTTGATGTAGCACAAGATGACCATTATGTTGAGGATGCTGATTTTGATGATGATGTATACGTTCCCCATAGTGATGGTAGTGACAAGATAGATGTGTCATCATTTGTTGACCTCATGCAGCACGGAGAGCCTGGAGAGAGTCAAGAGTAGCAAGTAAAATTTTAATTTTAATTTAAATATAAAGTACACATAATTATTTACTTTCTACATACATGTGTAATTGTATTAACCATATTAATTTCTACTTTTGAAATAACAGAGGATGGATGATATTGTTCCTTCTAAGTCTTTTTCTGAGACCTACAGATGTTGGCATCCCTTATACGGTATGCACTTTGAATTACACTGTAAAAATATACATTTGAACACAAATTTAATAACATTCGCCCATATGTTCTTTTTATCTAATTTTGTAGGGATTGTCCGTAGCTACACAGTTTGATGTTAGTACATGTCCTACTCTAGTTACCACTAAGGCACAGCCTCAAATACATATAGTATGAACTTTTGACTGAAGAAAAATAATTTGTACTATTTTTATGTATGTACATTGTTGTTAACTTATAATCTGAACAACTTTGACTCACATGTAAATATATATTTTATGTGTTTTGATTTTATGAACAGAAGCCATATTGCACTCATCCATACAAGCCTCGATGTAGTCTATTTTTGACTCCATCTTATGATCATCATGCTAGCATACCTATAGACACATCTGTGACATTGGCTACTACTCATGTATCATATATATACATGTTAAATTTATAGTGTATAAAAAATGTAGTGTACAAATTATGTACTTTTTAGTTTGCATACTTTGTAATTATTCATGTATATATAATTTTGACTAAATGTTTATGTATCCATAATTTTAGGACTATGTCACCATGAGTGTCACTAAGAGCATAGGACTTAGCTAGATGGAGGTATCTACATTGTCTTTTGAGGTTAGTATTGTGATTTATGTACATAATGTATAGTTCATTATGCTCTAAAATCAAATTTTAAAAATGTATGTATTGTAAATTACAGGACCTCACCACTGTTGCATTTGGTAGTTTTCACAGTGCACCTCCTCCCATTACTGAGGGACACCCATCTCATGTGGTATTTATTTTATTATGTAGTGAATATTTAATTTATTTGCAAGCTAGATTTTGAAACCCATTTCAATTAAGCATGTACATGATGAGACGTGCCTCATGTTACACAGGGTGATCCATCTACCTCATAGGGTGTCCCACATGACAAGATGGCTCATATTACACATGACAATCCATCTGAGTCCTCTTCGTGTGGAGTAAAGAGGATATTCGATCAAATAGATTAGGTCTTGTTGGCACCTGTAGATTTTGTTTTTATGATGTATATTGTTTATGATGTATACACTTTGTGTTAGGATGGTTAAAACTGTATTATATATGTATTTTTTAACTTCATAAATCATGTTATGATGTATTTTAGACCATGTAATATTTTTTTACGACTTCTTATCATGCTTGTGTATGTAGTATATATTATTATGTTTCATCATGTTTTAAGTATTCAAACCATTTTCTTTATTCTAACATATTTTATTCATGGACATATGACACATTTTGTTAGTATATATGCTATATGAACAATAGTTTTAACTATTTATAGAGCATCAGTACTGATATAAAAAATATTATTGGATAAATATCACATCAAATTTATGCTTTGAGATTCATACAAATAAAAATGACCTACTAGATTAAAAAATGTATGGATAATGTAAATAAAAATGTATCATAAGTGATCTTAATGTGTTGTTTGGTAATGTAAGACTCATTATTACCTAACAATACCTATTATGTGCTAGTAAACATATCAATACCTATCATAACCTATAACAAACATAATGACCTATTAGGACTCCTATGTCCCATTAAGACACAAATGTATGGATAATGTACCTAACAATGCATCATAAGTGATCTTAATGTGTTGTTTGGTAATGTAAGACTCATTATTACCTAACAATACCTATTATGTTCTAACTTAAACATATCAATACCTATCAGAACCTATAATAGACATAATGACCTACTAGGACTCCTATGTCCCCTTAAAACACACATGTATGGATAATGTACCTAACAATGTATCATAAGTTATCTTAATGTGTTGTTTGGTAATGTAAGACTCATTATTACCTAACAATACCTATTATGTTCTAGTAAACATATCAATACCTATCAGAACCTATAACAGACATAATGACCTACTAGGACTCCTATGTCCCCTTAAGATACACATGTATGGATAATGTACCTAACAATGTATCATAAATGATCTTAATGTGTTGTTTGGTAATGTAAGACTCATTATTACCTAATAAGACCTATTATATCCTAATAATACATATTAAGACTTATTAGAACCTATAAAAATTATTATGACCTATTAGGACTCCTATGTGCCTTTAAGACACACATGATGGATAACGTACCTGAAAATGTATTATAAGTGATCTTAATGTGTTGTTTGGTAATGTAAGACTCATTATTACCTAAAAATACCTATTATGTGCTAGTAAACATATCAATACCTATTATAACCTATAACAGACATAATGACCTATTAGGACTCCTATGTCCCCTTAAGACACACATCTATGGATAACATACCTAAAAATGTATCATAAGTGATCTTAATGTGTTTTTTGGTAATTTAAGACTCATTATTACCTAATAAGACCTATTATATCCTAATAATACATATTAAAACTTATAAGAACCTATAAAAATTATTATGACCTATTAGGACTCCTGTGTCCCCTTAAGACACACATGTATGGATAATGTACCTAACAATGCATCATAAGTGATCTTAATGTGTTGTTTGGTAATGTAAGACTCATTATTACCTAATAATACCTATTATGTCCTAATAATACATATTAAAACTTATTAGAGCCTATAAAAATTATTATGACCTATTAGGACTCCTATGTCCCCTTAAGACACACATGTATGAATAACATAACTAAAAATGTATCATAAGTGATCTTGATGTGTTGTTTAGTAATGTAAGACTCGTTATTAACTAAAAATACCTATTATGTGCTAATAATTATATCAATACCTATTATAACCTATAACAAACATAATGAACTAGTAGGACTCCCTAGGTCCCCTTAACATATATATGGATAAAAATACCTAGAAATGTATCATAAAAGGTCCTTGTGTGTCATTTGGTAATGTAAGACTCATTATTACCTAATAAGGCCTCATTATTACATAACACACATTATTACCTAGTAAGACTCATTATTACATAACACGCATTATGACTTGGTAGGACTCCCTATCTCCCCTTAAGACCCGTTAGGAACCCTTATAATCCATCAAAACCTCTTAGAAACCTCTTGGAAACCTCTTGGAAACCTCTTGGACTCTCTCACTATCTTCATCCTTCCCTCCCTCTCACTTAACATGGTTAAAATGGTTAAACATACATGTCAATTATCAACATAACAATAACATATAATCAATACAATGAGTAATGATCTTTAAATTATCATGTACAAGTTACTTGTTTTTAATATTACAATCAATAGTAATTTGAAACTTCAAACAAACATTAATTTAAACATGCTTGAATGTAAAAGTAATGGAACAAAATAGGAGTTCATTACTTAAATTGACAATTAATTTATAATTTATCAAGTGCATACCTTTAACTTTCAAATAGAAGTAAACTCTTATTTTAAAATTAGTTTGTACAACATATTTCACAATATATGTAAGACAATGTCAATGATATATTTATAGAAGTGAACTCAAAATATAAAATTGGTTCAACACATCTCTTCAAACAAGGTCCTGTAAAAAACACATGTTAATAAACACAAATTAATATGAGGTATCTAAACTATGTAATTATATGTGTAATTTGTATGTAATTGCTATGTGAAATTGCACAAGATGTTGATGATCGATCCACTTTAACATTTAAATTTGCATAAATTGTAATTGAGACCTGAATAAGAGGTATATATAAGTTCTCTAAATTGGTATTGACAATACAAACATGCATGTAATTAAATTATATAAGTACATATATATAAATAATACAATAAAGAAAAAAATTACATGTGTTTGATTTAAATGTAGTCATCCCATTGTATCATCTGCACCCTCTCTCTTTTGCAATGCATCTATGATTATCTCGTACTCGTCCATTGAAATTGTCCATAATACCTTATTGGCGGGTCTCCCTTTGTATCTTTCTAATTTGATATTTGTTGCCACAACCAAATGAGAATAGTGTAAAATCTTCTTTTCGATTTGGTAGTCTTCAAATGTTGGCAAACCATTTCTTCTTGTTAGGTATCTACATAGCCAGGTGCCAGCTATAATGACATACCCAATTGGATACTCAAAACCATCATCATCTACTTGATGACATGTCAATTTTTTCTTAGGTTCCACACATCTAGCTAGCCAATACTCAGTCTGTTCATCATTATCACTAGGTGCAATAACAGCATAAACATGTCCTACAAGATAAGATAAAGTATAGAAACACTTTAATCACATGAGTGTACATATGCAGATTATATAAATTGAAGCATGAGATCACAACAAAATCTAATTAAATTATGCATACTAGGTTCTATGAGGTCTGAAATATGATCATAGTCTTCTAATGCAAAAGTAACATTCTAGCCTTCATTTATTATATCATCTTCAAAATGTGTGTCAATAGGTACTAATGATCTTTGTTGCCAATCTTCAACCCATTCTATATTCTCACATTCTTCCCATTTACCTGCAAGACAAAATTGACAAAAACAAGCAAGCTCCCTAGTCCATATAGTCCAAGTGTTAGAATCTAAACTCCTAAATGAATGCCATTTAGCTAACCCGCTAATTATATCATAGTCATATCTTGAAAGGATATTCTTTTCTTCAACTAGGTAGAAGAAACATTTGATTGTAGAGTTCTGACTTGATCCTGTGTATAAATATTTGTTACATCATTCGACAATCTCATGTGCATTTTTGAATTTAGCTTTTTCCTCAAATTTTAATTGCTCTCTACTAAGGGCTCTCTTTATGCATGCACTAGCACCATCATGTTCTCCTTTACCATGTCTAGCCTCAAAAAAACTCCACACATGTTGGATGTTAGTTTTCCTATGTGTCCTACTCAACCAATAAAACATTCTAGCATCCTTGAATTGTCCTATACAATTATCTGACCATATCCAATGTTGTGTCATTTGAATTTGTCTCTCTTTTAAATTATCATAAAAGACCTTGAAACAATATTGGACAAACTCAGATGAATGGAGTTTATTATCACTCATATAAAAATGGTACTCTCTCAATATTTTTTGATCCTCCTCTATACTATTAGGTGCATACCTATAAACTATATGAACATAAATTATTACTTGCATTGGATTGTAAGATTGTGGTTGTACCTCTTCTTGCGGTGCAAGTGTGTAGTTCTCTGCAAAGTCAACAACTAAAAGTATAGTACCAATTGGAAATGTATTCTTACATATGTGAAATTGTTCATCAAGCCATCTAGAATATTGAGTGTTTAACATATTTTGGTATGATCACACTCTTAAACTCATCCATAAATGCATGACAACTAACTTTATCTGTAACTAGATCACACCTTCTTCCAATCTTCCCATCCTTCAATGGATATTCAATAGTTTTGAATCTTTTTACCGCAACTAATTGTTGTCCAAAAGTAGTCAAAGCATTTTCATGCAAACATTCATCTAACAAAGAAAGATTGCTGCACATACCACATGTACCAAAAAGACATGCATTGAAAAGAAAGTATTGATCATTAGGTGGCTTACAAAAAAAACCTGATATGAAATCTTCTATAGTTTGAGGTTGTATTTTTATACCAAATTCTTGCAACATTTTTTTACTATGCATGGTACCACGTATAGATCAAAATACATCATAATAGTAACAAAATTGAATATGAGTTTTACAAAAACATGTGATTTTGTCCTTGTTAATCCTTACATACCATGGTTTACACTTTTCAAAAGATCTTTGACTAATGGTAATATTTAATACCTTACCATCTACAATTTTTTTAAACAATTCAGTTTGAATCATGTCCAAAAGGTGCTTAGGATGTGGATCGCGTATTTTTGACCCAATTCTCAATTTAAGAACATCTCTTGAATTAGGTGATACTCTTGTATTATCATGCCAAAAAATTTCAATTGAACTTTTGACTTCACTAGTAAGTTTCATATCACATCTTGGGAGTCTACCACTAGAAGTCCATAAAATATTTGTTGGATCACATTCAAAGTTAACCCTTCTCTTTACAGCTCTTTCTAAAGTCTTACGATTCACATTAAAATATCCACTTACGTTGCTAATCAATATTTTTTCAAATGTTGATTTGTTAACTAAAGCTATTGTTATTGCTCATCGTGTTGCATTCTTATCTTTAGACTGACTTCTCTTTCTAATAACATCAAAGGCACTAGCAACAATGGATACAACTTGTTTTAAAGACTCATTTTTATTCTTGGTTTGTGCATACATTCCCAACCTTCTGATTACTTTTTGCATTTTAGAGATTTTAATTAGTTGCAGCATTAACTGACATTGAAACCCAAATTTCTTATTATAAAAAAATGCCTATACAATCTATTAGCATATGTCCTAATTTCTCTCCATGAAACCAATCCCTCAAGATTATCTAACACATCATTAGGAATATGAAAATTACTTTCAGACACTTTACTATCATTCTGAAATGTTTGTTTAGTAGTTAGTGTTTCTATGTCTACATTCATGCAATTTTTATTTTCAGACACTTTACTATTTTCATTGTTATTTGGGATTTGAATATCATTTTGAATTTTTCTTGGTATTTCTTTCGAGGCATGCATTTCAATTGGAGTTTTTTGTGCATGATCGTTTGATAATTGCTTCTCATGAAGAAAATCTAAATCATTTAAATCGTAACTTTCTTCTAAAAAATCACCAATTTGATCACGAGAGAAATTTCAAGGGTTTGGAGACACACTTGTATTGAATGCATGATTAGAATGTGCACCTGAATTTTCTTGTATTGGGTTCTCTTCTTTGACCTCTTTATCCATCGTGGTATCCTGAATGTCTTTCTCCTTTGAAACATTGTTCAAGTCTCTAATTCGTTGTCTTCTCTCTCATTGATGTCGTGCTTCATTCTCTTTATTTGTTGAAATCCCCTTATCTGTTAGTGTAGACACCTAAATTTGATTACACTATTTTAGTAATCCTATTTAGTTATCTAAAAAGGCATTATTAATTAAATTTCTATTTAATTAATCCTTTGTCATCCCCTAGTTGATTAATTTAATTAATCATCTATAGTCCTAATTGATAAATCAAATAATCTATTATTTATCAATTAAATCCTATTCTTCTATCTAATTCCAAAAATCCCCATTTATTAAATAAATCTATTTGATAAATGAAATCCTCAAATTCAAAAACCCCTAACCTATCTCTAATCCTCCATTTAGCCTAATCCACCCCATCCACCCATACTAACCAAGCTTAGCCACTAACTCACCCACCCTCATTAATGCCATCCACTTGCACATCTCTAACATCTCTAATCTAATCCTAAACCCAAGCCTAATCCACCCCCTAATGTTGTCACATTCCTTAAACAATTTTAAGACTTTCTTAATCCAAACCAAAGTCTCCCCTCAAAAAGCCCAACCACTAAGTCATGAGTGCTCTTACAAACCATAAAAGACTCTTACAAGCCCACTCATGACTCTTACATCCATCTTCCACACTCTTCCCTCTTCCACACTCATTCCTCTTACACCTCTCTTACATACTCAACCCCACTCATCATGCCCTTAACCAACCCTTTACCCTACCCTCTCACACTCATCCTCCTTGTGACAAGTGTCACCTTCCCATTGGTACTAAACAAGCACAATCCATGTGCTCTCCTTTGAGTGCATCCTAGCCCTCCTTAAGCCTTCATCCATCCTTGCATCTAAGCCCTCCATCCCTCTACCCCTTAGCCTATAAATTGAATCCCATCCCAAGCTATTTCATCAACAATCTTTGAGCTAAAGTTACCATGCTATTTTGAGAACCAAAGCCATCAATCTTACCCTTATAATGCCAAATTGAGAGCTCACAAAGCTACCAATTTGCCATTACCCATCTCCATTGAAGCAGCTTTTGAGCATCTTGAGCATACATCCACAGCAAAAGGACACATCTACAGAATCAAGAAAGCATGGAGTGTTTTCTCTTGTGAGGTTTGCACTTCTTGTTTGCTTTCTTTGTCTAAGCATATATGTGAATTTAGTTTTTGGTTTGTGAATGTTTACTTTATTTGTTAATGTTCTTTGCATACTAATTCTTGTTCTACAATTAGAACTTTTGCTTTTTTCTTTCTTCGTTGTTTTGATCCCATGTTTGCACCACTTTTGAATTTGAATCGGTAGCTTGCAAATTGTATAAGAGGACAAAAAAATAGAATAACTATGATAGAATTCACCGCTGCAGATCGAAACTGTTCTTCAATCATTTCAATCATTAAAAGTTGATCTGTGGGGCAACTTTTGGGGCCCAACGGGTACATTAGAAATGGGTACCTAATTGCTTAAAAATTGGGTACCCATTTTACAAATCGGGTACCCGATTTTAAAAAGAATTGGGTACCTAATTTTTAAATAATCGGGTACAACAGTTGAAAGCAATCGGCACCCAATTTTTGAATTACAAATTAGGTGCCTGATTCTTGAGACATGAGCAGGAATTTGGTATGGCACCCAACTTTTGCATGGGGTTTTGCCTTGGGGAAAGGCATGGCATAGGCTTGGTCCCACCAAGCCATGCCTTTATGATCTTTTTTTTTTCTAAGGCATTTAATCAAAAATTTCTAGTATTATCATAATTTTTTTATAGTCATCCCTATTGAATTTTTTGATGAAACAAAAACCCATTATAGGTCTTACTGTTCTGATTCCAAAATGTAAATTTTATAGTGTTATTAGTTTATTTGTTTTTTTTCCATTATTTATTAATCAAAACTATCTCCTAAACGTTAAAAAGTGACATCCACTAAAACTTTAATAGCTTTTTTATTTTATAATTTTTCGTAAATTAATTTATATTTCATCAATCTACATACAATTCTTTTGAGGTTATAAAAAAAAATTGAAAAAAGTGAGATTTTATTAAATTATGTGGTTTGTACATGAGAGGCTTTAAAACTTACCTTTATAGCTAATTAATAATTAATAATAATAAAAATTATTCAATAAAAAATTAAGAAAAAATATTTTCATCAATCTTAGGTGTATTAGGTAACTCCCTTTAAAAGGATTTGCGAAAAATTGTTTATTTGTGTCAAATTATGGTGTTTGTACACAAGTGTGGTATGGTCCTGAAACAAGCATTTTAAAAAAGTGGTTTTTAAAGATCCATACTAAAAAAAAATTTATCATATGGGTACAAAAATAAATTATATATTCAAAAACTAGATTCCAAACACTAAAAATTTTATTTCTTGAGTTTTTTTATATTCAATCTCTAAATGCCTCAAATTTTGACATCAATTGACAAAAAAATTCAAAAATAGGAAAAACACTTCCACTTTTTGGCCAAAAGTGAGACCCAACTTCTTGCACTGACCCAACAATTACATACAAATATAACCAATATCAAAAATAAATAATGCACACAAAAGAGAACACAAGATACAAAGATTAAATGTGGTTCACCCAATCCCTGGGCTACATCCACCAACTAGTGAGTCCAATATTATTATTATCCAGTGATCTCAACTTGATTACAATCTACAACCCCTTACAAGTAAATACCATTGAAAGAAGCTACTAAATCATCATACATTATAAAATCCCTAACCCTAAGCCATTTTACACAAGCTTTTTTTCTCTTACAAAATTAGGGCTAGAATAAGTTGACCAATAGAGCATGGGGGTGTTGCCCCAAACCTTGATACTTAAATTTGGGGAGAAACCATCTCAATTAAAATGGAGAAAAATTATCCTTCGAGTCTAACCACATAACAACAATCACCCTCTTGGACAATGATCATAGCACAAGTAAAGTTGTAGCTCCCATTGGAATATCAAACCACCCTAGACTATGTTGTTCTTTTATTTTGTTTAATCTAGAAGTTCAACTGAAGTTGAAGAGGAGTTCAGCTTATCTCTTGTCACTGCCTTCGTAAACATATATATTAGATTATCATTTGTATGTACATTTTCTAACTTTAATTTTTCATCATCCAAAACTAACCAAATGAAATGGTACCACAACTATATGTGTCTTGTCTTTGAATGTAGAGAAGAATTCTTTGCAAGATGAATGACACTCTAGCTATCTGTAAAGAAATAATTGTCCATCTGATCAAAACATAGTCCATGAAGATGCTAAGGATTTTTTCATAAGAAAAAATGGGAAAATGCAAAAATTTAATGTTTTGGTATTTTCTATGTTCTAGTATTTTGCATTTTCAAAGGCCTCTAGGGTATTTCTAGGCTTCGGCAATGGCAAGAAGTTGTAGCTATGCTCAAAAATTTGGACACTGAATGTAGAACTTTAGCAAATCTTTCTATAAATTTTGAGTGTTTGTGATTTCAAGCTATGAGTAGAAAGTTACGACTTCTACAAGTAGATGTAATTTTTGTAGTTTTTAATAGTCGTTAGAGTTTATTTTATAATTATTTAGTTTGTGGACATTTCATTTTCATTTCCAAGGGATAATGGTGACACTTGGGATCCATAAACTTGTATAATTTCTAGTTTTGAAATGAATGGATCACTTTTTGGCTTGCAAAAACATCTATTGTTGCATTTTAATTGCTTTCAATTAAGTCACAATACTGTAGGTTCTACACCAAGTATTGTAATCTGAATTCCTAATTTAGATCAGCATCTATGGGTGTCCCAATTTTTCAATAAATAATTGAAGTTATATCATCTCCTTGGTTTCCTTTGTAGCAGCAACATACTCTTTCTCTATATTGGATAATCATTCACCATCTATAACTAAGAAATCCATCTCACTGTTGTCCTAGTAACACTAAATACATAACCTATAGTACTTTTTTTGGTATCAAGATCTCTTGCCAAATATGAAATGTCCCTTTTCTGATTTTATATAATATTTCAAGCCTCTAATCAGATCTTTAAGATCAAACAACCAATATTACAAAGATCCACCAATTTCTCAATAAATCCCAAATCGGGTATGTCCAAAATAGTGCCAAAAATTTCACAACTTCACAAATTATTAATAAATCTGAAAATGGACATTTTTACAGAAATTTCAGCAGCATAATGGCCTACAAAATGACATTTTCAGATCTATATAGCATTTACACAACAGCTCACAAACGTAGGACAAAAACTATGCTCATCAGGCTCCCGAAAACAACACAAAATAGCCGAAAATATCACAAAAGCACTGATAATCTATCACAGAAGTATAATCATGACCAAATACATATATTCAGCTCTATTTTAACATCTAAAATTCTAAAATACAGCAGCAACCCAAACTGATATGAAATACTCAACTGGAAACACCAAACTCTTACAAAAAATATACCCAAAAATCCACAAATTTGCACTGTTCAGCACAAAGGAAAACTTTGTATGAGTATGCACATGGAATGGCTTCAAACTCCCTTCCTTAGCCTTCCTGGAAACCTACAAACTCCCATTCTTGGGTTTCCTTCTTCACAAGTTTGGCAGCCTCTGAAGAACAACAAAGTAATGTGCAAAAATCCAGTTCTGGAATGAGCCCAAAATGCCTCCAAACTCCTTAAAAGAGGGCATAACCCTAACTCACATCCAAAAGGGGTTAATAAAACATATTTTAATAATAATTTTCATTTATTAGTCCATTAGCTTCCAAATATTATCCCCTTTTTTTTGAAACTTCACCTTTTTGGGCCTACCTGCCTTAGAAAAGATTATTATTTTTAATTATTTGAAAAGGGGACATGACAAGTCCTCCCCTTCCAAATATTTCTTGTCCTCAAGCAATGGCTGAACAATAAACCAATCAATCCACCTGAATCTCAAATGTAGTCATGAACTATACTATTGTCAATTAACATAGGCTCCTGCAATATCCTCTGCAATACAACCAAGAGGAATCCATAATCAAACTGACAATTACTGCTCAACCAAACTCCAAAGTCACAACTTCCACAGTTAGAAACCCACGAGACACAAACTCTTAGAACATCAAAACCCAAGTAAAGTGGACAAATCAAACTACCAACACAATAAATACCATCAACGCATTCCACTGGCCTATACGGAATGTACAATCCAACTCTACAACAATGGTGAATGCTCCTAAATGAAACTGTACCAAGTATGGAGAATCCACACACTATATAACTCCTGCAGTCAACACAACTCTGTAGATCACTGACCACTGTATCATAATCATAACTCCCATGCACCCCTGGTGGTGAAAATCCATCACAAGATAAACAGCGAGAATTGGAACCCAAACCAAATTTGTCTGCCATCAACTCCTCAACACAAGGATCAAATGCTAACTGATGTACATACCTTGCAATATAATGTTGATAAAAAAAACCAACCTCAGTCAACAGCTCACCATGAACAAGTGATACAACCCACTGTGACTGATCACCAGCTAAGTCAGGAGATGTCATAGCCAAAGGAGTAGAATCAATAACAACACCCACTGAAGCATCACTCTGAAACTCCTGCTCTAAGTCACGTATTATCAAGCTATCAACTGCAGAACCTATCGTCATGTCATGCCCATCACAACTCTCATCTCGAGGCATCAAACTATCCCATAATTGATGATAATCACTAGGAACCAAAGTACATCTCTATATCATCATCTCATCAACACGGTCATCAAAGGTAAATTGATGAGCATACATCACAATGTAATGCTGATAGAATGTGCCAATCTTAGTCAGTGGCTCAGACTGCAATCCAGATGTAACTAACTGCAATCGATCACTAACCAAGTTGGAACTGACTACTACCTCTAAAGACATCGCCAAGGGAGTAGTATTACTAGCAGGAACCATGCCAACTATCGGCTCACCAACATCACACATGGTCTTTGATACAACATCTCTAGTCTTCGTGCCATTAGTGCTAGAGGTCACCACCATGTCAAGCATACCACAACAATCTGTTGTAGCACCCAACTCAACTGAACCTGACTCTAGTGGGGATGAATCCGATATGCCAATGTTAGTATCAAGGATGGATGCATCCCCATCTCCACTATCTTTGACAATCTCGACCATGGACATCCTCAGATCATCAGACACCATAGCTTGTGACTGTACAGAATCTAGTAAAGACTGTAGTTTCTCTAACTCCATGGTCACCTTAGCCAAATGAAACTGTGACTCCTTGAAAGCCAACTGTGTACTCTCAAGAATCTCAGAAGTCACCTCAAGCTGCTCAGTAAGCTCACTCACCTCATCTTCCTTAGCCAACAATGCATCATATGTTGTACTGCCCCGCTCCATAAGATAATCTCTGTCAGCTACCAACTGCATATAATCCTGTCTCAGAATCTGGATAGCCTCCCATAAAGAGTGGAACTCTATCAAGGAAAGATAACTACCTCCCTTCTCATCACTAGTAGGAGAACCCCATCCATAAACTGCTAACAATTGATGAGTAGCATTGAAATGTTGGCAAGTGATAGCACTGGCTTGACTATCTCCTACAAACCTCCTCTGATGCACTGTCTAAAGGAGTATCCTCAAAGTTACTAGTCTCTAGAGTATTACCATCCATATCCTGTGAGTCAACTCTAAAGCTCATATCAACAAACGGAGTATCAAAAACTATAGCACTGCTGTCCAACTCCTTTGTACCCAAGGAAACTAAGTCTTCAAAACTACCCACTGCATCCTCCTGGATGTCATCAATGCCAATATGATCCT
This sequence comes from Cupressus sempervirens, assembly GCA_028749045.1. Lineage (NCBI taxonomy): Eukaryota > Viridiplantae > Streptophyta > Pinopsida > Cupressales > Cupressaceae > Cupressus > Cupressus sempervirens. Next base: position 748,697,580 of record CM053783.1, read on the forward strand.
GGGACTCATCTATACACACTGCCAAATATGAAAGATCATCAACACATTCCAGCAAGTATGGTCGACTGGATATATAAACAAAGCCCAACACCGGTGTATAAAAACTAATACCAACATCAAACAAGCTGTTAGCACAAGAAAAGACAACACCATGCAATCTGCTAATCAAATCCATGATAGCACCCAAACAAACACTGCTACCAAAAAGTGTTAAAGATCTCCAATTAACTGAATCCCAAATGCCAATATAACAATCTTGAGTCCATATCTATAAACTAGAATTAGTTGGTAACTCAAGCAAAATCCTCACTTGAGTAATATGACCAATACCAACTAACTCCACATACCTGTCATGATGAGATAATGAAGTCACAATACTATCTTTGTTCACTTTCAGCTAGCTAGACAAATCATGTGAAGTACTACTAGCCTCAACCTCATGTGACGAAGCATCTAACTGTGCCTGGTACTCTTTCTCAGAAAAGTCATGAATGCTCAATGTCTTCTCATCTCTACCAGGTATCTCACCATCATGCACAACAACATCCTCATAATCATCATCTGAACCCACTACACTGTAGTCACTACCTGTTGTAACTATACCATCCTAAATACCTATAATATCACCCTTTAACGACCTGTATACAATTGTCTCAATTTGAGTATCAAGTTGACCATTACTATCAATCTACGTAATATCCTTTCTCACTACCTCCTGTGGTGGAGTAGAATCTGAGACCTCTACCTGGCTATAAGCTAGTTTCTCAAACTCCTCATGCAAGTTATTGGTAATTGTGTCACCTGCCTTGTGAGAAAATCTGCCAAATAGAAATCTAGTCAACTTATCCACCTTAGCTAGGTCTCACAACATGTCATTCATCATACTGTGGTGCTCAACCAATTGTTCAGACATGTCATGGCTTATTTTCCTAAGTTTATCTCAAATGTTTAAATAACCATCATTTCTACTATTCTGACTCTGGATATCAATTGTCCAAGATTGTGTCCTCTGAGACTCTATACTATACCTGTCCATTCTGGATAAAGTAGAGTGTAACCCCAATAGGTTATAACTTCTTCAAACACCAAGAACTAACATGCAAATGATTAGAAGTAGCATGCAACCATAGATTTTGACATGCAGCTGATTAGAAGCAACATGCAACCACCAAATTCACCAAGAACTAACATGCAAATGATTAGAAGTCGCATGCAACCATAGATTTTGATATGCAACTGATTAGAAGCAACATGCAACCATAAATTATGACATGCAAGATTTGGGTTGTTGTCAAAACTGATATGCAAACTTCTACAAACCCTCAGGTTGGCAAGATCATAGCTCTAATACCACTGAAATGTCCCTTTTCTGATTTTATATGATATTTCAAGCCTCTAATCAGATCTTTAAGATCAAACAACCAATATTACAAAGATCCACCAATTTCTCAATAAACCCCAAATTGGGTATGTTCGAAATAGTGCCAAAAACTTCACAAATTCACAAATTATTAATAAATCTAAAAATGGACATTTTTATAGAAATTTCAGCAGCATAACGGCCTACAAAATGACATTTCTAGATCTGTATAGCATTTACACAACAGCTCACAAACGTAGGACAAAAACTATGCTCATCGGGCTCCCGAAAACAACACAAAATAGCCAGAAATACCACAAAAGCACTGATAATCTATCACAGAAGTATAATCATGACCAAATACATATATTCAGCTCTATTTTAACATCTAAAAGTTTGAAATACAGCAGCAACCCAAACTGATATGAAATACTCAACTGGAAACACCAAACTCTTACAAAAAACACACCCAAAAATCCACAAATCTGCACTGATCAGCACAAAGGAAAACTCTATATGAGAATGCACATGGAATGGCTTCAAACTCCCATCCTTAGCCTTCTTAGAAACCTACAAACTCTTGTTCTTAGGTCTCCTTCTTCACAGGTTTGGCAGCCTTTGAAGAACAACAAAGCAATGCGCAAAAATCAAGTTCTGGAATGAGCCCAAAATGCCTCCAAACTCCTTAAAAGAGGGCATAACCTTAACTCACGTCCAAGAGGGGTTAATAAAACATATTTTAATAATAATTTTCATTTATTAGTCCATTAGCTTCCAAAGATTATCCCCTTTTTCTGAAACTTCACCTTTTTGGGCCTGCCTGCCTTAGAAAAGATTATTATTTTTAATTATTTGAAAAGGGAACATGACAATATGATTCAATATAGCCTTGTAAATAATTAATATAGCCCCCAAAATGTAAACATTTTCTAGGTGTTCTTCTCAAATATCTGGGAATCCACTGACTACATTCTAATGTTCAATCCTGGGATGACTCATATACATGTCAATGACTCCCACTACATGTGCAATATTTGGCCTAGTACACACCATGGCATACATTAATTTCCCTATAACTAAAGCATAAGTTACCTTGGACATTTTATCCTCCTCTTCCTTTGTCTTTGGATAGATCTCCTTAGTCAATCACAAATGACTCTAGGCAAAGGCATGTCGATGGCTTGGGCATTCTCCATATAGAAATGTTGCAACACCTTCTCAATATAATCATCCTAAGATAAAATCAATTTCATGTTGTTTAGATATCTCTACAAATAGCCAACCCAAGGATTTGTTTTGTTGCACCCAAATCCTTCATGGCAAATGATTATGCTACTTGTTTTTTCAATCCCTTGATGTCATTCATGTTAGACCTTACTACAAGCATATCATCAACATATAAATATAAAATAATGTAGTTGTCATCATCTAATCTGTTAAAATGAGCACAATGGCCTAAATGACATCGAGTGTAACCATGCTCATTCATAAGACTGTCAAACTTAAGATACCATTGTTGAGATGTTTTTTTAAGCCATATAAATGTTTCTTTAATTTATACACTAAATTATCCATACCTTTGACCTCAAATCCTCATGGTTGTTCCATATAAATTTCTTCATCTAAATCCCCATGAAGAAAAAATTGTTTTAACATCGAGTTGCTCCAAATGCAAATCTTTAGTACCCAAATTACTAAAAAAAGTCCAAGTGGAAATCATTTTAACAACTAGAGAAAAGGTCTCATCAAAATTAATTCCCTTTTTCTATGCAATTCCTTTCACAACTAACCTGGCTTTAAATCTTTTCTTACCTCCTTCCTCTTCTTTTAGCCTATAAACCCATTTATTTTGTAAAACCCTTTTACCTAAAAGCAACTTGAATAAATCTCAAGTCTAATTTTTCAGCAAGGAGTTCATTTATTCTATCATTGCAGAATCTCATTCAAGCTTTGTATCCACCTGCATAGCTTCATCATAACATTTAAGTTCGCCAACATCTATTAATAAAATAGAGTACAATGAGGGAGAAAATCTTTCTAGAGGTCCACTTAACCTTGTTGATGGTCTAACATTCATTGGGGTTTGTATTATTTCATGTTATTGTTGTTGCAGAGCATGAGGGACTGTTGGAATGTTATCCTCTCAAGAGTAGCATCCAACATTTTATAATCATTTTCTTTCTTCTTATGTTGCTACAAAAGGTATTTGTACATCACTTTCTTATTGAATATGGTATCCCTTCTTCTTACAATTTTATGATTTTTAAAGTCCCAAAACCTATAGCCATATTCATTAATGTCATATATAACAAATTCACATTTCTTTGACTTAGCTTCCAACTTGGTTCTATTTTCAGAATCTATACGTGCAAATGCTTCACAACCAAAGGTTTTGAGAAAAGAATAACTCGCCTTCTTACTTGTCCATGTTTCCTCTAATTACCACAACCCAAAGGAGTAGAGAGACCTCTAATGATCAAATATACAACACTATTGATAGCCTCTTCCCACATATTTAAGGACAGCCCAACATGCAACCTTATGCTCATTGTATGCTCCATTATTGTCTTGTTCATGTGTTCAGCCACTCCATTTTCTTGTGGAGTCCTTGGAACAATTGTTTGCCTCTGAATTCCATTAATGGAATAATAATTTCCAAATTCATTATTGTAATACTCATTGCCATTATCAAATCTGAGACATTTTAATCTTTTACCAAACTCATTCTTAATCAAGCATTTCCATTTCTTATTAATTTGAAATACATCATATTTTTGTCTAAGAAAATAAACTTATACTTTCCTAGTTGAATCATCAATGAATGTAGCATAATAATAAGATCCACCAAGGGAAGATACCTAAGTTGGCCCCCATGCATCTATATGCACAAACTATATTCTCATTTTTCTTTTCCTTCTCACTCTTCACAAAACTAACTCTCTTTTGTTCTCCATACAAACAACTTCCATAGAAATCCTTATTGACACATTTCAGACTTGGTAAAACTTTATTTGCATAAAGTAGTTTCATACCTTATTCACTCATGTGCCCAATTTCATTGTGCCATAGTGTTGTTTCAAAACCTCCAACATTTGTTTTATGTTCTTCCTACTCAACTGCAACAGTTGTTCCTAAACACCTTTTTTTTTTTAAATAATTAAAGTAGAAGGAACAGTATAGCCTATGCAAAGATATAAGGTGCCTAGTTTCACACATTTTTTCTACTACTAAGGAATCTTTTGAAACCTTCCATTTTTTTATCATTAAAAGTAATTGTGCAACCCTGATCTCCCGATTTCCCTGTTGAAATGTAATTCCTACTCAACCTCGTCCAACATGTCTTAGCTCTTGTAATAGCCAATGATTCTAATTCTACAACTTAATATTAATTTTCCCCTTTCCAATAATTTGGCAAGGTTTGTTATCTTTCAAATAAACTAACAAAAAATCCTCTTAAACATAATCAAGGAAATAACCTATATGAGGTGTAGCATGAAATGAAGCCCCTAAATCTTGAACACATCAATCTTCAACATTCTCTAAGGAAAGAAGAAAATAATTATCTTTGGATTTATTACTTACTACATTTTCCTCCTTCTTTCCTTCTTGTTTGTCTCCTTCATTCCTTCTTGTTTGTCTCCTTCATTTTTCTTTCAAGTCTAACATTTTTTCTTCTTATGACCTATTTTCACATAGTACAAGAAATCTCTTGGTCCACTAGATTGAGATCTCTTTACCTTTGAGTTCCCATGATTTATAGAATTGTTTCATCTCTCATTCATTTTGCATTTTCTTTGTGTGGTCAAGACACTCTCTGGTGTAGATGCACCTAATATTTTCCTACGTATTTCCTAACTTATAATGACACCAACCACATCATCAAATTTGAGGGTAGTCGAACCAAAAATAGAATTACTCATAGTCATTACCAATCCATTCCATCTTTTAGGAAAAGAATACAGAATCAAGAGAGCCCTAATTTATTCATCAAAATTGACATTTACTGAAAGGTAACCATATTAAACTATTTTAAATGATCAGCAACAAATCTACCTTTTACCATCTTCATATTAAATAAATGTTTCATGAGAAATAACTTGTTTGAAGTGAAAGACTTTTCATACAACTTTTTTAGGGTTTGCATCTTCGGTCCTCTTCACTTGTGTAATATTAAATGTCATCAATTTTGTTGGGTATAAATGAATTCTTTCAAATGTCTTTCTATCCTAAATATCTCAGTCCTCATTTGTCATACTTGCATATTTATTGGCCTTACCTTGCAATGACTACCATAAATCCTTCTAATAAAGATAGTCATCCATTTGCATTTTCCATAACTAAATCTTTTGCTCATTAAACTTTTCAACCTTTAGCTTACCCTCATTTGTCATTGCTCCCACTCAGTCATGAGACTCCCACTCAACTGTGAGACCTTCCTATAGAGTATAACTAAAACAACATTGCTCTGATACTGCTTGTTAGGATTAAAGAGGTGGAAATAATAATTACATTCAAATATAAGAAATATCATAAATAAATGATGCACACAAAAGAGAACACAATACACAAAGATTTAACATGGTTCACCCAATCCCTAGGCTACGTCCACCAACCAGTGAGTCCAATATTATTATTATCAAGTGATTTCAAACCAATTACAATCTGTAAGTCCTTACAACTCAATATTAGCCTGAAAGAAGCTACTAAATCATCATATATTATAAAATCCCTAACCCTAAGCCATTTTATAAGAGTTTTTTATCACTTACAAAATTAGGAATAGAATAAGTCAACCAATAGAGCATGGGGGCACTACCCCCAAACCCTTGTAGTGAAATATGGGAGGAAACCATACTAAATGAAGTGGGAAAAATTAATCTTTGAGTCTGATTAGGCTCTACATAACAATAAAAATAATAGCTTAAGAAGGAATTGCAAGATCTAGAGCCACTACCTAAGAGAAGATCAAATCAAATTTCTTCTCAATTACATAATGTTGGTTCGAGACATCAATCCACCAAGAAGATGAGTATCACTTCTTCTCAAACTCATAATCCTTAGTTTCATGTCCAATCTTAAAACATACAAGAGAATCCCTTCATAGTCCAAAGGTTGAACCAAACTAGCCTTAGAATATTGGATTAGGATCCTACAAGGCAGCCTGTTTGAAACATCCAACTTGACCAAAATTTGAGCATAGGTGGAATAAAGAATGTAAGAAGATTCCTCATCCACTAATAGAAAATCTACAAGAGCATTACCAACATCCTTAAACAAGGACCTAATCCAGAGATGAAAGTGTTGAAAATAATGGGTTAATTGTATATTGTCTTTGATGTTACACAAAATGTCATATCTTTACCAATTAGTGAATGTCAAGCTGACTCAAGCATTGTAGTTTCCTATGTCTGGCAAGCATTCCATAGTTTTTCAAGTTTAGAAGATAGTGACTATCGAGTTCACTCGAGCATCGAAGAGAAGTTCACAGAAGTTGAGTGTTAACTGAGCTCACTCGGGTAACAAAGGAAAGTTGGATTGAATTAGTGCCAACCGAGCTCACTCGGTTACCAAATGAATTTTGTGAAGATGCAGTGTTAACCAAGTTCACTTGGTTAATATAGGAAAATCATTTCTAAGTTAGTTTCTATGGAGCAAGGTTGACTAATAAAGGATTTTCTTGTTTTGGTATATTGAGTTCAATGGATTTGTTTGTTGGTTCTAGCCGAATGAGGAGATGAATATTAATTGTTCTAATTTGTATTCAAGATGACTTGAAAATGCAGAAGGTATAAGTATAAGGTTAATTTAAGGATTGAATGTGTGTGAGTATACGGAAGAATAGAATATTAGAGGAAGTGAATTAGAAGGATAAGTAGAATATCCTTGAGGAGCTGCAAAAATACATTCGATTGGGAAGGATCAAGTATTCAAGCCAAAATTGAGATCTATAATCAGCAATTCACTTGCATCAAAAATTAGGCCATCTCATTGTTACTCTCTAACCATTGTAGCAGTGATCTAAATCTCTTAATGCAGTTGGCTTAATAGCTATTTGTAAATCCTCTAACAAGGTGGTATTTCTAGATTGAAGTTCTAAAGACCTCTAGCAAGGCCACTCCTAATAGGGTGATTAAATCCTCTAATAGGGTCACACCTAATAGTGTGTTTTTTTAACTTTAATAGGGTTGGCTCTTAATAGGGCTCACTTTAGAAGAGTGAAATTCAATAACTAGTTGGAAGTGGTGGTTTTTCCCAAATTGGTTTTCTACGTTAAATCTTGGTGTCACTTGTGTTCATTCTATTTCTTTCATGTGTATACAACTAAGTTAATTAAGTTTAATCATAGAAAATATCTTAAGATTTTCATGTTATGAATTTAACGAGTTATAGTTGTTATTTCAGTGGTTACTGAGTTTTCACATATTATTAGTATTAATCGATTGCCTGTGTGTTTACTAAGAATCAGTATTTTTAGTAGTTTTTATGTTTTGAGTTGACATCTAAGGGATATGGGATTTATTTTAGTGGTAATTGATTCACCCCTCCCCTCTCAATTACTCCTATATTTCCAAAAATTGGTATTAGAGCTTTTGGTGCTTGCAAAAAAGGTTTCAAGGACCCAAGCTAAAGATCAAGATGTCGTACACAAGGGAGATCCCTAAGCTGAATAGAGATAACTTCAAGGCATGGATGAAACTCATGAGACTGCATTTGGAAACCATTGGAGATTCAGGCCTAAAGTACCTAGACACCAAATATGTGACACCTACTAGAACTATGACTATTGAAGAAATTGGAAAGAAGAAGAGTCGTAACATTATGATGATTGGTATTGCTTCATCTCTCAACTATGCCAAATTTGATGAATTCAAAGATTGAGGAACTTCTTATAAAATGTGGATCAAGCTAAAAGCCATCTATGGAGGAGATGATAATGCAAGAAGAGTTAAAGTTGAAAGTCTCAGAGGATAATTTGATCAAATAAAGATGGTAAAAGATGAGAACATTGCAAAGTATAGTGATAGAATCAAAGCCAGTGTTTATGCAATCAAAGCGTCAGAAGGAAAGATTGAAGATGAGACAGTGATAAGTAAGTTTCTCATAACACGTCTTCCTATATATGCAATCAGGGTATCATTAAATCAAGAAATGAGATGCAATCCAAAGAATGATATAACATTGGATGCAGTAGTTGGAAGATTGACAACATTTGAGCTAGATAACTATGATCATAATTTTACTAACTCTAGCACTCTTGAGTCTTCATTTGAAGCCAAGTTGTCACTCAAGAAGAAAGCTAAAAGATCAAAAGCCAAACACTGTTAAAGTGAAGAGGAATATAGTTCTGAAAATGATCTTGAAACTATTGAGGCATTACTTGCAAGAAGATATCCCAAAGGCAGAGGAAAGTATAAAGGTAAAATTTCTTTTATCTTCTTTTCTTGTGAAGAGGTTGGACACATTGATGCAAGGTGTCCAAATAGAGAAGACAAAGATGAAAAGAAGCACAACAAGTTCAAAGGAGAGAATTATTTCAAGAACTTCAAGGATTACAAGGACAAAGGTAAGAAATCTTGTTTTATGGCTAAAGATTCATATAGTAGTGATGATGATGAGATGGTCTATATTGTTGTAAAAGATGAATCTAATGATGAAGGAGATAAAATGGCACTTATCTCTCATGTTAGCAAAAATGATACATGGATTATTGATGGTGGTTGCTCATGGCATATGACTAGTGACAAAACAAAGTTTGAATATATGGAACACTATGATGTTGGAAGTGTGAGATTTGGAAACAATGAACCATGTTGCATAAAGAGAAAAGGTTGCATCTCACTAACCAATGAACTTAGATGTGATAATGCTTATTGGGTTGAAGGACTAAAGCATAATCTACTGAGTGTGGTACAATTGAATAACATTGGATTCAACGTAGAATTCATGAATGGAAAGGCCAAGTTGCTAGATGGGAAAGAAAATCTATTTGGGTCTGGTAACCAAACAAAAGGTAACTTATTCTACGTAAACCTTAGCGAAAGTTCATGTTTCATTTCTCAAGTAGAAGAAAGTTGGTTTTGGCATAAAAGGTTATGTCATGTGAACTTTGATAATCTAGTCAAGATAAGCAACAACAAAAGAGTGAGAGGTATTCCTGGTTTGAAGAAACCTGATATAGGCCTATGCAAAAACTATCAAATTGGTAAGATGGACAAGATAAGTTTCAAAAGAAAAAACTATCATTCTGAAGAAGTCTTGGAGTTGGTTCATACAAACTTATGTGGACCTATTAGAATTGAGAGCTATAGTGGAGATACGTATTTTATTCTTTTTGTTGATGATTATTCTAGAATGATGACTGTAATGTATATGAAAGATAAGTTTAAAGCATATCAAAATTTTAAGTGGTATTTGGTAATAGTAGAAAAGTAAACTTGAAAGAAGCTAAAGTGCTTGAGATCAGATAGAGACGGTAAATTCATTTCCAATGAATTCAATGAATTATGCATTGAAAGAGGAATTAAAAGATAAGTATCATCCCCTAGTACACCATACCAAAATGGTATATCTAAAAGAAGGAATAGATCCATCATGGACTGTGCAAGAACTTTGACGATAGAAAAGAATATTGCAATCAAATACTCAAAGGAAGTAATAAGTACTACAGTACATACCTTAAACAGATTATAGTTGAAGAAAGACTCAAATAAAACTCCTTATGAACTATGGTATGGCTACAAACTTAAAGTAAGTTACTTGAAAGTATTTGGTAGCAAATGTTATATCTTGAAGGAATCTAGGAAAGGTGAATTTGATGTCAAAGGTGATGAAGACATATTCCTAAGATATTCCTACAGAAATAAAGCATATAAATGTTTGAATTTATCAACTCATAAGATCATAGAAAGTGCACATGTAAAAATTGATGATTTTGCAGAAAAGAGTGAAGAAGAAAGCAGCAAAGAACCTGATACATTGCCAAATCCAATTGGAAGTTAGTAGACTTCACCTCCAGAGTCTCCAAAATCTTTAGAGGCTACCAAGTTGCAACCAGTGCAAATTGAGTCACATTCTAAAGGACTCGAGTCACAGTTAGAAGCTACTAAGCTATTGCCAAAGAAAACTGAGTTTGAAGGACCCGAATTATAGATAGTGGGAGTCAAGCTTGATACAGAAGATCATGGCAAGGCTAGTGGAACAAATTCTAAATCCAAAATACATGTGTTACTAATATATGTTAAAAGGCACCATGCACTAGATCAAATCATTGGAGACAAGTCAGGTGGAACAATGACAAGAAACAAATTGAAAGGTACATGTTTTCTTACTAAATTTGAACCTAGATCAGTTAAAGATGCTTTGGATAATGAAATTTGGATTAAAGCAATGAATGAAGAGATAGAATCAATATAAAGGAATAAGACCCAAACTCTTATTCCTAGACCCAAGGATAAGAATGTAATTGGCACAAAGTGGGTTTTCAAAAATAAGTTGAATGAAGATGGAGAAGTTTCCAGAAACAAAGAAAGGTTAGTATGAAAAGGCTATTCTCAAGAAGAAGGTATTGATTATGTTAAAACTTTTTCTTTTGTTGCAAGATTAGAAGGTCCTAGAACTTTACTTTCTTCTATTGCACATAAAGGATTTAAATTTTATCAAATGAATGTGAAATCTGCATTCTTGAATAGAATTCTTGGAGAGGAAGTTTACATAGAACAACCTGAAGGCTTTGTAGATCCTAGTAAAAGGAATATTTTTGTAAACTACACAAGGCATTGTATGGACTCAAGAAAGCTCCTAGAGCTTGGTATGAAAGACTTTATAACTACTTGATAAAGAATGGTTTTCAAAGAACAAATAATAATAGTAGGTTATGTATCAAAGAAGGACCAGACAAGAAGATTGTGTCGGCATAAATTTTTGTGGATAACACATTGTTTACTAGACATGACGACTTGTGCAAAAAAATTTCAAAAGAGATGAATAAAGATTTTTAGATGATCATGTTTGGAGAGATAAAATTCTTTGTTGGATTGCAGATCTAGCGGAAGAAAGATGGTATCTACATTACCCAATTCAAGTATATCAAGGAGATACTAAAGAAGTTTGGAATGGAAAATTCAAGACCAGTTGGAACACCTAGGTCTACTAAACATAAGATTTCCAAGAGTGATGATTCCAAAGAGGTATATTAGACCACATATAGATCAATAATTGGAAAATTGCAATATGTAGTGCATACAAGGCCTGATATTGCATTAGCAGTTGGTATGGTGGCAAGATTCTTAGGAAATCCTAAAGAAAATCACATGATGGCAATCAAGAGAATCATGAGGTATCTGAAAGGTATTGAAGATTATGGATTATGGTATAAGAAAGGAGGCAATTTGTATTTAAAGGCCTTCATAGATGTTGATTGGGCAAGAAATGTTGATGACAGGAAGAGCACCAATGGTGGAGAGTTCTTTCTTAGTAAAAGACTAGTGTCTTAGACAAGCAAGAAGCAAAATTATATTTCTCATTCTACAGTAGAGGCAGAGCATGTTGAAGTAGTAGTTAAGTATTCCAATTTTATAGAATCAGAATGAAACTAAGGATATGTTCCTTACTTTATTTTTCTCTAAAAATTTCATTGTATTATGGCATGTTGTGTTGCCATCAATGCCAAAGAGGAAGATTGTTGAAAACAATTAGTTAATTATATATTGTCTTTGATGTTACACAAAATGTCATATCTTTACCAGTCAATGTATGTTGTGCTCACTTGGGCATTGAAGATAGTTTCTTGTGTCTGCCAAGCATTCTAGAGTTTGCCAAGTTCATAACGTAGTGACTATTGAGTTCACTCGGGCGTCGAAGAAAAGTTTGCAGAAGTTGAGTGATAATTGAGCTCACTTGCATAACAAAAGAAATTTGGGTGAAACCAATGCTAACCAAGTCACTCGATTACCAAAGGAACTTTGTGATGATGTAACATTAACTGAGTTCACTTGATTAAGATATGAAAATTATTTTTGAGTTAGTTTCTACCGAGTAGGGTTGGCTAACGAAGGGTTTTCTTTTTTTGCCATACTAGGTTTAATGGATTTGTTTGTTGGTTCTAGCCGACTGAGGAGATGAATATTAATTATTCTAAGTTGTATTTAATTCGACTTGAAAATGCATAAGGTATAAGTATAAGGTCGAGTTGAGGATTGAATGTGTGTGAGTGTATGGAAGAATAGAAGATTAGAGGAAGCGAATTAGAAGGATAAGCAAAATATCCTTGAGGAGCTGCAAAGATACATTCGATCAAGAAAGATCAAGTATTCAAGCCAAAATTGAGATATGTAATTAGCAATTTAGTTGCATCATAAATCAAGTCATCTCATTATTACTCTCTAACCATTGTAGCAGTGATATAAATCTCTTAATAGAGTTGTCTTAACAACTATTTGCAAATCCTCTAACAAGGTGGCATTTCTAGATTGGAGTGTCTAAAGACCTCTAACAAGGCCACTCCTAATAGGATGATTAAATCCTCTAATAGGGTCACACCTAGCAGTGTATTTTGTAACCTTTAATAGGGTTGGATCCTAACAAGGCTCACTTCAGAAGAGTGAAAATCAATAACTAGTTGCAATTGGTGGTTTTTCCCAAATTGGGTTTCCATGTTAAATCTTGGGGTCACTTGTGTTCATGCTATTTATTTCATGTGTATGCAACTAAGTTAATTAAGGTTAATCACAAAAAACATCTTAAGATTTTCATGTTAAGCATTTACTGAGTTACAGTTTTTATTTTAGTGGTTACCAAGTTTTACCATATTATCAATATTAACCAAGTGCCTATGTGTTTACCGAGCATCGGTATTTTTAGTAGTGTTTATGTTTTAAGCTAACATTTAAGGGATCTGGGATTTATTTTAGTGCTAACTGATTCACCCCTCCCCTCTCAGTTACTCCTATATTTCCAATAGAAAGGGGGGGTAAGGAAGACAACCCTAAATTAGAATCTTTAAGTTTTGAGAAGAATGATTAAACTCAAGATGTTAGGTTTTTAACACTGTAAGAAGATATTTCTTTTTTATTCTAAAAAATGGTCACATGGTATTTTCTTTCTATCCTCTGCAATGTCAAATATTGCATTGAAAAAACCTAAAGCCATAGGGTAAATGTGAATTGTACCAAAGAGGATAGGCTCCCAGAACTCAAAAATCCAAGCATGTGGTTCAAGGAAGTTGGGCTAATAAACCCCTAATTAAAATGGAAAATGATAGCATAAAAATAGATACATTGTGGTCTATCTCCACCTTTGAACTCTCATTTGGCTTCAAAGTTATGGCTCACACAACTAGAATTTAACCCCTACTAGGAAGGCATCTCGAGGGCACCAGCAAACCACCTAAAGCACCTTAGCTAGTAGAAGCCTAAGTGACAAAGTTTAGGCTAGCGCTCATCCCATAATTTGCAAGAATGGAGGGAATTGAACACACAACTAAATCATTCCACACATTCACAATAAATGTGGATGAAAAGGGTCCATGGTTTTGGCATGAGTAGTTCAAATAGGCAGGGAAGGATTTGTTCGCAATTAGGCAAGATCCATTAGCAAAAAAGTGGTTCACCAATTAATGCTCCAGAAATAGAAATTTGAGATTAAAATTTTATTCATTCAAAATCATACTTTCCTCTATAAGTCCAAGTGGGTTGGAGGAGGCTTGCAAAGAGCTAGCTTAGATTTTAGCTTCTAGTGAGTACAACTCCTTGATGGAGCAAGACATTCTAGCCAAAAGTAGACATTCAACTAGAAAGTACTTAGTTTTTGCAGGATATTTGGAGTTATCAAGATGTCTTGGTGGAAACAAGTGTGAAACAATTTTTTTTGGCCCAAATGCAACTTTTGTATGTAGTTAATAATTCAAAACTAATGTCTTACTTCAGATGATTTGTGTAAGTGGGGTATCCTTGGTCCCTCTACGTGTTTTTTATGTCATAATAGCGAGAAGTGTATTTCATATTTTTTCCTTCAATAGTCTTTCTCAAAGGAAATTTAGCACTTTTAGTAGAGTGTCTGGAATCAAGTCTACTAGCATATCTCCTATTTGGCTAAGCTTTGGACCTACTAGGATAAGCCTGCAGTTAAGATTATTTTCTTCAATTTTCCTAGTTTCTAGTACCCACTACATTATCTGACATATTTGGTTAGTGAGAAGTCAAGATTTTTCAGGATGATAGGATGGTATTTCAATAATATTAGTGGCAAATTGTTCATTTTATTCATGAGAATTTCTCAACAAAGTTTGATTTTTTTAGAAGGGTCGATCTTGGCACTAGTGTCTATAATCGGTTTAATTTTCCTCTTCATGGAGATGGTCTTTCTCTTGAGTTGACGAGTGGTAGGTAGGTCATGATATCCAAACATCCTTTGTAGAAGATAAATCAAGAGGGTAGGTGGATCCTTTATCCTCAATGAACTTTGAAAATTAGTACCAATGGCTCTTCTCAAGGGAATCTTGGTCATGATGGTATTAATTAAGTAGGGTGAGATAGCACTGAAGATATTCAATTTTTTTTTGCTTCATTTGAATAACTACACACTCTCACCATTTTGTATGTTTTGGATGATATATTGTTGGTTGGGAAATAATTATTTGTGAGTTTGATTCTCAAGTGGTGGTGATTCCAAAGAATGAGAAACTAGTAGATAATGTCTATTGACAGTTAGCTTTAGTTATTAGACAAATTCTAAGTTGTGTGGCTCTTTCGAATCTATTACTTTATTCATATTTGTAGGGTATAGAATGGAGTAATAGGTTGTCTGACCAAATGGGCTTCTAAACAAATGCAAGGTCAAAAACTAAAAATATGTGAATAGAGGATAATCATTTTTGGAATTGTCTCACATGTTGGATCAATTAGTGGATAAAGACAAGATTAAATAAAGTTATTTTCTCAACTCAACAGTTGAACCTAATTGCTTTGTACTTCTATTTTGAATAAATTTTAATCCCTCTTTTAATAATATCTTGATTTATATTATTCTATTGAATTCTTATGCCTAGGAAATATAAAATGCAACATATACATATAATTGTGAAGCATTTGAATTCGAATATATAAACTCAATTATTGCATGTAAGAATGGTGGCTAACAATTTTCATTTTTCAATATTTAGTTAGCTGGTCATAGATGCCTATTTGTAGCACTGTTAACACTTACTTAAAGTGATAATCCATCTATCAAGGTTTTTATGTGCTTGATCATAATATTGATAGGAAAATAAGACGATAAATGAAAGAGTTTCTGTGAGACATGAATTATTCTTTTATCTTCCAAAACACTATCAATTGTCTTAGAGACATTTTTTGTGATGTTGAAGATTCAAACATTTCATTCCAATTACACAAATCTAAAGCAAAGATGATCCATAACTTAAAGGTGGCTTGAAAAAATCCAAACATTTCATTCCAGTTACATAGAATTATTGATGGACACAATCTAATGCAAAGATGAGTCATTACTTAAAGGTGACTTTAAAAAATCCAAACATTTCATTCCAACCATGCATTAAATCCAAATTTGATTTTGGGAACATCTTGTTCGCTTCTGAATTAACAATTTTTTAATAACCCATTGATAAGAACACGTACACCAAGGGGCAGCAAATTCCCATGTTCAATGTACTTATTCAGACACCAGGGCCAACTATAAGGCTATTTACTCTCCTTCTTCTTCAAGCTCTACAAGACCTAAGCGAGTGGACCTCAGATTCTTTAGATGGTACCAATATCAAAGCATTTAACTGAATCTATATAACAAATATAAAACCCCTAAATCTTCTATGCTTATGCAAACAACATAGACATTAAATAGCTACAAACATGACCTATGAACTTGATAAACTAAGTGAAGGTAACTCTTTTTAGCTCTTCAACATAAAGGGAAAAGAATTTGATTAATGACATTGATTATCAACAAGACCAAGGTATGAACACAAAAAACATGCAATCTCCAAGATGATCAGTCCCTTATCCATCGGGCATAAACTAAGTTAGAACATACATATGGATACCCAAAATATACTCATATACTCAGATATTTGATCTATCTATTCACCTTGAAAATAGACATCTATCTTCAAAACAAAATTCACACTTATCATATCTTCCCGTGATCCCTACAATTATGTCAATGTATATCAAGCAATTTACTCGAGTCCTTGACCCAACAGCAAGATACACAATGGCATACAACTTCAAAGCCAAGCTACAACTAGGCAATATGTACCTTATACATATATCACAGAAAACACAAACCCATAAAAATTAGACAAATTTCATAATGAAACTTTCAACAAAGCTTTCTATTAATTTCCTTGAAATCAATACATCAAGTGTATGCAAAACTCAGAGAAAACACAATGGACAGTTGTCTATCTAAATGCTCATAAGAAACTTACAACTGTTGTTCATAACAGAGCAAATGCTAAGGAATGGTATCACAGCAATAAAATTGAAGTCATCCTTGTGATCACAGTAGTAAAGACTAGAACCTTATTAATATCACAGCAATGAGAAAATTCTCCAAAACTGGAACCAACTATGGTCTCACAGTAGCTGAAAGGAATTTTCAACAAAAAACTAGAACCCTTACAATGAAAAAAGAAGAGGAATATATAGACAAGAAGAGGCTCCCTGATTAGATCCTATACTACCAAGTGTCCAGTTGAAACTCTTCTTTCTGCTATTGTAGAATTTGTCTCTTCCTTCATCTATCGGCAATCAAACCTCATCAATGTTATTGTAGAATGTCTGAAATATCTCGTTAAAGTGATGAGAAAATCCTCCTTTGATGGAAAATCAGATATGCACCAGAAATTAGTAGATATTTCAATTTGATTTTGTTGTCCTCTTCTACCCTCAGCCATGAATCTTCAACTACCTCTGTCGATAGAAACTTTATCACTTCCAACTGCCCTTAAAAACATTCAATTCTTCCTTGGTGGTCGTCAATGGTTCTAATCTTATCTAAAACTAGTCACAATCTTATTGTATTCCATCTGAAAGATCAAATCTACATTATTACTGGGAATGCCCCAGAATTATAAAACTACCTATAACTTATGTCATTGAAGACATGTGCAAAATCTAATTGCAAAAATGAAACCTTTATCTTCTCCTAGTTCCAGTGGTATATTATAGTCCATATTTCTAATACGAATGATGCCCTGGTGCTTTTCAGAAAATTCTAGGCCTGTGCCATGAACTAAGCATTAAATTGAAAAAATTAAAAACTTATATTGTCAAAACTATATAATATCATTGGACGGGGGCCCTAGCTCGATTGGCTAAATCTTCCCTGCTACAGGGGGTTAGTCACGGGTTCTAGTCTCCCCCGTCCCCGTGGTACTGATGGGCATGTCGTGCCAGCGCTACTGGTCACGTTAAAAAGTTTATCCGGCACACTGCAGTTTATAGGGGGGGTCGTGCTGCACTCAATTCCTGCAGTCTAATAAAAAAAACTATATAATATCATTAAATTTGAAATAAATTCCAATTTTTTGAATTTCTGAGAATGTGTGTTCAATTTGGAAGACAAATGAATATGAATATTCAATTTATTTTCAATTTTTTCTCCTTTCCTACTGCCACGGGATGCCACATGTCAAGATTTCATTGGTCAACTACCTAGGCGGGCCCTGCACAACCTTATGCAACATTTGAAACATCTGAACTCATGATGTTACGATTAATCATATCATCTTATTATTAAATTTACCTTCTTATGTTCTCACGCCTCATAGCATCTCAAGGCTTCATTTGGACACTCCTAACACTATGATTTTGAAACCTCTCGTAGCATCGTATCTCAAGATATTTTTCCTCCCGATCTTAAGAATATTCATATCATCATAATGGCATAGCATCTTATCTCTTTAATCTCCACATCCCCAATCACATGCCATGTCGTATTGTCGTAGCTCTATTTTCCTTTCAACCTTATGATCATACGAGAATTGTAACATTGGAGCTCAATTGATTTCTTCTTATGATCTCACACTATGTCATGTTGTCATAGCTCTTCATCTTACTTCTCCCTACCTTACAATGAGACTCTTGGATCTGCCACATGTTGCCTTGTGCTTGGTAACTCTATAGGTCAAAATGTTGTTGACTTTAATGCCAACTTGGCCACAACTGACCCCTCCATGCATGTTCTCGAATTATCCTTAGAGCAAGGTGCTTAAGACACTTCAATACACTATGCTTGTGTATATAAAAATAAAATACTTTCCCCCACCATCAATGTGGGATAACCCATACTGCAGCTACCCCATTTTATGAAGCACAAAGGGAGTGTCTACAGGTGATTAAAAAGAAGGTTGAGGCGTCATTTCTGCTATCCTCTTGAACGTTTCTCTTGCTTATGCTTTCCTCCCAAGTGTTTCCCCTATCATGGACTACCCTACTCCTACCGCTTGCACATGCTCTTCGATGCAAAAGAGTTGCCAATGTAGGGAAACTTGCAACAAAGAATATAATTGTCTCCACATAACCCATAATAGATTTGAAATAAATATGCAATTAAAATCCACATGTAAGATAATAGACAACATATCCACAAAAATTGTGATACAAGATATACCCTGGGAAACTCTCATTGAGGGAAAAACCCAACCTCTAAAAGCATCAATCACTATGTATTATTCAGCAAAAACATCATTGCAATACAACCATGGAAACCTTCAAAGCCATAGCTAGAACTGACCAATCCATGTGAACAAGCATGAATCCACACATCCCATGCCATGCTTCCAACCTTTAGAAATGCTACCTTGGCTAACCTGTCAAGCCTTGTCCTGCTCGTATCTTTCCCTTTTTTCCTTCTATCTTATCACTCCAACAACTACCCTTGTGGTTGCTTATATGGTAGCAAGTTCCACAAAACCACGAAGTGGTATTACATAAACCATGTGCTACCTAACCCATTGACCCCACATTTAATATTGAAATTTTAATTTTTTTCCCAATATTAAATAATTGCATGAAATATAATCACAATGTTACAATACAACTCATCAAGTATATCCCATGGGAATCTTTTCATGTTGCACATCCATCTAGATGCAATATTATAATATAATATAACAATATTATGCAATATGTGCAACACCCATTATCTCAACAATCTCCCATTTGTTGTATACATTGCATAGGGTCAATCCATAGCCACATAAATAAACAAGGGAACAATCCCTCCTAGAACATCTACCATCATGGATCAAAGTACACCATGTGCTCCATCTTGGTACTTGCAACAAAATCAAAGTATCCAGCATCTCAAACATGAATGATCTCACCTCTTATTATGTCATTGCCACCGAACATACATAGAAGCCATCCAAAGTGAAAGCCGCCCAACCTGTCACATTAGAAGATCATAAAATTCCTGGACCAACTAAAATTCCAAGCACAAAAACTTGATCCAAAGATAATCACATATATTTGTAGTTGTCAAAATATCCATAGCTGAAATAGCACCCACAACAAGTGCCAAACCCATCCAATTATCCATACCTCCAAAGGTATACCAAGTGACATGTCACAGATATCTTGCTCATCTATGGCTTCTTTTTTGTTATAGTGACATGATTCCCTTAAGTGGATGCTTTATGATCATAAGTTCACAATATTTTCTTATGATGAGCTATGGGTAATGTGTATTTTGATGGGTAAAATTTAAAATCTTTTACATTTCATTTCCTAGATGTATACCATAAGCCCTTACAAACTCATAATTCTCTTTGACAGGTTCTAGTGCAGTAATGATCTCCATTTTGCAAAATTCAGTCATGTGCACAAACTCCCTAGTAGACTTGTTGCATAAGTACTGGGATGATGTCATAAAAGAGATTGAAGGATCTCATTCTATCACTTAGTGACACATTTTTATTTGACAAGTCATAACTTCTACTACCAAGAAACCAATTTATACCCTCTCAAAAATGCAATGATTTTGGAATGTGCAAACTAAGGTACCCTAATGATTAACATCATTATAACTCATCTTGAAAACATCTTTTATTCCCTCAATTGTCATCAGATTGGTGAAGTTAGTCAAACCCCAAAGCGGGTCCAGCTAAAAAAAATCTAACTGAAACACCTAACCCCTAGAATTCACTAAAATGACTCTCTGACCTAACTAGATTCAATCTGGATCAAAATCAACCACTGATTAATCACTTAAAATTGAGTTTACCATGTCATTTGCAAACTATGATTTACTGACAAGAAGGTCTATAGGTTGGCTTTAAAAACTGACCAAAACACCTGACTGAGCTCTGAAAGATGACATGTTGTCTTTGTTCCGCATTCTTGCACCCTGTCAGGTCTCGTCTTATGACAACATCTAAGTCAAAAGATATTGGCCATCAAAGTTGCCTTCCTAAAACTAGCTACAAACAAACATGTCAGAAAATAGGAAAGTGCATTTTGTTTTGGCATTGAAAACAGGTCAAACAGATACTTGAGGGCTTGAAAACTAGGGCATTAGTTCACTGTCATGAGGAGAGTATAATTCTATGATTTGAGCTCATGACGAATAATAGGGCGCATTTGCCGAGCAGTCAAAATTAGGTACATGGATTTGCAGAAGTAGAAACAATGGCAAACCTATGATTTTATCAAACGGAATAGACCTGGGAAAGTGTGTAGATGGATTTGTCAAGACTTGCAAACTAGCATACTTAAAGAATTTTCAGAGTGGGACATAGTGGTACAATCCATTTGGTGTCATCTATTGTAGATTAAGAGTTATGACATCCCGAATAGGGCTACCAATCAATCTGCACTTTAAGACACCAATAAAATTTTAGAAATTGCAAATGAAATTGCATTTGAAAACTAGTCAAACAAATTCGTCGTAGGCTCAAATCTGGAACATTGCAAGTGTTTTCCCTCTAGAATGCAACGCAAAAACAAAATTCTTATTTTGGTCAATTGGGTCAAAGCTATAACTGGTCAAATAGAGCTTCCGAAAATTCTGAGAAATATGCATCAGCATGACAACAATAAACAACCAACTTTGAGGGATTCAAAATCTAGGCAAAATGTATCGAAATGACTTGAAATCTGAAACATAGGTCCTTTAATATGCATACTAAATACTCCCAAAGTGGCGAGTCATGAAAGATAACCAACTGCAAGATTTCCAAGTGCAACCTAGGCTTTCTGTCGTTGTTTGACACTAAGGCAAAAGTGCAGATGAATAGTGCTCAAAATGAAACTTCACAGGATGACTCACAATGACAATTTATCATTATAGGATACATGAATATGTTAAACACAAGCTATTAGAAACATAAAACACCTCATAGGCCTCAAAAGGATAGTCGGGTACGCATGCAAGACAAGTGCTTATAGGGGCTCAAATAGACTCAAAATTTAAAATGTTACTCAAAATTGGAATGCAATTTTGAGTCTCATCACATCTCATCTAGGTGAACGTTTTGAAAAAAAATGACCCATAATATCTTGCATTGACAATAAAGTGTCAAAGCAAAGATTGCATATTAAAGGCCAAAATCAAGTAATCCATATCAAATATGGATATGAGATATTATGTGTTCAAAAAATCTTGATTTTATAACAATTCAAATTATTATGTAATTTGACTTTTTAAAATTTAATATAAATCTTTTTAAACTTAATCTTTTTAAAAATCAATTATACAGTTTTGTTATTAAAAAAAATTACATCCAAACAAATAAATGTTTTTCAATCTCAACAATCTATACATAAATTTTTAAATAAAAACTTTCAATGCAACTCTAATTTTTGCATATGTAAATTATTGAATCAACTTAAATTAAGTAAATAGCAATTAGTGTCTATAATGTTTTTAAAATCATGTAAGTCTCTTGAAACATGGTGTTCATGGTTAGGGACCGGTCGTGGACACAAATGTTGGACTATGAGGGCCTCCCCTTCCGCAGTTGGTGTTTCTTTTCTACTAGTCATGTGGCTTTGGATTTTGTTATTTTGTGTCGCAAAAGTGTTGCTTCTTAGTGGAAGGTTGCTTGTTTTGACAATTTGACTATTCAAGTTGATGACTCTCTCTCAAAATCCTCTAAGGGCTCCCATACTATTGACAAAGATGTAACCCCTACGAAAGTTCTAGTTGATGCACCTGCTATTGTTCATGACCTGACTGAAGTGTCATTTGTGGACTAGCTTCAATCGTTGTTTGAAGTCTTCCTACTATTGCCACCTCCTCTATTGGTGTTCAACCCTCAGCCTAGGTGAGCACTTTTGCTCCCTCTTCTTATTTGGCCTTGCAACATGGTTTTGTTGGTGTGGCTCAACTTCTTAAGCATTGGCCATTGTTTTGTTGACTACACTACTAGTGTTCCCTTTGTTGGAGAGCCTAAGGATTATACCACTTGGACAATTGTCCAAAGGTAAAGAAGGAACTCATACCCTCATCCTTTTTTGGTGTGAGTTTGACCCTCTTTTTTGGACTTTCCCTTTGTGTTCTATCAGTTGTTCGAAGGATTTGGTTGTTTCTTGCCCACCTTCCCTTGCAATGTGATTTTTGGCCCACTCTGTTTGTGCTAAGGTCTCTTTGCTTTGTTCTTTTAATTTTGTTTTCTGTCAACATCCCTTATTTTTTGGATTAATGGAAAAGTTAGGTTTTGAAGCAACCCGAAATCCCTTACAAAAAAAGCCTCTTACAGGTTGATACACGTGAGAAATACAGTCATAATTTAGTTACCAGCAAAAAACAAAAAGACAACTAACAACAAGAAAATGCACAGCATCAACAATAGAAATGATGAGAGTGAAACAGTCCAACAAAGACATAGAAAGCAAAATAGACCAATACTAGAAAAAATCAAGAAACTAGACCAAGTCCAAGAGGAGACGCTCTATTTGATTTTCCAGATCTTTCAATTTCTGCAGAGTCTAAAGGATGGGGTTCTCTTTAGGCTCTTCCACTTTGGTGTCCTCTATCTTTTTTCTTTTGTTGGCCCTGGTTCTCTTGCTAGGACCCGTGATATCAACACTATCAACCTCATCCTTGTCCAGATTAATGACCTTCTATTTTTGCAGCATTTCGTAGAGCTTTTTATGGTTCATCCTGGATGCCTTTAGTTGCTCGTGATAATAGAGTAAAATGATAACCAACATTGTTTCATTATTTTATGTCCTTTCAGTCAGAATCTTAATTTTGTTCTCCATTTCCTTAACCAATCTACTCAAATTAGTATTCTTCTCGTCACCAATATCATTTCTAGCATCCTTCAATTCCATTTTAATCAACTGAATTTCATTGGCAAGCCAGTTGTCAAATTGAAGAGAATTAGAATACCTACCTTGAGCAATGTCAAGAATCTTCAAGTTAGTCATTTCCTTGTCCTTATTTCTAATCTGGGACTGATCCAACAATGTAGTACCCTGGGTTTTGTCAGGAATTCGATTCAATTCCAATAATACAATCCACCATGTTGTTACTAATGTCATTTAGGGCTTTCACTGCCATGGCTTCCAAATTAGTTTGTTGATTATGATTTGCTTTCTCCTGAGACCTGGGAGACAACCCCTTAGCTTCCTCAATGTAGTCCTCCTCAATCTCATTGCTGGCATCATCCTCCAAAATCTCCTTGTCTTCCACACCATACTCTTTGTCAATATCAACTTTACCCTCCACATTATTATCATCCATCTCTTCTTCTGCCTTATCCTTGTGGAGATCGACATCTTCATTACCTTCCCCACATTCATATTTTGTGTTAAAGTTTTCCTCTTCCTCAAAGTCGACTTGATCTTCATCATCAAGAGCACTAACCTCCTCCCCTTAAAAGCTACCATTATTCTTAGTATCCTGTTCCTCAGTTTCTAATGAGATTGAGTTCTTCTCTGAACTATCAAAAGTGGTGGACATAGCAATCTCTTCCAAATCAGACACTTTGAATGTTTTCTTCTTAAGGTCCTTATCCAATTCAAAAGAGCCATCCAAGGAGTCCTCCGGGTCTGAGATGACAACCCTACTTTTCTTATCCTGTTTCACCTCCCTCTTCCTTTTCTTGCTAGTCTCCTCTTTGGACTTCTCCTGATTTTTAGTCTCCAACAGATCCCCAACTTTGTGCTTCTCACAATATTTTGTTGACTTTGTGCAATCTATGTATTCTTGTTGGCTTATTGTTGTTTGTTGGGCCTTGTATTTGTATGTGCTTGATTGTACCACATGCCAACACCCTCTTGCTACTACTTATTTCAAAAACTTAGAAAATTGTGATAAATATGTGTATGTGATTTTTTAGTAAATGTCACACCATACATATATGTATTGTTTTCAAAGTGGCCATATCCTTATGGTATCCACATTTGTAACCATATTGATATCTATATAACTTTGAACAAAACCTATTTTAATGCAAGTCCATCTTAAAATAATACAATTGTTATTCATCATACAAATGAGGTGGCCAATTTTAGACCCACCATAATAGAATATAATTTTGCAATAAATAATAATTATTTCTTTAACTATTATATTCTTTATTAATGTTGTAAGGATGAGTAAACAATGAGTGGGCGACTAATCTCAAATAAAATATCCATGTAACCTTTCATTTTCATATAATTTAGACTTTGCCTTTATTCAAAGTACTCTATAATTACATAATTACTATTATAATATTTTAATATTACTTTAAACTTTTCCTTTATTTTAAAGTATTATGTAATTACAAAACTATTGTAATAAATTTTTGTTTTTATTTATTGTAGATGAATAGAAGCAATATTACCTAATAATAGTCTTCCAGCAAATATCAACACTAGAAAACTGAAAAATTGAAAGCAAGTTAATAGACCAAGATCTTTCATATGCCCTTGATGTTTTGCATTGCAGTTATAATATAGAAGAAACAATTTATAATTATATGCTAATTTTTTGTAGCAAGATTGATATTACATGGAGAAGAAAATGTTAAAGCCAACAAAAAAATTGCAGAACAAGCAAGAGTTGCTTTTAAAAAAGTCAGATGAAAATCATGATGAAGGAGATAACACAAATATTAACAAACATAACTATGCAAATCATGATTATTTGACTGTCCTAGCCATAGACTCAAATATTATATGACGCGAAAGAGAACAATTTATAACTAGATGACCAGTAGAGAAGCACCGCCTACATCTGAAGGGGAGGTCCCTGACCATGAGAACCACATGACCTAGAAAGGGTGTAAAGATGTAAGGTCAACTAGAATGTGAGAAAATGTAGATCAATTCACTTCAACCATAGCCTTATCCACATTTAAAACCAGCTAATAGAGTTGCCTATAGCCTCAAAGCAAGAATTCTCCCAAAATTGAAAGGGACGATTTGGGAGACAAACCTAAACTAGACGCATGTTGAGTAGTTCAGAAGAGGGTTAAAGGAGACTATCATTGTTCATATGTTAAAACAAACAATTTGACACAGTCTCTACTGGCATTCCAATCTCTATCTCTTATATCTTGTGTGTTGTGAATGCTTATGAACTAAATGTTATTTAGAACTAATGAAGTATAATTTTACGTTTCCTATCTCAATAGTCTTGGAAAGTATAGCATATATGTTAAGGGTAAGTTTAGGAAGTAAAACCTCGAAATTAATAAGTGTGCAAATGAAGTGAAATTTATGTATCTTGTGTCAGTAGTCTTGGGAAGTAAAGTATATACTAAGGGTATGTTTTGGAGGTAATGTTAAATTTATAATAGTGATATCATATTGGTCTGAGAGTGCAGACCGCACTTTAATCTTCTCCCCTTGCATACCATTCGAAAGCATTATATACTATACACTTTGCAAATAGGATGGGTGGCACTCCTTGGGAAATAAACAGGTTATGCACTAACTATAACTAATAGTTATGTTAGTTAATATTTGTGTTATCTCCTTCATGGACGCCGATTTCTATAAGTGTAGTATGGGCCGACCTAGAGAGTGTCATGTGGCTTTGAGGGACATGCCCTTTGGTCATGGTATAATAGGTGGGTCTTATTGTAGTTTAAGAACATGCAATACATTGAAGTCTGCTCCTTACAACAATACTACCCTATACAAGTTATTGCAGAGACAAACAAGTTTCAAAATAGCATTAAATATTCTGAAATTTACCTTCTACATTTAGAAGAAGAAAAAGATCGGAACAGTAACAAATCCTAAAGGTATTATCTCAGATCTGAACCTATAGAATTTGCAGAAACTTTACATGGTATCAGAGCTCTGGTAGTCGAACCTAGGCTCTGCAAATTAGATAATTAGACTTGATATATATCTAGCATCATTCTCCTATCTTCAATGGCATACACAATCAGACCTGAGGATAGGTTTGATGGAAAAGAACACATTGATGCCTGGAAATTCATAATCATGATGATTCTTGAAGAAAATGATGTAAAACAATTTGTTGATTCAAAATCCAGACAACCTACTATTGAACCTCATAAATCTATCTAGAGTAAAGGAAATAAGAAATCTATTCAGATCATATTAGATGGAGTGAAAAATGAAAACAACATTTAATATGATGAATGCATTACTAAATGCATATGAAGTTAACAATGCAACTAAAGTTCTTGCACTAAAAAGGCAACTAAATCATATACAAATAAAGGAGGCACAATCGATGAATTCTTACTTCCTAAGGGTTGTCAACCTAAGAGATGAATTTTCAAGTATAGGAACCATCATTAATGATAGAAAACTAACACTGATGGCTATAGATGATTACCAAATTCATGGAAAACATTCGCACAAGGAGTAAGTGCCAGATATAATCTTCCTGACTTCAATAGACTTAAGGGAGATTGTCTTTAGGAAGAGTCCAAAAAACTTAAGAAAGGAGGAAAACTGAAAATGGAAGGTGAAAAACTTCATGTTCTTAATACAAATTCCTATAAAGGAAAAAAGAAGCATTTCCAGAAGATGAGTAATCAAAAGAATGATAAACCTAAGAAAGATCTATCCAAAATAGAATGTTTCATATGTGAAAAGTTTGGACACTACAGATCTAATTGCCTTGAGAATTCTAAACAACAAGTGAACTATACAAACATCACTAGGGAAGAAGATAACTATGATCCTGAGAATCGCATATTGTATTCGGCACTATCAAATGAAGTCTCAAGTAAAGCATGGGTAATTGACAGTGGATCATCTCGACATATTACAGGATACAAAGAAGCACTAGCCTCTATGTTAGAAATGGCGAAGTCACCATCAATGATAATTCAACACATTTCGTCAAAGGAATTGGAAGTTGCACCTTGAAACTAAAGTCAAGTAGTTCTCTACTTCTCAAAGGAGTACTCTATGTACCAAGAATAAAAATGAATCTAATCACGGTTACAACACTTGAAGATGATGGACATAATGTTGCATTCATGGATGGTAAAATTATAACCTGAGCTAAAAACTCCTCAATTAAGAAAGCAAAATTGATTTGTCAAAGAAAAAGGTATTTTAATTAAATTCAGAATCTAGTCGACCTATTCAAGCCTTAATTCATGAAGTTGCGGACATAAATGAAATATGGCACAAAAGATTAGGACATCTAAATTTCAAAACTTTATCAACCATGGAGAAAATGGTTACCAGTTTACCTAAACTGAATAAAAATCACTTAAGCATATGCAAATGATGCGCTCGGGGTAAGAACACCAAAAGTCCACTTCATGATAGCACTAGAAAAACTAACAATGTTTTGGAATTAATTCATTCATATTTATGTGGACCTATACATGTTCCTTCCCTTGGAGGATTCTGGTAGTATATTATGTTCATAGTCTAGGAAAACTTGGATTTACTTCCTAAAATGCAAAGAATCAGAAGAAATCCTAAAGAGATTTAAAGAATTTAAAAACTTAATTGAAAAATTATTAGGACATAAATCAAAACTCTTAGAACTGATAATAGAGGGGAATACGCCTCAAATTTGTTTAAAAGGTTTTGTAAAGAAACAGGAATTGAGGAGTATAACATTCCTTATAACTCACAACAAAGCAGGGTAGTAGAAAGTAAGAATAGAACAATTATAAAAGCTACTAGAGCTATGATATTTGATCAAAATCTAGAATATTATCTTTGGGCAGAAGCCTCTTGTACTATTGTCTATATTCAAAATAGAAGCCCTCACTCATACCTTAGAGATAAAACCCCTGAAGAAGTTTTTACTAAGGTTAAACTCAATGTAAGTCATCTTGGAATTTTTGGGTGCCTTGTATATATCCATGTTTCAAAAAAAAAAAAAAAAAACTAAGTTAGAACCCTCCAGGAAGAAAAGTATTTTTGTGGGGTATAGTGAAACATCTAAAGCATATAGGATTTTTATACTTGGACAGAAAAATATTGAACTTAGTAGGAATGTAATTTTTGAAAAAGATTTAGCATTCAAAAGAGCCCTACTTTCTGAAGGACCCTCTCCTTTGCCTAGTTCTGAAAGAAATATTGAATCTGAGTCTCAGAGGGAGAACATGGAAGAAATTGAAGATGAAATTCAAAACTTAATCTTAGAGAAACTCAAAATTCAAATAAAAGACCACCTTAGGCCATTAAAACAGTAGAGGAAGCGCAAGACTTTGCTGCACCTTCTGAAACAGTCAGAGAAAACAAAAGACCCAAAAGATTTTCTAGTTATATAGTAAACATGAATGATTTGTCTAAATCAAAACCAACCAATACTTCAAATGCTATTAAACATATAGCTTGGAAAGAAGCTATAATAGAAGAATACCAATCTATTATGAAGAATGATGTTTGAGAAATTGTTCCAAGACTTGAAGGAAAATCTGTTGTTTCTTCCAAGTGGATATTTAAAATAAAGCATATTGTTGACGATAGCATTGAAAAATATAAAGTCAAATTTGTAGCCAGGGGATTCTTTCAGAAAGAAGGGATTGATTATGAAGAAACATTTGCTCCTGTTGCCAGATGCACCTTTGTAAGAGTAGATCTAGCCATCGCAGCATCGAAGGAATGGAAAGTACATCAGATGGATGTAAAAACAACATTCCTCAATGGAAAGATTATAGAAGAGGTATATTTGGAGCAACTTGAAAGATTTGAAACTCATGACTCTAACATTTTTGTTTGCAGGCTCAAGAAAGCTCTATATGGGCTTAAACAGGCTCTAAGGGCTTGGTATGAAAGAATTGATAAGTATCTTACCAGCTTAGGATCCTCCAAAAATGAAGTCGATCCAAATCTATATTATAAAAAGGATAAAGATGATATGGTAATTTTGATATTGTATGTTGATGATTTACTAATAACAGGTGATGATCATCTCATAGATCAATGCAAGAAATATCTAATTAGAGAATTGGAGATGGAAGACTTGGGACTCCTTCATTACTTCCTAGGACTAGAAGTACGACAAAATTCTGACAGCATTATTACTTAATCAAAGGAAGTATACATTAGATATTTTGAAGAGATTTGGAATGTGGAATTGCAAGTCTTATTTCTTTTCCAATAGAGACCAATCTACATAAACTTAAAGAAGCAATAGCAGAATCACCTTCCATAGATTATACTCTCTACAGACAAATGATTGGGTTCCTTATGTACTTGGTAAATACAAGACCTGGTATTTGCTATGATGTCAATGCCTTAAGTCAATTTATGTGTAAGCCAAAGGAGATTCACCTAGTTGCGGTCAAACACATTATGATATACTTACATGGCACTCTTAATCTTGGGCTCAAATATGAAAAAGTTGACTTAGATTTACATGGATTCATTGACTCAGATTGGGGTGGAAATGTTAAAGATAGAAAAAGTACTTCAAGATGTTTCAGTTTAAGATCAGCAATGATATCTTGGATATGCATAAAACAATCTTCAATAGCACAAAGTTTGAATACATTGCAGCAGCAATGGCCTCTCAGGAAGCATTTTAGCTTAGAAAGTTACTTGTGGGATTATCTGGTCAAGCCATGAATCCTACGATTATTCATTGTGATGATCAAAGTTCCATCAAGCTTTTGATGAATCCAATTTTTCATGACAAGTCCAAGCATATCGAAATTTTTTACCATTATGTAAAAGATATGTGTTTACCGTACTAGGTAAAGAAATCAACACACAGACAATAGATATGAATAGCAGAACTTATTATTATTCGCATATGCCAAAACATTACATTATGCTTGAATGATGATTTACAATAATCCCGAAGAGTTTATAAATCCTTTCCAAAGAACCTTCCCGAAGGGGTCCGTCGGCTACATAACAAGAACCTTCCCGAAGGGACCCATCGGCTACATACAAGAACCTTCCCAAAGGGGCCCGTCGGCTACATAACAAGAACCTTTCCGAAGAGACCTGTCAACTAATACACAATTTCTACCGACGACATCATCCCTCCCAAAAAAAAAAGTCGTCTCCTGACGACTATTACAAAATATCTAAGACAAATCAACAACCAAAATACATTGACTGACTAACTGGTCTTCAACACTGTCACCTTAACCAATCTGACATCTGACCCTCATAGCCACCGATGCCGCTTTCTCTGCTTCCAATTTCGAGTACACTGAACCAAGTGTCATTATACTACCTTCAACTGGATGATCAGCTCCTCCCGAGCTCTCTACGCATCCACCAAGACAGCCTCTCGACCAACACCTACTCCCAGTGCCTCTGGCACACAGACAATCTATGCCTACAGTAGCTTTAAGTCTTCTCACTGGTCAGACTCCCACGACTGATATCAACACACAGACAATAGATATGAATAGCAGAACTTCTTATTATTATTCGCATATGCCAAAACATTATATTATGCT
Source organism: Cupressus sempervirens (assembly GCA_028749045.1). Taxonomy (NCBI): domain Eukaryota; kingdom Viridiplantae; phylum Streptophyta; class Pinopsida; order Cupressales; family Cupressaceae; genus Cupressus; species Cupressus sempervirens. The sequence continues at coordinate 748,728,764 of CM053783.1, forward strand.
TGAATGATGATTTACAATAATCCCAAAGGGTTTATAAATCATTTCCGAAGAACCTTCCCGAAGAGGTCTGTCCGCTACATAACAAGAACTTTCCCGAAGGGACCCATCGGCTATATACAAGAACCTTCCCAAAGGGGTCCGTCGACTACATAACAAGAACCTTTCCAAAGGGACCCATCGGCTGATACACAATTTCTACCGACGACAATATGGTAGACAAAAATACTATAAAATTATAATACATTTGCATTACAGATCAGACAATAGATATTCTCACCAAACCTCTCTCTAGAGTGAAGATAGAGCACTTCAGGAAAAGACTTGGTATGATTGAATTGTAATTCATTTATATTCTTTAAATTATTAATAAAATAATTTTATTGTCAAGTCATTGATTGTTATGGGCTCCACCATTTGTATTCATTATTTTAGAGGTGAGGATCTCTGAGGTAATGAATACTTGTATAAAAGACATTATGAGAGATGACGATCTCTCAGATAATGTGTTCAACAATATAGAACTACTATTAGATCTAGGCGAATTCAAGATCATTTGTGACATAAGCATTTCTATGCCTATGAATCACAACTTGGATAAAAGAAGAATTTATTCTTTAGACTTTATCTTGTGTTCTGGTAGATCTTAACTCAAGATCAAGTTGTGATATAGGATTGCCAGTTCCTATGAGTCACAACCTAGATAAATGAAGAATTTAATCATTCTTCGGATTTTATGTTGTGTGTATTGCATTACATGCAATACTGACATCACTAGTATAAGTGATAAGTCATATCACAAGATGGTTATATGACTCAGTATCATGTGTTCCATGATACCATTTGCTCAAAAGATTCAGATAGATATAAAGTATCAATGTATGCTTATTCATCATAATTGATGATGCTAGATATGTTATCTCTCGGTATGATTATCAAGTTAAGATAGAGTGTTAAATTTATAACAGTGATATCATACTGGTTTGAGAGTGCAGATTGCACCTTAATCTTCTCCCCTTGCATACCATTCGAAAGCATTATATACTATACACTTTGCAAATAGAATGGGCGGCAATCCTTGGAAGATAAACATGTTATGCACTAACTATAACTAATAGTTATGTTAGTTAATATTTGTGTTATCTCCTTCATGGAGCTGATTTCTATAAGTGTAGTATGGGCCTCATGTGGCTTTGAGGGACATGCCCTTTGGTCATGGTATAATAGGTGGGTGTTATTGTAGTTTAAGAACACACAATACATTGAAGTCTGCTCTTTAAAACAATACTGCTCTATATGAGTTATTGCAGAGACAAACAAGTTTCAGAATAGCATTAAATACTCTGAAAATTACCTTCCACATTTAGAAGAAGAAGAAGATCAGAACAGCAGCAAATCCTAAAAGTATTATCTGAGATCTGAACCTATAGAATTTGCAGAAACTTTACCTGTAAAACCCCCAAATTGACAAGTGTAGGTGTAAAATGCAGAGCCAGAAAGCATTATGAAGTTTTCTTGTAGTTTGCTGACAGAAAACAACAGATCATGACCTAGAAGAAGAATTAGAAGAAGAATTGCATAGATCTGTTCCATCCAAGAGTAGATTGGTTCCTAACAAGGTTTTGGTTTGAACTATGCCTCAATCTTTTAAAATGCATAGCATGTTAGTGCAGAATTTGCACCCTCTTGTAATTTCATATTATCGGGTTTCTTGTTTACATACTCGGATTTATTCTCTCCATGAGGTACCACTTTATGCAGTGGTAAATGGGTAGTGCATTAGTAGATATACTGTAGGCACATCCTTTACGTGCATCAAATTTCACAATAGCATTTGGACCTCACAGCTTGAAATATTGAATAGCACCTAACATGTCACCATAGGCAATTTGTGTAATGTAAAATCACATTAACTGTAGACATTCATATTGCACAAATGAATATAATGTCTTGTGTCTTAATCATTCCATTGTTCATATGTTAAAACTGACAATTTGATGCAGTTTGTACCAGCATTCCTATCTCTATCTCTTCTATCATTGCATGCTGTAAATGCTTATCAACTAAATGTCATATAAAGATAATGGAGTATAATTTTATGTATCTCGTGTCAATCGTCTTGGAAGGTAAAGTACATATTTTAAGGGTAAGTTTTGGAAGTAAAACCCTCAAATTCATAAGTATAGGTGCAAGATGCAGAGCCAGAAAATGTGATGAAATTTTCATGTAGTTCACTAAAAGAAAATGAAAAATCATGACCTGGAAGAAGTATTGTGTAGATTTGTTCCATCCAACTGTACACTGGTTCATAACAAGGTTTGGGAGTGAACAATGACTAATTCTTTACGGCTTATCCTAATTCAGAATTCTAGATGTCATAAGTCAACTATGACAAACCATTTTGATCTTTATAAAATCTGTAAAAAGGCATTTATGATCTTTTCTGCATTTCTTTCACTTTCACCACTTGGCCCCTCAGAAGTATTCTCAAAAATTTGCCTCACTTCCTGTAAATTTATTTTTCAATTTAAAATTTATTTGGTATCTAATTAAACACTAAAGTATGCAAACCAAGCCATCATTGTACAAAATCAAAACAGAATATTGAAATAAAAGCTCTTTTATAAGGGATTTTGCCTCTAAAGTATGAATTACAAGGGTACTGAAGAATGGTTACGAACTAAAATGAAGGCTGTTTTAAGGATTTTTATCCAAAAAGAAAGAAAATTCATTACTTATGGTATCTAAAGCCTGCAAAACAAGTTTGTCTATGCCATGACGACAGTATGTGCATCTTGACTGACCAGACATGAGCATCTATTTTTTGAATACTTTCTAGAGGAAAAGGTGAAGCCAATATTGAATAGATTGTATCAGAGTGAAATCGAAGAATATGTCATGATATAAATCATTTCCCATTTCATAACCATGTTTTATGTTTTATCAAAAACTAAAAGAGAACTATATTATGCTAAAGGAGAACCATAAGAAAAATCTTGTTCAAGCAAGAAGGCAGCCTGAAACAGGTGTGGACCCATAAAGGGGCGAGAAATTCCAGCAGAAAAAGTAACAGAAACCTAAGATACAATGAACTAAATAAGAATCAGATTTCATGTTTGAAGCACTGATAGTACAATTACTAAATGCATTTCACATATGTACACAATTAAACACATTATTGACAAATATCTCAATTCATAAATAATTGAAGAAATAATATCTCTGTTTGCCAAAGCTTGCTCAATACTTGAAATGGCGGAGAAGAGGGACCCTTCTTACATGCTGGGATCCCATGGCACTGGAAAACTCTGTTTCTTGGAGGTATACCATTATATGTGACATCTAAGGGACTCCATAAAACATGAACGGATGACCTATGTTACACCTACAAACTATTGGCCATCCACTTTACATGGTCCCGGGGCAAACCCGGGACAAATATTGTTAAGCCCCGAGCAGTTTGATTTTTTACATATATTCTTATAAATAGCATACATAACAGTGAGCATACATCTTCAGATGCTGTCTGATGTGCATCACTGGCGATGGCCTTCAGGAAGCTGTACAACATAATAGAATGGAACAGGCCTTTTTGGAAGACCGTCAACTCCATCTTCTTCATCATCATCGAACTCAAGCAAATAGCTAGCAATGTAAACAAAATGATTTCAATAAAGATAGGCAATTTAATTGAAAACACTATATGTGACATGCAAAGTCTATCAGCTGAAAATATATACAATATAATCATTACCCCTCTTACATCTTATTGCCACTTCTTTATGCATTCCAAATACTCTTTAGAATTCCTATAGTTTCTGATATCACAAGTACACTTTAAATAATGCCTATGCACTTTCCTCAATTAGCATACATAGAGCCTGAATTCCATTCATCCATGAAACTTGACTTTAGAGATAAAAGAAACTTGGGCAAGGAAAAAGGATAAAGCTACAAGGCAACAGTAACGTCCATGTCATTTATTTCACATCAATTATCTTTTAAAGCATGCCAAACAACAACAAAATCATATTTAATGACTGCTGGTTCCATATTTTATGGCAAGAAAAAATAACAAACAGATGATAATTATTATAAATTCAGATAAGGATAGTGTTATGGCTCCCTAAAACTAAATCCCAAAACTTTGAGCATCAGAGAGAGGATACGTAATTAACACTAACACCTTGTAATGTCCCTTTTAGGATAACTTGGGAATTCAGGATAATTACCTCAAATTATCTAGTCTTGTACTATGATGTATGACATCGCTTACAACTTACGCAATAGATAATGGCAATGCTATTCCAATATATATGTATATTAAGTACTTATAGGACAATTGTTTCCAACTTTCTATCAATATCACTGCTATTTCAGATTGAACAATTAGAAATATACCAAGAGAATTAATCTATGTACTTGCACTCAGTGCAATGACCACAGCTATATCTGTTATGACTGACTGAATATGCAAGATGATCTTGATAGCTTCTCTGATTTGACAAGGGGGATATGCTATGATACAGGTTAAAATCACTTATAGCAATTGAATTGCTGTTTCTAGTTCAATCTTTCAATTCATATGATTGTTATACTTATAGCAATAATTGATGTGTCTAATATGCCACTAGATTTATGCAATTCTGAAAAATGCTGCTTTGTCTAATATGGTCAAATAATTCTTGCAACAAGGTGCTGTCTCTGATCTTCTTTTGTAAGTATGCAACTGTTAATGTCAAGTAGGCAATTGCTCAATTGAGCAGATCCACAAAGGGATTAAAAAGATATAAGTTTTCAAATTTGATGATAACTCACGTTGGATAGGACATGTCTCATGTCTCTTTGAAATCACCTTCCTTCATAACAATGACTAATTGCTATAGTCCCGATTGGTTTGCATAAACATATGATGTATAATCAATTTAATTTTCTTGTAGATCACTGTCTTAATCGTGCCTCTTCATTAAGATTAATCTCCCACTTGTAACCTCCGATCATTGGTTAACATTGTGTCTCTTCACAATTTAATCATAATCATTGATCTTAACATAGATTATCTAATTATCAATAACATTGTCACTGTTATTCGTATCGATCATGACATGTTTTTCCTTATGATATTGATTGTAAATAATAATTGATAATTAATGCTATTTAGATATTGATCCAAACATTATCAATTAATGTGAGATCTTCTATTGTCATCGATTCATGTCGTATACAATTATAATCATATTCAATCTTTGAAATATTGTTACAACTGATGACCGATATTAGTTGCTGTCATTGATTATTGGAGATCTTCACCATTTATTGATTTTGCTATTGATATTCTTCAATGCTTGGCAACTATACATATCTTTGTGTAGTATTCTTCCTTCTTGATTGTCGATGTAGATTCTCCTTATCCTTAGTTGATCTGTTTACTAAAATTAATGTTTTCTGTTCCTTATCAATCATCAATGCCTCTGTGAACTTCCTTCGTGCTTGTTTCAATCAATGTCTTACTCTTTGCTTACCACCTCTCGATCAGTTATCCTGTCTGTACATGATGATTGATATCTTTGATTGATATTGTCACTGATCAATACAACATTATCAGTATTGTCTTCCCTTTGATGCTTGGCGATTATACTTGTTTTGATCAGTCTTCTTTTCATTGATATAGATTCTGCTCAAACTGAGTTACTGTATTCATTAATCAATGCTTCTAATCTTAATTATCACTTTTCTTGCATAGATCTGATCAATTGATCTACAATATGGTGATCTCTTTGAAGGTGCTGATGATAGTGTTGATTACTTGTAGCTCTTCCATGGATTGTCTATCAGTAAAGATGCATAATTGGTATGGTTGACATGTTGCACACTATCATTCTTGGAAAGGTAAACATCATCTTGGACAAATCCTTATTCCTCCTAATGTAACTAACAAAATTGTCTTATTCATAAGACTTCACAATTTTCCAAAGATCTTTTACCTTATGTACATTAACTTCTTACTGTGACTTGCCTATGTCTATCTACTTTTGCTAACCTCTAATTGGCTAAAGGTGTTAGGACTGCCACTCCTTTACCTGAAAAGAACTTAAATTACTTTTATATTATTGGTTTAAGGATGGGGACATCACATACCCAAGGGTATGAAAGTCAGTTTGCAAAGTTTTTCAAGTGAACAGTAAACCAATAGAATTTCACTATTTTAGTAAAAGATTCCTAGACAAGGGCAGCATTGTATTATCTTTGTATAATGATCATGTCAGCTCACTAAGAGCTTATCATCTTCAGTATTCACAGTAAGCAATCTTTGGGTCGGCATATATCATCTATAATCTAGATACTAAGGAGATATGTTCATTGTCTTGGCATAGAGGAATCTTGTGTACGGAATTGTATGCATATGTTGATGAATGAAAACTTGTTCCTTGCACAAATATGAGGCTGCAAACACACAATTTATCTCAAAGAGAATTCTGTAATCAAATTTAAATATCTAGGTCTCTCTTACATTATGCAATTGATTTAGCCTAGTAAACAACAAGGTAGATGCCAACTTACTCATCACTTTTTCTCTGAAATTTTCCCCGCACGTGCAGAAAGCCGCCAACAATAACACCATCACAAATCACCAACAATCAGAAAATATATTTAAAATAAAACCATCTTATAATTCAAACCTATAACTTTATCCCTACTGTTGTAAAAACTATCAAATTTGCAAAACTTGGAACTAACAAGCATAATATGCATTTGTCTCATATTTCTATCAACTCTTTTCAAACGGATAATGCAAAGAATGTTTCTGTGTAAGACAATTAAAAAAATTCCTTCTCCATCCCCTTTACATCAATTGCTTTTCACATATCTATTCAAGGTAAGATAAAAGGAATCCCAGTTGTGTATTACAAAGAGCACTCAAATGATGAAAGGCAAAGCTTTAAATGTACGCTTTCTTAATTTTTGCTTCGTCACTGAATCAGTTCAAAAGATATTGTATAATTATAATAAAATTTTGCATTCCAACAGTAAAACAAAGTTGAATTATTGTAGAAAAAGATATAAACATTTGTGAGAGCTCTTCATAAATTTTAAAATTTCCAAAATAATACTTCAGCTATCATTATAAAAGTATAGAACTGATTTAAAACTTCCCACATATTAAATGCTTTACTTGCTCAACAGATAAAAACCCCTGCGATTGAATAGTTTTGAGACTGCTATAATAATTTTGATCTCTACATTACCAAAAATATGATCCAGAACACACTCAAGCTTGCAGAGCAATTGACAAATAAGTTTGATGGAATTTCAATATTATTGAACAGGAAAACAGTGAAACAGACATCAGCAACTGGTCTAGTACATGTATTAAAGGAAACTCAGCAGCTGGATTAATGGTGTACCAAAAGAAACATGCAATAGCGATCAAGCTAAAAAATCATATGCATTTAGTGAGAGGAAAGTAAGTCCTACAGAAGTACCAAAAGATCAAGACTTATATGCATTGTACCGAAGAGAAAACAAAGATCAGAAAGAGAATAGTGCGCTAACAAATGCAGATAAAGTAAATACATGAATTAGTGTGACTTGGATCTTCAAAATCAACAGTCGCAAATTACTATTTCAGCCCTTTTAGTGATGAATTAGGTAACACAAATAACTAAAAATCAAACATATGTAGAGGAGCGAGAAGAATGTAAGAGCTCCTTAAAGCTAGTTGTTTGCAATAGAACTCCCATATGGAACTTCGCCAAGTTAAAAAAACATATACCAAATTGAGATAATGACTTAACCCAACACGACAATTTGTGAGCTAAGTTAAAAAATACATTACTTGTAATGTCCCCTATTGGGAGTCAGGACTTTATTTGATTTACCCTAACATTTCCAATTAGGGTTTAAATTGCACTTTTCAATGGCAATTTGTAATGTCCCTTACTAGGCTTGGGCCTGTTACGACCAGAATCAATCCATATTTAATATGCTTGTGGACTAAGCAGTATTGACGAAGATACAGTGATTGAAATCTGTGATATTTTCTAATACAAAGTAAGGCAGGATTATTCATTTCTCAAACATATTAGTTAGCCTTTTCTATTCTTTAATGTCCATGCTGACCCTATTGCTACTTCAGCTCGAGAAGGACGAGAATATGTAACCAAAGAACTTAGAGACCAAACACAATAGGCTCCCTCAAAGTTTACAGATCCAAGCCCTTATCCCATCTTAAGACAATGCCCTCAAGGTTTTAGAGGGATGTTGATCCCTACCCTATCTTGGGAATCAACCTATTGGCCAAATTTAGACAGGCCCCTCCTTGGAAACACCTCTGTCCTTCCATTCCTAGGTACTAACATAGAAACAGGTTTCGATTATGGATATACATAGATATATATCTAATTGTCTATTAGTCCTTATATTTCTCTATTTGTTCTAACTATCTTCTCAGCAATATATAGATTCTGAATTAACTATCATAAATAATATTAGTTGACTAATATTACAGAGTATATTTCAGATCATATATATAAGTTCCTTGTTCGTTCTAATATCAAAGTATGAAGTTCTTTAGATTAGTATTGATCAGATATATAAGTCCAATCCATCATAAAAAACCATTCTCTAATCCTTTGTCTCTTCTTCCATTTGATATGATCCAAAAGGATATATTTTATATTACATCTTCTTTGATGGTCCTCCAGTATTCGATTGTATCATTGTACCATATAATCTCAGACTTGTATAAACTTACAGCAGTGTTTGGACTGCCTCATAATAACTAGCCATTTACAAAGGATTGATTCCCTTCATATTCATCCTTATCGATCCCCGGTTCATGGCATAGATTGTATTCTGATTTCCCCCTCCTTTCTGATGAAGGATAATGATTGCCATTTTATATCTTGTATTTGAAAGGATGAGTCGTGTTGCAAAGGATGTGACTTATGTCTATTCATAAACACCTTCTTTCTTAACTGCTGCATTTATAATAATGTTAATCCCATCATTGATATATAATCGATTATCTGTCTTTATAACCAATGATTAATCTAGTCATTGTCTTCACATTAATGCTTGACAGTTCATACTTATCATTCATTTAGTTTCCCTTAGACCAATTTCTGCAACCCAGCTTAATTGTTATGAGGGATATGTCATATCCTGCAATTACTTAATTCTTTTAATCATCTTTCTTTATTATTATAATCTGTGATTGCAGATACTCATTGTGCTTTGCCCATATCAATGTTCCTTATGATTAAGACTAGTGGTGTTAGCACATGAGTCTTCATCAATTCAATGTAATCGATGTCCTGAAGGAGCGATCATATTATTTACTCCTCTCATTGATTGCTGACAATAATTCCCTAGCGGTAGTTATTTATTTACTGGAGATTTCAATTGTTATTCTTTGCCAAATTGGAGCTGTTTGATTTGTGAGCACATTCCTTGACGTGGGTTTCCTCGTATGTTTGTCTGTATTCATACTCACCTTATGACTGATTATGTGCCCTGCCATCAATCAATAGTTCCACTATGTAGTAATGTTTGATGTTTATATTGTTTATTGTATATATATTCTATTTTATTTATTAGTAAACATTTTATTATTTAACTGTAATTATAATTAAATTCATTCTATATTTTGTTATACTGTGCTTATATTTTATTATTTATTGGATTTAAATTAATTTAATTTTTTCATTATTATTATTAACTCTTACTTCAGGACGGCGACATGACACTACTTCATCCTGATATACTATTTCAAGGAATTTTCGCACACATTCAACCAGTTTTCTATAAGATTTCCAAAGAGAAAGAATGAGACCATCCAGCACAATAGTGCAAATGCAAAAAGATTGCAGACAGCCAAAAGAAGCAGATAGAGCATAGCATGTCTATTGAAACTATCAGTACATACTAAAGAAGGAAATCAAAAAATTTGATTAAATCTTTGGAAAGCAGCACAGAAAGATTGAGTTGGGCAGAGCTAAGTTTAAAACCACCAAACTAAAAGAAATCTAACAGAGAAGAAGAAAAGATGGTGGACAATACACCTATTGCTTGTCCAATGGTCACTCTTTCCTATCTTAGAATAGTAAAGGTCAAAGAAAGGAGCTCTAATTTATCAAATTCTACCCATACTGTGGATAGTGCATGTGCATTTACTTAAATCTAGGTAGCTGATTTAGGCTTGTGTTTGGGTTCATGGGTTTGGTCTGCATGTTTGGCAAAACATATCTCTGATTGCATTTGTTTCAAGTTTGTGCATACAAAAAGTCTAAAAGATATAGAAAACAAATATATATCAATATTTGTAGCCTAAAGTAGGAATTAAGTTCAGAATACCACATAGCATCATTTAATAAACAAAACCACCATAAAAATTAAAAATACTACTTCAACACTAGTCAAGTTTGAATATTAGGATAGCTATTCAGTGTTTAGTGCTAAAATAATAATTTCAAAGTCCTATGGGGTGGATTAAGGATTATTGTTTCCCCATTGATTCCATTTTAATTCTTATAAAAACACTTATTCAAATTATAAAAAGAGATCAATGAGCCACTTCACCAAGAATATGCCTAGCTAGGATAAATTTATTCCATACCCTAATTGCTGATTTGAAGGTGAGGAGGATGATAGCAACATAAACCCATAGGGTAGTGTTTTGTTGTAAAATAAGCATGCCCCATTGCAAATGGGGGTTCCCATTTCTTGCTTTGTGGTGTAGTAGTCTGTCTTAGTTTGGTTCTAGTTCAGTAGCATTCTAGATGCATGTCCTTGTCTAATTGTGAGATTGAACTACAGAGGGAATAACGTTGTCAAGTGAGGTTCCAACTCTTGGGGAGAATCTTGATTGGCCTTTGAGTGGAATTTCTTCTTATTTGAGTGATCCAAACCCTTGGCCAAGTTATGATTCACAAAATGATTTCAATTCTCAAGTGTTGTCATGATCTTAGCTAAACTCAGGTCAAGAAGTGGGCCTGGTTTGTAGTCTAAGTTCAGATTTGAAAGAAAATTGTAAACCTGGTGAAATGAAGTTGAAATTTTGATCAAGCAATGTGTAAACAAAGAGTGAAACAAGGCTTAGCAGGGTTTTATTAAGATCCAGAAAGAGGAGTTCCAAGGAACATTTTCAAAAGCCCTGGTCAGAATCCAACCATAGGTTCATTCAGTTCCAAACCACCCCCAAGTTCTGCACAAGGGGGGAGAGGGAATTTCAAGATGGACGTCAAACCAATCAGCCAATGATGCAAGTCAAAATTAAATCCAAGAGCAAGGTGGCATGTTGGAAATATGAAATGTAAATCAGGAACAAAATAAGATCATGATGACATGAAAGTTTTTAACTTATGCAATCAGATTTGAAATAAGCAACTTGAAAACCATAAAGAAATCAATTGGCAAAAGCATGACAAGAGTTGAACAAGTATGAAGACAAATAGAAGTTGTGAAATGACAAGACTTAGCAAAGTGCTGAAAGGTGTTAAGAAGGCATTCCTACACCAGGTCAGAATCCAACCAGTGTTGGAACTAAAATTCCATAGACTTGCAACTTCTGCCCCCTTTTAGAGCTAATTTTCCATCACTATAAGAATTCTACTCCCTTTATGAAGTTGAATTCCAAGCAACTTGAAATTTACACTGATGGGATATGCAAAATTCCATGCATCAGCAAATCTCCGCCCAAGGGTTAAGTGAATTTCCAAGAGAGATTAGAATTACGCCCCTTTGTTTCGAGATGATTACAAAACATATGAAAAATCCAACCTTAACTTGTGCTTGATTTCCGACAATCATCAAACTTCCACCCATGGCTCATAGCTAGGTCGGCCACAAGAAATTGTCTAAATTGATTACAAAAACATGTCGTCCCTTGCAAATAATCACCGCCATTGAGTTGAAGCATATAAAGAAAGATGGAGATTCTCATTTATAAGCCATGGAAAATCAAACAGTTTTCTAAGAGTGTAGCAGATAGTTTAGAGTGGTAAAATAGGAATCAGAACATAGAAACCTTTGGAAACTTGGATTACACAACCACTTGAACCAAATATGACTTGGGAATTAAGTTGAAAGGATAGAATCATCGAACCAAGCAGCTTTCTGGGTGTTCTAAAGGAAGAATTGAATGGGAAATCAGAATTTGACATCAGGTGTTATGAATTGTTTAATATGAACAAGAAGAATTCCTTCAAAATGCTAGTTATTTATCAGTGAAAATATTTTAATTTTGTTCATATTTATCATTTTGCGAACCTAACACAAGTCTCTTTCTTGTTTTGTAAGGTGTAATGGAGGAAGGATTCATATGAGAGATGGAAGCAGAATTGCAAAGTGCAAAGGCTCAGGACTTCAACAATGCAAGTATAACATGGGGATTGATTAAACAAGTATGGCCAGAAGATGTTTGAGGTTGGGAATTTCATGAGCAAACAATTCAATCCAGGTTCAAGTTCAAGTTATCAAGATGAAATTCAAAGAACCAATTGCACGAGGAGAATAAGCTCAAAGTTTTCAAAATGCAGAATTTTATCACCATCTTGAATTTCCTTCCAAAATCCAAAATCAATTAGAATGATCCAACAACATGAAGGACCTTATTGCTTCTAGAAAATCAAGCCAAAATAAAATTCAAGCAATCCAGACTGAAGAGCTTCAAAAGATGGAGAAAATTCACGAAGATGAAGCAATTTGGGAAATATGAGCCATCACAATTAATTGAAGGCTGGATAATGTTGAGTATCAAGATTCAAGAGATATCTCTTCATTACAATAAATTGATGGAGAGTGCAAGATAAACATGCTGAGGTAGCACTCACTCACCTTCAACTAATCAAAAGATTTTGATTTCATGTGCCCAAGTTTATCCAATCAAGTTATTCCAAGTGTACATGCGGAATGCATTTAATGCTTATACCGAATTTTCATAGTGGCCCATCAAAGCAGGGTAATTTTCTTATTCGCCCATGTATAACTGCCTTACTATAATTGGATACCATCTAATGCTTGTAGTTGGTGGTTAAATTAGGGCTATGTTGGAACAATCTTGGGCATTGGTCTCAAATTAATCTTGGTAATTATTGTTGTAATACCCCTCTAACCCTAACAAGTATCAATAGAGTTTGAAGATAGGGTAAGTATACTTGGGCTATGTTGAAAGACAAGGTTACTTCTAATACTCCTTGATTTCACAACTTGACAAATATTTGCTTAGGTAAAAACTATGAAATAACATTCGACTAAGTATTACTATTTAGAACATACAAGCACAATGATGCCTATCTACTAGGCAACCTTCTAAGGGAAATTGAATTAACTAGACTCTTATATGTTAAAAAGTGTAGAACCATGTCTATCCTTGCACATCCTTGCAACACTACTTGAAGCTTGCTTACAATGTTAGAGATTTCTTTGCATTTGATCATGTTCTATATAGTGTTCTTAGGAGATTAAGTATGTGATTTAATTATATTGTTTCATTTGTACCTTGGATCATGCTTTATATGCTGTTTACAATTCTAATTCAGTATCATGCTTTCAATACCTTAGTTGGATATATCATTTATGTGTGTGTGTGTGTGTGTGCGCGCTTTATATGTTGTTTAGAATTCTATTCAATACCATGCTTTCAATACCTTGGTTGGATATATCGTTTATTTTATGTAATAACCCTTTCTGGTTATAGCTAAATCAAGCATCAATTTCTTTCACATTTCGATTGTTTGGCATTTTGTCAAACACTTGGCAAGCAACCCAATTACCACTGAATATATGATGTCTTAAATTTTCAAACACAATATCGGGATGTACAACAAACTGATCACAAATTTATTTAATTTTGGTTTTATAAGTTTTGCATAAATAAATACCAAACGCCAATAAACAATTCTAAAATGATTCACACCAGCCTCTGAATTCATTCATCAACAAACCATATAGCAATATAATGAAAAGGAAATTTAATTGTTGGCTGATTGCTATAAATCAGAATTTGAAGCCAGTTACTTTCAAACTATGTAATATAAACTGAATTTTACAAATTAAGAACCTAGTCTTTGTTGTAGAATGTAATTGCAAAGTCAAACTGGAAGCTGCCTGGTCCAATATCAATCTGGCATTCACATTCTACCCTTACAAATGCTGCCCAAAACTGATATAGAAATCACACCAAATACAAGAACCCTTGGCATTCAAGCTGTAAATCCAACACACTAATTCTGATGTAAATCAAACAACCTAGGATATCCAAAATTACCAAACTCCAATCTACAGACTAAACCCTTGTGCAACAACAGAGAAATTATAATATTCAATTGTATAAATGCTCCTCAGCCACAATTAATACAGAAAGAGGAGACGATAGTAAAACTCAAAAGTCCACAATACCTCAGCTGTGGATTCCCAAAATTAAATCTACAATACTTCGGCAATAGGTTCCAAACCCTTATACTTCAGCAAGGGCACAAACTTCAAAGTCAGAAATGTCACAAAGACAACATGAGCAAAATAAGATAATCAAATAATTGAATGTTTTACTCGTCAAATGGGCTCATTTATAATCTCCAAATGGCATAAAGTTTCCCAAATGAACTTCACTTATGAAGCTTCCCACACACAACATTAAAATATAATAAAGTGCCATTATAATCTGATTTATTAATTGTTTTTGGCTTCGAAAATGACCTTTTCAATCATAACTTAAAATTTTGATGTGTAAGGCCACTGTTTCTTGTTCCCATAATTTAAAACTTTTCGTCCCAGTTCCAACAAGCTATGATACTGAGGTGACCAACCAACAACACAATCAAAAATAGCAACCTTAACGTATTTATATGAATAATAATAATTCACCCGTCTTGCGAAAACAACTAAAGAGGCATCAGAATATAAACCTGACAACACCAAAGTGATCCCGATGATGAAAGATGATGAATGAACCTGACAAGGTGACTTACTATAAATAGGCGCTCCCTCCAAGATTCTTGGAGCTCAAACTGGAAGCCCGAAATAAAAATTGAGAGCATCCTCCAACTCCTCTAACTCAACTAAGCTCATCGAAACCAACAGATTGACTTACTATAAATAGTAAGTCCCTCAAACAGAGCCAAAATACACCATAGGTTGTTGGAAAGCCTATAACCAAACAATTGAGACCCTCAAATCCCACTGTCAGCTCACGAGGGTCGCAATGGTGAACTAACTTGGCCAACTACAGGAACCTACTAAAAATGGGGGCATTACATTTTAGTTAATGATTACGATTTGGTTATATGTTAACCCATTGTGCTTTATGTGTGTGTGTATGTTTACTCTACCTGGTTTGTCTTCCAAATGAGGGAAGTAGTCGTAGTCACTTCTTTCAAAGATCTACATGATGTCAGACTCCTCCTTCCTTGTTTGTCATTGTTTATACACACACACACATATATGTATGCATGTATGTATGTTGTATCTTGTCGGTCGGTCATGCAAGCACCAGGCATCGACTCCATTTAGCTACATTGGTATGAGTGTGCCTCAGAATTATCAAACCAGCTGTTGTAAAAGGGAATGGAACCATGATCCATATAGGCACCCTAAGCCTAGAATTCCTTATTAAAGAGTTAGCTATCCGATTTGGGGGACTTTTGGGTTATTATCTTACATTTGATGTTTCGATAAAGTTGATATTTTCATTTATGATTTATGATTAGTTGTGATATTGGTTTCATGATATCTGTGTTGGTTAATCAGGTATACTTATTTGAGTATGTATAGGTGCACACATATATGCCCAAACAAATATACATTTATTATTTGTGTAAGTGGCAATAGTATAGATACAATGGCTTGCATGTCTTAGTTTAATTAAAGAGTCCCTGTGAATAAACAAAGTAAAATAAAAATAGACAAAAATAATAATAATTAAGAGGAAATAAAAAAGACAAATGAAATAAAGAGAAAAGAACAAAATAGTTACAATAAAACATTCTTTGAGACTCGAACACTTGACCTCCCACCTACTAAACCCACTATCCACCATCTCACCACTCACACACTTTGAGAACCTTAGTAAGAGACATGAAGTATAAGCTGGAAAATAAGGAACAAGATGACAAATGAAGAGTAGCAAAAGATCCAGATATTTCAACCCTTGACCTCTTGGATGAAGGAGGAATGACTTGACCGTTGGATAGAGACTTCATGACATGGTAGGTAACCCAGAAACTAGTTAACATTTGAAACAAAATATAACAATAAATAAATAAAAGGTTTGATTTTATTAATTGAACTATAGGGGTGTCGATTGCAATGGCTGCAACCATTTTGCACCTTATAAATTCAAGGCATTCCCAGGAGTTTGGGGAAGGAACATGAAGAATGGAATCAATAGATTTACTACATTAAATTTCTGAAGAAAATTTTAGCAAAATTTAGGGAGAATTCAATAGAGGAAAAATTCATGGAAGAATTTGCAAGAGACCTGAGGAGGAAGCAAGTTGTTATAAGGAAGACTAGAAGACTCTGCAAGCCTCTGCAATACAAACTCTCAAACAACAACAACAAGGCACTAAAACTCCTTTCTTATTTTTATATGCAAATTTAAAGGAGGTAGAAAGACAAAAGAAATAAGATTTCAAAAATTATAAGTATATAATTTCCTTTCTGGCTCTCTGCTTATGGGATGTGGATTTAATCCATGTTTTGAATTTGTGAGCATATATCCATGAGTGTGTTTGGAAAGAAAATATGCTATATATTTATGTTTTCTTACGAATGTGTAAGCATACATCTGTGTGTGGGTTGCCCAGGATGATAAAGCTTGAATTCTCCACTGGAATGGAGCATGGAGGGGGTCATTGATTGGATACTATTCCAAATGTGGCACAGGAACCCTTGCCCAAGCCTAATCTCAATCTGGAAATTTAAAACTTTGTCATTCTATTATATGTATTTTTTATTTCTATTTGGTACAAATGTACAAGTATACTGAACTATGTGCAGCCTTGTGCAAACCCAATTAATCGGCGTAGGTGTCATCCTATTTGCACAAATGCACAGCTTTAGAAAACAAAAACGTATCATTAAGGAATAGATGCACGGATATAATGCACAAAGCACATGACTACTTAGTAAATGCGCAGTTTTGGAAAGTTGAACAAAAGTGCAACAAAAATGAACATATGCACGATTATAAGAAACAAATGTGCAGTGGTGTTAACTTTGTCAAATAGGTGAAATCCGAAGTCCAAAGTTTGATTTCAGCCTTAGAGTAAAGCATAAAATGAATATTTAAGTATAAGTGCATACTTTAAGTTACAGTTTATGTTATACATCCTGCACCTTTTGAGATAGGTTTCAGCCTCATAGGAGTTAAAATAAATATTTTAGATTTTGGAAGTTTTGGGAAATTTCAACATTAGTCAGATTTTCAGGAATCAGCAATTCAGCATAACCTTGTATATTTTGTGACTATATTTGGACCAGAAGCATTTTACTTTCTTAAGATGTGCTACTCATTCCATTCTTGCTTAACAAAGTGTTTGAGGTATGTTTGTTGCAAGTTATTGTTAGAAATAGATTACACTGAGAGGGGGGAAGGGGTGAATCAGCATATTACAGACTTTTGCCCACAACTGAATATTGTTAATTACTTTATGTCTTGCATATGAAAGGAAACCAACAATGTTGAATAGTAAATATAACCATGCACATAGACAACTCATAATACCATTATTTGTTAACTAGGGAAAACCCCAATGGGGATGATACCCACTAAAGGATTCACTAAACAATAGGATCCCATTAAGGATATTGACCCTATTAAGAGTCTATGAAGTACATATAGTGTCTCAAGTCCTTGTTAGAAGACTAGGCCTTGTTAGAAGTATCAGACATGTTAGGAGTTGCTACAACCCTGTTAGAAGTTGGTAGAACAATTACAATGTATGCAAGAAGAGCCCACTACCCTAACATGCAATAATACAATTCAATTCCTTTACAAGATAGGTACACATACAATACTTGCTTTGTTTCTGTAACTCGTACTTTCTCTGATCTTACATCAAATTTCGCATCACATAAGGCTCAAAGACGGTTCTCACAATAGTTCGCATGTCACATATAATCACGCAACTTCTACAATATCTGCGCATCACACACATTCACTACGTAACTCACACTTCATCTATGCAACATAAGATCTTTACTTATATCTTGCGCATTCACAAATTGTTGCTCAGTCGACTTCCAGGTCTTCACACGCTTAACATAATATAAAATAATATCCACATAATCGGCTTAACATGACTTAGTAATTATTATGAAACCAAAATAATTCTTAAACCTGTACAACTCTGTTTTCTACTATCTCTGTTCTGCACTGTTAAATACTAGCACAGTTAAACTTACTATAACTTGTGTCGTACTGACCGTACACACATGCGCACTAGTACACATCATCATGAAGGTGTCACAAAGCTTTCCTCAACTGCACATCGTCTGTACGGTTAATGTTCACTATACTATTGCAAACTGTCTAATACTTAGACAATTTTTTATCTCTGAATGCATAAATGAAATGCTAAGTATATGTTGCCATAAATGACAACCATTGAGACATCGATCTGACCACATTGCCAACAATCTCCCCCTTTGGCATTGATGACAACATTTGGGAAAATTGGCTAAGTCCCAAAATGATGTCATACATAACAAAAACAAAATAAAATAACTACACAAAAATTGCCTTCAAAGCATAACAATTTTATTCATGTTTTGATGGATCATTACATTCCTTATCACTCCTTTACATTGATGCATACATAAGCTCCCCTTACATATACATATTACATTCCTTATCACTCCTTTACATTGATACATACATAAACTCCCCCTTACATATACATTTACATCTATACAATTTTCTTCTACATAATAACACAATACACCCCCTTTGACATCAATGGCAAAGGTGTCAAAAACTGTATCGCGAAACTTGCTGCCTATTGTTGATCAGCTAGTCATTCTGGATATGCAATCTGCAAAATCAATCATCAGTCTGTCAAAGTCCTTCTTCTAGTTGCCTTTGACTGTATATGATATATTGATGAGTGCGCAAAGTGCATAGGATGCCACTTCAACTGCGCTCAAGTCAGTATAGGCGAATTTGTCATAGGAATTCTTTGCTGAAAGACATTCCTCCAATTGCCTCTGCGAAATTACCACTTTAGGTGCCACATATTCTTTGAGATTAGAGAATCTTCTTATTACCTTCTCCTTGTCACATTCAATGCTTCTGACAGCATTGTGGATCTTCTCAATCTCATTCACAGAATCTTCAATTCTGATCTCAAGTTGTTGCAATCTTGTAGCGAGTGAGTGAAGCTCACTCATATGGCCTTTGATCTTTGCATCAAAATCAGATAAGTGTAAGACATTGCGCACTGTCCAGACTCCATACAACTTCTTACCTTCAACAATACATTGTCTTAATTCCTTGATGTTTCCATCAAGTGCCTTCAAATCATTGCGCACATTGGTGCACACTATGTTGAATAGGGCTGCATCATGATTATTTTGTGCTTACGCTGCTGCTACTTCAGCTAAGGTTGTGAATTCCCTATCACAAGTCTTCACCGACTCTTTTGCCTTGGCTTGCAAGTCTGCATTCGCTACAGTTGTGGAAACTGTCTTCGACATGTGCTCCAAGACTTCAGCGAGGTCTTCTCCAAAAACTTTACAAATTTATTTTTCTCAAACAATTTGCTCAAAGTGCCCATTAGCTCTTTATGATCTTCATCATCAGATGGAATAGGTACTATTGTTGATGTTTCAGCTGCTAATACTACTAAAGATACAATAGTCTTTATCTTCTGCTCGTCTACCTTCTTCTTTTCCTCACCCTCTTTCTTCTTTTCCTCTTCTTTTATCTTTTTCTTTTCCTCTTCTTCTTCCTTTTTCTTCTCCTCTTCTTCTTTCTTTTCTCCTCTTCTTCTTTCTGCTTCTTCTCCTATTCTTCTTCATCAAAACTAGTATAGGCAGTGATAGTGCCAACAATATTTGCCCCATACACTACAAATGGATTCTCCTTTCTATCCATAGTTATGTGCGTACTATCCACTTGCATGGATTCAGTACCCATAACAATGTGAGGTGGACATAGTGCTTGCTATGTCCCTTCTGCCTCTTCCTCTTCACTGGAAGGTGTATCTGCCTGTACATATATTGGACTATCAGCCTTTGCTTCCGCACTCTCCTTAGGTACTGAGGACATATATTTCACTAGCCTCCTATGTTTCTTGCCTTACCTCCTCATAATTGCCTCCCATCAGAAGAATTGTTCTTCTTTTGTTCCTCAACAAGGGCTCAATACCCTTCATAATTTTGTCAAATTCCTCTTTTGATGCAACATCACATAACTTAATTATGGATGTGATCCTCATATTCAAATCTTCTTCAACTAATCTTCTCTTCCTATTAATCAACCTATTGTATAGGTCTTCAGGAATTTTATTCTAAATGCTATCAAATCTCTTATTTCTCATTATCATATTTCTTATTATAGCATTCTCTAATTGCCTCCTATCCATACTACTATACATGCTATAAAGTTTATTCAACTAAACAAAATTGTCATAATTTATAATCTGCATGTTCAAATTCTCTACCTTTGGCTTCCATGCCTTTTTGCCTGTGGTTGTCTTGGCTTCTTGTGCATCTTGCTCAACAGGTTTATCTTCATCATCATCATTTGAGCTTTTAGAACTGCTCACTTGCATGGTTTTCCTCCTTTTGCCACCCGTTGCTGATCTGCTTTACTCTTTTCTTCACTTGAGGTGTAGGTTCTTGATTAACCTTCACCAGTCTCCCTGACTTCCTCTGCATTGTAGGTGCTTCCACCTTTGACTGCCTTCTTGCTTGCTCTTACAGGTTGCACTTGCACAACTACTACATATGGTGCAAGCTTGTGCACATGGTTGTGCCACCATTAAACCTTCTGAAGGTCCTGCTATTGCAATAGGTGTTACTGCCAACACTTCTATCTGCCCACTGGCCTTCATCTCTAGCACAATTCCCTTCAACTCATTGAATTCTTGCCTTGACATGCCAGATTCCTTAAGGATGGAATCTATTTCTTTCTCTACTTTCTTCTTGCTCTCCTTGCTATGGAGCTCAGACTCTACAATCCTTAATCTTTCATCATATGTTTCCCATCTAGGACATTCTATGTCCTGCTTAGACTCGAGTATAATCTGCACATACCCTTCAATTAGTTTTGCACTCATCTCATAGCCCATAGGCTCAATGAACTTCACTCTAGGTATCACTACTTCAATGCAGGTCTTATCGATTTCCACCATGAAGCATAAATCATCCTTATATTTATTTACCATGGAGGTACCCTATACCTCAATTTCATCTCAGACTAATGTTTACCGTACAGGTAAAGAAAATGAACGCATACAAACAATGAACACGAACAACAGAACTTATATTATTATTCGCAATAGTAGATGAATGATTATTTACAATGATCCCAGACGGGATATAAATACTACTGCCAAACCTTCCCGAAGGAGTCTGTCGGCCACAATTATTCTATCTGTTACAAACTATTTACCGCCGGACCGTCGGCTACAGGAACACCGCCGGACCGCCGGCTACAGGGACACCGCCAGACCGTCGACTACAGAATGCAAAATACTACCGAAACCATCCAGTCGGCTAACAACTAAAAGTTCATCATCCTGTCAATATCAATGTCTCTGACATTTTCAGGTTTAGATCTGTAGCTTTGAGTTACAATCTTCATTGCACACTCATTGCTATCCCAATTTATCACTTCGAAAAACTTCTTTGTAACATAGAAGAACAAATGAGTCAGTAGGGACTCAAATCTAAATACTGTGTTCTTTGATTATCTATCTTTACAATATTGTCCAGTAGCTGCACTCTGACAATGTCGCACAAATTTACTTTTCTCCTTTCAACAGCCATCAAATATGCTATATGAAGGAATCCAAGTGATACAGAGTTTACCCTTGATCCAAGGTTCAACTTGTAACCTAAGATTTTGGTCAACAATTTGACTCCTTTATCCTGAATAGGATCAACCCTCATATTCCTTCCGTCAAACTTGGTTTTCAAGTTTGTCTCCACTATTTTCCTGATGCTTTTCTCATTAACAGAATTACAACCTTCATTGCTAAATCCTATGACCTTGTGGATTAGGTTATTGTCAATGACAATCTGCGCATCACCTAACCAAAACATATCATCATGTATTCTACTCAATATAATTCAAGTCTACTCATGATTGTCGAATTATGTGTAGAACATATACTTCACCAAATTCAAATCTTCAAGGTACACATACTCAAACTTTAGGGATAAGTCATTATTACACGAGTCCTAAGTCCTTGTGAATCTCCTCATTACTTATACTCTCAATTTTGCAATGTATATAACTCCTTATATCTTCTACATGTAACACATTTTTCGACACTTGTGAAAATGCGCCTACAGGATCATCTAATAAAGAAACAAATGGATGTTTCTTGAACTCATATCTTGGTCTATCACTAACATCATACACTCTTTGATTAGTCATTCCTTTATAATTGTAAATACTTCAAGAAACTGGATTGAATACTCCGTAAAATACCTCAAATTCACGATTTTAGGGCTTCTGCAACTTTCGTCTTCACAAGTTTGCTTCATACTTCAATTGCTGTCAAATCGCTCTTCAATTCACTCAAGACACTTCACATGAACAAATGGTAGGTCAAATCTTGTTCGCGATCCTTAAATCATTTCAAATCGCATTGTGCAATAAATGTGTATCTACCACAAGCTCAAAATACTGTCCCTGTTTACCAGTGACCTTGATCTTACAATTCCCGCTTACTGCGATCACATCAAGACTTGCACACTGAACCATAACTCTCTCTGTCTTCTACCTTCCGTTAACTGCGCAATCTCTCACTCACTCTCTAACATCAATTTTGACTATTGATGCTCTGCTGCTTCTATAATAGCTTAATTCAAACAAGTTGGCCACAAACAATCTGTGACTTCAATTTTCCATCATGTGCATCAAAGAATTGCTCTTCCAATACTGTATGTGAACTCTTTGGATTACAAGCCTTCACAAATGCTTCTTTGAATTCCTCAACATGCTCCTTGACTGCTTCTTTCTGATTGTCGTTGCCTCCATTTTCATTCCTTCTATCATTCCTATTGTTGTTCCTTCTGTGATTAGGGTTCCTATTAAAGTTCCGTCTATCCATTCTACAGAATCTTGTTGTGTGTCCGAAGTTATTGCATAACTGACATACAAGTGCATTTCTCCTCTAATTGTTTCCATTCTGATTCTCAAGTGCTCTGCAATTTCTTGCAATGTGTCTAGGATTGTTACATTTGTAACAAACAAATTGCTTTCTCTCACCATCCTGTTTCTCTCCATTAGATCCACTTTGAGATCTACCTCTTCCATTAACTGCAGGGTTAGTATTCCTAAACATTCTACTATTCCCATTATTACTATCAAACTTAGGTTTCTTACAATCTACTGCTTTATGTCCATAACCATGACAATTATAACGATAGAAATTAGTACTAGGTTTAAAAGACTTACCTGTACAATCTCTCTTGATATGTCCAACTTGATTGCATATGAAACATTTACCTCTAAATTCATGTCTTACCTCTTTGGATGAATCATCTTGCTTGGGTTCTTCAACTTGCTCTGTTGTTCTAAGTTCATCAAATTTCTCTGGCAATTCAGTTTTCTCAACTTCATCAAACCACTTGAACTTTTCTTTAGGGATTTCTGCTATAGAATCTGGTTCCATCCTAATCTCATCTTTCTTTGTTGACTTCTCTCTAAGAAGATATCCAAGGCATGAGTTGTCATAAGGTGGTCTTTGATGAAATATTTGTTCATCAATTTTCTCAAAATTTGTGTAAAGTTTCTCTAACTATTGTTTAGCTTATGCCAACTCTCCTTTCACAATGATGTTGTATTTTTCCAACTCTGCATGCTCTATCTTAATAGAATCTAATTCAGATGTCACTCGACTGGGATCTAAGGTCTGCATTCTCAGATTTTAGATCAGGTTCACTCTTATTCCACTAGTCTTAAGACTCAACTTCAATTCAACAATTTTCAACTCATGTTTCAAAATCTCATTCTCTTTCTTAAGATTTTCTATATCATCATTGTCACTAGTCTATGCAAATGGTTCCTTGCCAGATTTCAGATCATCAATTTCATCTTTCAGTTTGCCAATGTAAACTTTTGCATCTTTATATCTATCTTTCAAGTTATCTCTCTCTTCAATAAGAAGATCAATCTATTCAAGAGCTTCTTCAAGATTCTTCTTCAACTGTTTCATATTCACTGAAATCTTACTTAAGTTGTTAAGCCTCTTCAAAGTAACTGTGCTCTAATACCAATTGTTAGAAATAGATAATACTGAGAACGGGGGGGATGAATCAGTATATTACAAACTTTTGCTCGCAACTGAATATTGTTAATTACTTTATATCTTGCATATGAAAGTAAACCAACAACGTTGAACAGTAAATATAACTATGCACATAGAGAACTCATAACACCATTATTTGTTAACTAGGCAAACTCTGGCCAAGGGAAAACCCCTGTGGAGATGATACCCACTAGATGATTCACTAAACAATAGGATCTGGTTAAGGATATTGACCCTGTTAGGAGTCTATGAAGTACATATAGTATCTCGAGTCCTTGTTAGAGGACTAGACCTTGTTAGAAGCCTCAACCCTATTAGGAGTTGGTAGAACAATTACAATGTATGCAAGAAGAGCCCACTGCCCTAACATGCAATTATACAATTGAATTCCTTCACAAGATAGGTATACATACAATACTTGTTTTGCTGTTGTAATTCGCACTTTCTCTGATCTTACATTAGATTTCGCATCACAAAAGGCTCGCAGACGGTTCTCACAATAGTCCGCATGTCACATCTAATCATGCATCTTTCATAATATTTGCGCATCACACACATTCACTGCGCAACTCACACTTTATCTGCACAACATAAGATCTTTACTTATATCTTGCACATTCACAAATTGTTGCTCAGTCGGATTTCATGTCTTCACACGCTTGACATAATATAAAATAATATCCACATAGTCGGCTTAACATGACTTAGTAATTATTATGAAACCAAAATCATTTCTAAAGCCGTACAACTATGTTTTCTGCTATGCTCTATTTTGCACTATTAAATACCAGCATAGTTAAACTTATTGTAAATTGTGTCTTACTGATCGTACACACATGCGCACTGGTACACCATCATGAAGGTGTCACAAAGCTTTCCTCATGTAATAACCCCAACCGGTTATAACTTCATGAAACACCAAATCCTTCTCAAATTCAATTGTTTGACATTTTGTCAAACACTTTGCTAGCAAGCTCTAATACCACTTTAATATCCCTTGTCAATTCGAACCTCAACTTGTCGATTTGTTGGTCAAGGAAAATTGTCAAACACTTCCAATACAATCTCTATGCTTGTTGTTTCTGAGTTTCAAACTGATTATGCTTGCTTGAAATGATATCAAAGGGAATCTAAAAGCCTATAATTGATTACTACTATATCTAAGAAATGAACTAAATGCATATGCAATTCTCTTTTGGCTTTTCAAATGCATATAGATGAATTCTAAATGAAAAATCTGCACTTACAGCCAATTGATATTTTGTCAAACACTTGGCATGCATACTATTATGTCAATAATGGAAGATATAAATATGCACATTACGTCAACTATATAGACCTGCAACTTATCACTCTTTTAGTGAGATATTTTCTAATTCAATGCTTAACATAATATTCCAGTGCTCTTGGCTTTGCAACCCCAAAAAAAACTGAGTAGAAATGACATTATAAATCTGATAAAATGTGCATCTACAACTACTTATGACAGCCACCTTTACAATGTCAAATGACCAATTTAAATGATGTAAATTGATTGCAGAACCTAATATACAAATTGCCCAATGAAGGAGATGAAATTGCAATCATAATCAAGCCAAGTACTGTAGTGTAGGTACTATTCACGGCACTGTAGCAACCAGCAATAAATGTATTCTCCAATTTAAGCACAAATAGAACTCCAAAATGAAGCTCTTCTGAATGCCAAATTCAGTGGATATTTCACCACCTCAAATGGTTGCAACACTGAAGAATCGACACTCTCCAATGGCTAACTGAAATTAGAAACCCTTAGTTTATTCTCCCAAGTTTATATCAAATGCAATTAACAATTATCGTATGCCTAACAATGAAGCTCTCACCTCTATTTATTCTTTTCCTCCACCCTTCTAAAAGGAAAATAGAATATTATTTAATTGCACTCTCTAGAAGCTTCCCCCTTTCCAATACAATAATTAGTTGTGCTTCTAGAAAATAAATTAAATATAAAGTCACCTTTAGATTTATTTATTTATTGACTTTAATTTAATTTATTTCTCCTTATTTCTCCACTTAGCCTTCGGAGAACGAAAAGCTAAGAACTCCATTGAGGGGCTAAAATATGAGGAACATTACAGTCCGCCCTCTTTGAAATTGTTTGTCCTCAAGCAATCCAGCAACATAATGAACTCCAACCTCCACCTGGATCCCAAATGAAGTAGTATGTGACACCCCTGTCAACATTGAACCAACTACATACCACTAATATTATTAGGACCACAACATAACCTACAGCATATAACTCAAAACCTGTGCCAATGATGTAGGAGTTAGAATATCACTGGAACAAAACCCCACAAGAAATATCTTCATCCTAGCCCCCACCCATATAATATATACTGGACCGGAATCCTTATCAACGATCCCTTGAAGAGACATAGCTACAGGAGCACCATATGCACTCATGCCAACTGTATCAACAATAGGTGTAGTCACGTCAAAATCTGTGGACACAATAACATTACCAATTGCCGCAACACAAAACTAAATCGTTATAGATGGTGAAAGCTGAGCCCAACTCCACTCAGGTGAGTGATCAACATCAACCTCAAACATTAGATTGTCATAAGACTATGTTGCATCCATGTCGAACATAGTACTGTCCATAAAGTGAACATCAACACTTTGTTCATCGATAATATGACATGACTCTGTCACTAATCACTCACCTCGTCGGCAATAACAAGTGTACTATCATCAGAGCACACATCTACAACTGCATGCATATTGCTAGACTCCTTGTTCGATGGTTCAACTGACACAGAAGTGGCTGCTGATATAATAGTATCCTCGCATGCTCCTACTCCCACTATTGTTGCATCGTCATCAAATACATGATCCAAGGAACTCATGCCAACAACTGCATCATCTGACTTAACCTGACATGAATTCTCATCACATTCCACCTCAATTGTGCCCAACTCATGCAGTGTTTCATAAGAAATGTCCTGCAAATATGAAGTAACAATTGTATCATCACATTTCGCTCTTTGAAAAAGCGATATCATGCTCTACTCAAATCTCGAATACGAAATCAGTTGGGTCATCTGTTTGTGGTTTTGATTCATCTCATTCACTAGCACATCCAACTGTTTCCAAATACCCTGTATCTCAGAATCTCCATCCCTTGGCGAAGAAGTACGCCTTTTGCGAGTATAATGAAAACCAAACCTTCTATCACCATCCATAATGCTAAAAACCAAGTCCTCTACTTGTGGGTCAAATGAAAACTGATGAGCACTCCTCGCAATGTAATTCCAATAAAAACTCTCAATCTCATCATCATCAAACTGGGAATCAGAAGATGGCTCCACTCTCTGACTCCAAACTATTGGTCGAGTAGGATCCTAGGCAACCCTCTCAGCAAACCCAACCACCAAATCCCTATTGGAAAGCATTGTAGCGAAGGTCTCTACAATCTTCCTCACCAATCGTCGTATAGCATGAGAGCCCCGAATGAGAGTACCCTCAAATATACTGTATGAAACCTCCCGCAAATCTGAGCTCTCAAGCAAATACTCCATGAATGACTCAATACAGTAGAAATTATATGTGGAAGCATCAATCTGCTCCCCCGCAATCCACAATTGATCTCTCTGAAAATGTGACAATGCCAATTGTCCAATGCTACCAGCTATATGAAAAGAAGAAATAGATTCACTTCCAGTAGAAGGAAGCAAATCACCATGAGAGTCTGTCTCCATTGATGCTCTCACCTCCTTTGTGCATGCTACACTCATATCCTAGACGAATGTGTTCACTACATCATCACGTCCCTCATTCTCAACCATAGCACCAACCACCATATGTAACTGTTTACCGTACTGGGTAAAGAAATCAAAGCACAGACAATAGATATGAATAGCAGAACTTCTTATTTTATTCGAATATGCCAAAGACATTACATTATGCTTGAATGATGATTTACAATGATCCCGAAGGGTGTATAAATACTTTCCGAAGAACCATCCCGAAGGGACCCGTCGGCTACATACAAGAACCTTCCCAACGAGACTCGTCGGCTACACAATATTTACCGGCGATATCATCCCCCCCAAAGAGAAAAGTCGTCTCCTGACGACTACAGAACAAAACTCAAACTAATACAACAATATTGATCTGCCACATCACTCTCACAGTCATCCTGTGCTTGCGCCAAACTGGTTTCCAAAACACACTGTCTCCTTAGTCAAGCTGACCTTGATAGCCACCTGTGCCGCTTTCTCTGCTTCCAACTCTGGGTCCACTGAGCCAAGTGTCGCTGAAGTGCCTTCAACTGGATGATCGACTCCTCCCAAGCTCTCTCTGCATCCACCAAGACAGCTTCATGGCCAACACCTACTCCAAGTGTAACACCCCTCTCGAAATGCTTGTTCCATAGATCTTTCTACCTTTGGCACACTATGCCTGCAACAGCTCCAAATTCATCAACTGGTCACACTTCCCACGACTGATATCTGCAACGACTGGGGGTCCAGGAGGCAACGCCCTCAGTGGGGTCGAGAGGCCACCAAGACCAAATCAACACTCTGAAACCCACCCAAAAATGCACGGAACACACTATTTCTGCAATTTCTCCTGATCCCACTCTTTCTGGCAACCGTTGGTGCTTCCTCTACCCTTTGGCATCATCTGTTAGTCATTCTAAGCTTCCTCATTTGTCGACGTTTTTTTTTTTTGTTAGAAAACCTCCTGTCACCCTTCTGTGCTACCAATGGACAGCTACACCATACATCCTGCCACCGTATCGACTCCTTCCTTATGCAATATCCTGTAATGTCCTCCAAAGTCTGAATGCAATAATAGGTAGAAGCCGTACGCCAAAACCTATAGAATCAATTCGCCACATTATGCAAAAACCGTACGCAATTGGAAGCTTTAAATTTGCAAATTCATATTGAAGCACACAAGGAGCTTATCCATTGAAATCCGTACTGTAGCAATATCCTTCTTCATCCTCAACTCTGTGAAAATTCGTACTATGACTACATGAAAGAAGCCGTACTCTGCTTGCTAAAACACATGTGCTGGCCACTCATTTAAAAATCCGTACATTACATTCCAAACTGCAATTTCCGTACGCTGCCTTTACTTCCAACTTCCTCCAAAGGCCAAAATCCGTACAGTGCCAATGGCTTTCCTCAAAAATGCGTATAGAGATACTGTACAGTAATTTCAATAAAGTCCGTACAATGCATGGTTAAATAGCTAAACACCCATACACTTCCAATCCCTCCAGAAATTCCATACTAAGACTCCTAGTTTATAAGATTTAAAAAATCCGTACACAAGTCTTCATAAAATTTGTACGGTGAGCAAGTGAATAATCCGTACGCTTTCAGACTATAAAAATCCGTACAGTGAGGGGATTAAAAATCCGTACGGTGCTCCAGACTTGACTTTACAGGATGCAACCTCCAAAAACCATACGGTGAGCGAGTTAAAAATCCGTATGATGACTAAAAATGGCTCCCAACTTCTGTACGGCAATCAACGGTATACACTTTCAGACTTTATAATATGCAACCTCCAAAAGTTCAGTGACTTTATAATATATTTTTCATTGTTGCGATTAGCATGTTGATCAAGAACATTGGGTGTTATTGCATGTTTACTACTTCAACTTAGTTAGATTTTTCTTTCAAGTTGTTAAATTACCGCATAGATTAATTAAGAAACGCATACAAATAATGAACAGCAGAACTCTTTCGCATATGCCAACAGATTACATAACTGGTGATAAGATGATTTACAATGATCCCGAAGGGTGTATAAATACTTTCTGAAGAACCTTCCCGAAGGGACCCGTCGGCTACATACAAGAACCTTCCCGACGAGACCCGTCGGCTACACAATATTTACCGACGACAGTAACTGAACAAGGTCTGGAGCTGGTGTTGACTGTACCTACTCTAACTCCATGGTAACCTCATCCAACTGTGACTGTGACTCCTAAAGAGCCAACTGAGTGTGCTGAAGAGAGTCCACAATCGCTTCAAGCTCTTGCGTGAGCTCAACCACCTCCTCCTCTTTCCCTAACAACATCTCATAGCAGGTGCTACCCCACTTTACAAGGTAATCCCTGTTAGCAACTAACTGAGAGTAACTATGCTTCAAAATCCTAACAACCTCTCGAAGCACATAAACCTCTGTTAGAGAAAGAGTACTATTACCATGCTCATCACAAATAGGAGCACCCCAACCAGATGTAGCTAACCTCTGACGGATAACATAATAATGCTCAAGAGCTAAAGAAATGTTATTATCACTTACCTTCAGCTGAGAAGTCACATGATGCCTTTGTAATCCCTGACTCCTATGAAAGCTTTTTGTCTCACTAACTGCATTGAGATAGGAAACTGAATCAGAACTCTTCACCGCAAGATCGCTCATACGTGTGCTATCTTCCTCGGACAATTCTGCATCTGACATACAACTGCCATGTACCTCAACCAACTCCTCATCCGAAGGAATTGAAGCCCTTGTCATATCAATCTCCTCGCATATCTCAACTTCCACCTCAATAGCAAGATCTTGTAAGCATTAATCCTGGGACCCATCCAAAACCTCCTTGGAGTCGTCACCCAATATCTGACAAGGGGTGTCATACCCAATATATCTCATAGCATCATCAAATGTATCCATACTATCTACATCAACATCTCCTGACAGAGCCTCAACTGCTGTCACCTAACTCTGCACACATGACTCTATGCCAGGCTGTGAATAAATAATACTAGAGCATGAACCCACATCTACCAACTCTGCTGAAACACCCACATCACCAACATCACAGTTGGGTGACTCTATACATGTCTCAGTCCCACCTGAGGAAGCAAATGCCTCCTGCACTATAGCAACACCGTGAGATCTCACATATAAATCTGCAATAATAATCCTATCCTCGAGAAAGCCGAAAGTATCAGTGGTAACAACTGCATCAACTGTCTTTGCACTAACTGTAGCAACAGCTCTAGGAGTCTCAACCTACTAAAGCTTAGTGCCGCTATCCTCCAAGGCCACTAACACATCCACATATTCCTGTGAAATAAGTCCATTATCAACACTGTGGATAGGACTAATTGGTCTCGTAGTCAATACAGGTACATCTGCATCATGGACACATATCAAAGAAACTCAAGCTTCCTTCCCTGCAACCTCAATCTCGGCCTTCTAAAGGCAAAAACCATATACCTCACTGCCCTCTCAACTGTCTCTAGATCCAACAAGCTCTTTGTCAATCTATATTGATGAAGCTTAAGTTTCTCCATACTCTCCTACAAAGCATTCATCTTTGCGCTAACTTCCTCATTACTCCATCGACTTCTAGAACTGTCAGTCCTCTTATGTCTGTCCATGGCTAGAAAATGCTAGAGTGATGATCACTCCAAATGCAACAGAAAATCTGACAATAATTAATATTTTCTTACCCCACATGATGGCAGGAAACTGCTCTAATACCATTGTCATAACCCCAACCAGTTATAACTTCATGAAACACCAAATCCTTCTCAAACTTAATTGTTTGACATTTTGTCAAACACTTTGCTAGCAAGCTCTGATACCACTGTAATAACCCCAACCGGTTATAACTTCGTCAAACACCAAATTCTCCTCTAATTCAATTGTTTGACATTTTGTCAAACACTTTGCAAGAAAGCTTTGATACCGGTGTAATATCCCTTGCCCAAATTGACTGATTTTAGCTCAAGGAATATTGTCAAACACTTGTAGGCTACCTTTCTCTTTTCTGATTTTTTGAGTTCCAGATTTGTTTGATATAGTTTGAATGATGCTAAGAAATTTAGAATGTTCACAAATGATATTACAATACCTCTTACAATGAACTAATATGCAAGTGCAATTTTGTTTTGGTATTTTCAATGCATATACATGGAATCTAGATATGTAATGCATACCTACAGCCAACTAACATTTTGACAAACAATTGGCATACGACTATTATGCTAATCATATATGCTATTAGATGGACATTTCATCAAACAAAAGGTATGCAACATATATCTCCTTTATTGAATTCATTCCCATGTACAATGTTGCTATGAATTGGCCAAGACAAATGGACTTACAATAATGACTACAGCAATGCCAAATCTGATTCTGACTTATCACTTACAACAACAAAATTATATACCTAAGATTACAATGTTAAGTACTAATAGTTGCAAGAGGAACCTGATAATAATGATGCCCAATGGATGAAGATGAAAATTGCAAGCGGAATCAAGCATAAATATTGTAGCGCGACACCGTTCACACATACAATAGCAGCAAGGGAAAAAATGATTACTAATGGCTGTCAAAGATGAATCTTCAAGTTTGCACTTGATAGTCCTTTAATATTATTCAAACCCTTTGGTTATTCCTTAACTCTAAGCACAAATAGAACTCTAGAATGAAGCTCTCTTGTATGCCAAATTCAGTGGATATTTCACCACCTCAAATGGTTGCAACACTGAAGAATTGACGCTCTCCAATGGCTAACCAAAATCAGAAACCCTTAATTTCTTCACCCAAGTTCATATCAAATGCAATTG
Source organism: Cupressus sempervirens (assembly GCA_028749045.1). Taxonomy (NCBI): domain Eukaryota; kingdom Viridiplantae; phylum Streptophyta; class Pinopsida; order Cupressales; family Cupressaceae; genus Cupressus; species Cupressus sempervirens. The sequence goes on from CM053783.1 coordinate 748,761,840, forward strand.
ACAATGATCGGATGCCTAACAATGAAGCCCTCGCCTCTATTTATTCTTTTCCTTCATCCTTCTAGAAGGAAATAAAATATTATTTAATTGCACTATCTAGAAGCTTCCTTCTTTCCAATACAATAATTAGTTGTGCTTCTAGAAAATAAATTAAATATAAAGTCACCTTTAGATTTATTTATTTATTGACTTTAATTTAATTTATTTCTCCTTATTTCTCCACTTAGCCTTTGGAGAACGAAAAGCTAAGAACTCCATTGAGGGGCTAGAAGATGGGGAACGTTACACCTCAATTGTACACCATCCGTATTGTTAAGATTTGTTCACTGTACTGCTACAAACTGTCTAATACTTACACAGTTTTTTGTCTCTGAATGCATAAATGAAATGTCGAGTATATGTTGCCATAAATGACAACCATCAAGACATCTAACTAACCATATTGCCAACAGTTATTGCTTACGTGATGATTTAGGGTTAAGTGGATTGACCTAGGGGTATGGGACCCTAGAAATGTGCCCTAAACTAATTTTCCCTCTCGAATAATTGACTTGGATTTCAAAAAGAATTGTTTTGATCACCACAGGCTTACCGATTTTGTGGCTCATTGGAAAAGCAAGTTGTTTATATTTTTGTGATTTTATGATGATGTTTCATGTGAATATGCTTTGATGTATGAGTTAGGATTTAGGACTAGAGCTATGGGACCCTAGGTTATTGGGCCCTAAAACTCTTTATGGCTTATGGTTTCTTTAGGTGAGTAGGGTAGAGACCCTAGGTGAGTGGCTCACCATAGGTGCGAGGACCCGGAAGTGGCCGCTAAAGGATCCTATGTGATAGAGACCAAGGCCCTGTGTAGGTTGGCTTTACATGTGAGTTTTTGTAATCAAGTGGAAACATTAATAAAAATTAATGGGTTATAGGGGTTGGGAATTCATATTAATCAAGATAATTGGATGTTGTACATGTTAAAATACATGGAGTAAGGACATTTTGTGCACCAGGATGGTCCTTAGCTTAGGGGGTTGATTCCAACATAACAGAAATGTACTATGGCACGTCATGCATATTCTATTGGAGTACTCGGGGAGAAGATGTTATGTGCGACAAGATGGTCTTTAGCTCAGGAGGTTGATCCCAACACTATAGTAATGTGCGATGACATGCACCTAGATGTGGTTGAACCTCCCACACATGTTTTTGCCTCTGGTTGTCCATTTTCTTTATAATGCATTTGGCATGATGCTTTCATGTGGCTTTATGTTATCTTTGTACTTTTGATTTCAGGATATAAGCCTTAGATTGCCTTAGAACCTATGTGGATCTATTGGCAATATGGCTAGGTAGGATGAGTTAGGGTTGTCATTTATGGCAACATATATCTCAGGATGAGATGGCAGAATATAAAGTTGGAGAATCTACAGTTAGAGACAGAAAATTCTCTAAGTGTTAGACAGTTTCACTGGCAGTACATAGATAGTTTTTGGTATTGCGAAGTCTACAGTGGTAATCAGCATGTGCATAGTTAAGGACAGGTAGTACAGAGTGTCCCAATGGTATGGTTAAGTGCACAGATCAGTACAGACAGTACGGACAGTACGGATGAAGTTACAAGTAAAACACCAGTAAAGGCAGTTAACACAGCAGAACAAAGTACAACAAAAGCAGAGGAATAAAGTGTTAAAAAATTATTTCGGTCACGAAATAATTACTTAATTGTGTAGGGATGACATCCTAGATATTTGCCCTAAGTTAGCATAATGTGTGAATGCATCAAGCCGACTGCACAAGAGTTTTTGTTAAGGAAAAGAGTATAAGTAAAGAGTCACTACTTATGAAGTAAGTATGTGTAGCAGTGTGAAAATGCAAAGTATATGATGAGTATGCGAACTTATATGAGAGATCCATAATGCCAATTTTGATGTAAGATCAGAGCTATGTGAAGTACAGTAGACTACGGATAAGAGTTTTTTGTATCTATCTCATTTTGTATAAAGGCACTATATTGTATAATTGCATGTTAGGGCAGTGGGCTCTTCTTGCATACATATGTAATTATAATACCAACTCCTAACAAGGTTGAGGCTTTTAACATGGCCTAGTCCTCTAATAAGGACCAAGACACTATATGTTATTAATAAGACTCCTAACAGGGTCAATATCCTTAACAGGATTCTTTTGTTTAGTGGATCATTTTGTGGGTGCCATCCCCACTGGGGTTTTCCCTTGGCTAGGGTTTCCCTAGTTAACAAAATATGGTGTTATGAGTTCTCTTTGTGTATGGTTTTATTTACTGTTTGGCATTATTGGTTTACTTTCTTATGCATGTTGCAAAGTAATTAATAAAATCCAGCTGTGGGCGAAAGTTTGTATAATATTGATTCCCCCCCCCTGCAACACCTCTTAGTATTATCTATTTCTAATAGGATCATGGTCTTGTCTCCTAGCTCAGGGGAGTGGATTGTTTATGGCTCCACGTGGTTGGGTGGTTAAATATTTTCAAAGTATTGTTCGAGTTTTATGGATGACTTTATATGGATCCTTGTTAAGTAGTTGTTGAAGATTATTGAAGACTATATGTTGCATTTCCTTGGAAGAAATCAATGTACGGTTGTAATGTAAAGTTCATATGTATATGTATCATAAATTGAAAAAAGATATGTAAAAGGGTAAAGGGTATCTCTAGGAGAAATGAAGGGATACGCAAACATATTGTATTATTTCAAAAGATAAATGAAGTAATAATGTTGCAATGGCATTGTATATTCCCTTATATTTAAATGACGATAAAGATAATATGTACAATGAACAATAGAACCTTGTGCCCTTCAAAAAGGATATTGTTATTAAATGAATGATCAAAGCAGTTAGTAAATGGAATATGATTGGTAAACTACTAAACACTTAAATCTATTTAATGTATCTTTAATGCAAATTAAGTAGATGCATTGGTTTTACAAGGCTTAGGACATTGGCTCCTAATTTGGAAATGGTAAAAGTAATTAATTGAAGTTGTATAAATATCACTTGGGGTTAATAAACAAATGGTTAGGAAAGACTATCTAAGTGTTTATTATCATACCTTAACTTCTACAAGAATAGATGTGGATTAGCTTGATTAAAAGTGGTTAGATCCTACTTGAGATCTAAGTTTAGAAAGTGACAAATTCAATAAAGAAATGGATATTGAGAGGAATAATGTACTAAGAAAGAAACAATAAGATGTAATTTGGTAGATGGTTTAACTTCAGTAGTGAGAATGAAATACTAAAAAGGAAAATTAAATCATTTACAACTAGGATATACTTGTTGAGTAGGTTGGATTTGTAAACATAACTATTGGATTTGGTAACGAAGAAATGAGTTAAAAGACAACGTCAGGGAACCTGTTAGGATTTTTACATCTATGACTAAGTGAAATTAGCAAGCAAAAGATATTCAAAAACAATTGTTCACCAAACTTGGTAATATTAGTTTTGTCCTTCCAAGTTCCCTGGCAAGGCATTACAATTGTACTTGGAGCTACTATATAAGGCTTTCTCAAGTCCTTTTTTAGGCAGAGACTTGCAAAGCTTGTTGCTATAATACCACCGAAATTGTTCTTAATTCATAATTGGTTTTCATGGTGAATACTTGTGAAAGTTTTGAAGTATTGCATCGTTTCTGCATTTACTCACTTATAGTAAGATTTTATTTATGTTGAGTAAGAGTTAAGTAGATGAATGAAGGATATTGTTGCTGCGGAATTTTATGAAACTTTAGTTCATTCCTTTGGTAGTAGTTGATTACAAGTAGAAAGTGTAAGATTGTTCTGAACTAATTGCAAGCACTTAACTTCAATTGGAAATGTTCATTTGGGTTGCACCATAAATGGGTATGTGAATGAATACTAACAATATGAAAATCATATGCATATCCTTAGAAGATTGCACACACCTTTATGTAGTTGATTTGACAAAGCAAGTACAAGTTTAGTTCCTCCTCCACTATCAATATTGTCTTGCATTGATAAAGTTGGCTTAGCTTTCTAAACCCTTTATCTTTATGCTCTTTGTCTTGTTAGTAGCTGAGAAGCTATTAGAGTCAAATCATTCACATTTGCAAAGTTGATAGGACATTGAATAAAACAATCAAGTCCTTGCATGGATACCAATAAACAACATCATAAAACTAAGTTGTACCTAACAAGAATAGGAACCTTGGAGTCGCCTTTGTAATCTTTTTTGTATTGTGAGGTCTTCACACCATCGCCCCAAAAAATTTGGGGACCCCCTTTTTTTTATCACCTTGGCGAATTTTTGAGTTGTCCAACCATTTTGATTTTTTTGAGAGTTTTCAGCCTTGGACACCTTCAGGCTAGTGAGAGGGACTGAGCTTATTTTCACCCGATTTCACTTGATTTTCCAAAACAACCAATTTCATCCTTAGGCCAGACAAAAATTCAACAAGCAACGCTTGGCAGGATAAAATGGTAGATTTGTACTTAGACATTTTCTTTTGAAAATCCGGATATAACTGTGTAAATTTGAATAATTTTCAAAAGAGAAATTTTGTTAGACTTGAGTTTTGGAAAATCTTAAAGTTTTTCCTATGGTGAAAATTTTAATTTTGTAGAAATGAAGTCAAAATTGTAAAATTGATTTCAGACTCTAGAGGTAATTTTATTTTTTTTGTCAAAAAATAGAATGGCATAGCAAAATCGATTTGGATAAAAATTGCAAAAATTGCCTTTAATAGATTAAAATTGCCTTGAAAACTTTTTGCCTTTAATAAAATTGGTAATTTAATATTGAAAAGTGGCTTTGGGTTAGCCAAAATCCAATTTTAATGACGCATTACTTACTAAATCCTCATTAAATGTAAATATTTAACACCCCAAGGCACCATTTAATTTCTTTTTGCAATTTAGAACTAACTGGCAATTTTAAAGGGCAATTTTCATTTTGGCAAAATTAATTTTTAGCTAAGTATTTAATTGTGGGCCATAATTTTAAATTAATTTTTGCTTTTTTCTCCCCTCCAGGTCCAAGTCAGCCAACTGGGAAGACATGTGGAGTTGGGTATAAGAGGAGATCCTTTCCCCTTTCTCCCTCATTCCTCATTCATTCTCTTCCATGCTTGGGCGAGTTTTCTTGAGAGGACCAGATTTGGTGTTTGGCAAATTTGTTTCAAGGTAGATTTTCTTTCTCCATTTTTGGTGATTTTGTCTTGAGGGCAGATTTCTCTTCCATTGGCAATTTTTCTTAAGGGCAGATTTGGCCCTTGCCTTTGGCGATTTTTGGTACAAAGGCAGATTTTTCATGGTGTTGGCAATTTTTTTTTTGCAAATTCTGATTTTTGCTAAGAGCTGTGATTTTTGCCCTAGGTTGGGCAATTTTATTTGGAGGTGAATTACATGGTAAAATTCTGATTTGGAAGGGATTTGAAGTTTTTGAGGTCTGATCCTAAATTCCGAAAAGTCACTGTCCGGCTATTGGTTAAGGTGAATTTTAATCATTTAGAGTTGAAAGGGGTCCTTAAGCTAACATCCTTCTTTCGTTCTAGTCTAAGGATTTCTTCCCTTGGTTCTGCTAGCCTTCTGGTCCACCACTCTACCATCCCGTAATAGGGCGACAAGTTGGAGGATGTTAGTGCAAGTAAGAATTCCAAGCGGACAAACACTAAGAAAGACAAAGAGGATATGATGCCCAAAACAACTTTCTTCTCGAAAATGAAGCAAATAACCGACACCAATATCGGTATAGTAGACATGATATGAGTGAACAGACTGAAGGAAGGACAATCCCCCTTGGCAAAGAAGATATACAGAAGATGCACATCACAACCCAAGTGTCGACACTTCCATTTCAACCATGATGAGCGACGTTGGGATGGCACTTGATTTTGAGGGCATCAGAGGGGGATATCAATGAGACAGATTTTGGATCGAGGTTGGATGAGTTAGGAAAGGTTGCTATCAAGAAGAAACATTTGGGCACCCTTTCCTCTCTCAATTCTTTTATTGGATTTGCGAAAGAATATGAGAAGGACCATGAAAAGATATTACAAGCAGTAAGCAACGTGGTGAAGTCAGCGGAACTCAGAGCGAAGCACACACCTTGTCCTCCTATGGAAGAAGTTAACGAAAGGCTAGCTAAGTTCATTGCCTTAGCTAAGAAAATGAAAGAAATGGGAAGAGTTATATTAGGTCATTTGATGTAAGCCCAAGTGGCGATTTCTCTTTCTTCTAGAATAGGACAAGTGTCTATTTCTGATTGGCCACCATTTTGGTGCCTTCTCATTGGTTGCCACTTTTTCACTTTTTTCATTGGTCCATTGATGAGGTGGCGTCTTCTCATTGGCCGATGGGGTGGCAACCCTAATTAGGGTTTATAGGATTCAATCTGGATTGTCGGTTTTGCCTCTTTATCTCCACCATCCATTGTATTTTGGCCCCTAAATAAGGCCATTTGCTCTCATTTGTATAGTGTTGGAGAAATTGTTGCTAAGATAATGCCAAAATTCGCTATTTCTTTCTCATTGTTGTGACTTGCATGGTGATTAAGAGCCTTTGGCATTATTGCATGTTTTCTACTTCCAAATAGTTAGAGTTAAATTTCTTTTCAAGTTGTTGAAGCAAATTTCATTTCAAGTTGCTAAGTAAGAGTAAAGTAGATGGATAGTTGTATGGTAGCATTAGTAGGTGTTTGATAGGGATCAATACTAGACCACTAGCATCCTAGCAGCTTGTTGGGAAGCCTTGCATAGCAAACTAGTTTATTTTTCCTTTGAATCATTGCACCTGTGGAAGTGAGGCCGCTGGTTAGCTTTCATTAGGTTCAATCCCAGTCCATTTGCTAGTCTTCCATCCATAGGAGTAGGAGTATTATAGCAAGTAATTTAGGGCTTAGAACTTAGGAGAAGAGAGTTAGAAAAACACCAGTCATAAGAACCATTCACCCTCCACCGCCATCACTTTTCCATCAACATCATTTGGCATTCACAGCAAACCACTATCTCCATCATCCCACCAAAGTCCAAGTCATCCTCAACAATTTGCGTAAGGCCGCCTACGTGATTACCAACGAATCACATCGATAAAACTGAGTGAGTATCCACAAGTGTAAGGAACATTGGAGTTATTCTCATATCCAATGAGCAATAACTTTTCAAGAGAGGAATTGTATGTTTGATATTCCGTATCAAATATCCAATTACTAATATGTTATGTAAGTGATACAAAACTCACATCAACATTTTGCAATCTTTTTGTATACATGGTTCAAGAGAGGATCTGATATTTGGTGTTTCATCTTGGAATGCAAAGTGTTTCATCCTGCATGTTGAAGTGGTCACGGAACTCACATCAACTAGCAGAAGTCTTAATGAAGCGAACCCACTCTTAATCTTTTAATATTTTGATATCCTTCATCAACGAAGGTAAATGAATTTGAATGCACTATACTTGGTTGAAAGTCAAATTGCTTATTCAGCCTGTGAAATAAGTAGGAATAGATTGTCATATAATGATCCGTTCCCCGTTAAGAACGTAGTAGAGACGTGGGATGGGCAAAGGGCCAAAAAAGCATTGGATAAACTCTTCATTTTTTGTTTCTTAGCTTTAGCACTAATTTCAATCTTTGTTTGTCACTTGAAAAAAGAAAATTTATAAGCCCATTAAATTTTGGATTCCATTAAATTCATATTGGGTTCACCTGGGTTTGTTCAAGATGAACACACACAGGAATTGCATGCCCTCACAGAAAACTCACCTAGACTGAAAATCTGAATTGAACCACTGGACCTGGTTCCAAGGCCTCCAAGGCACGAACTAACAACATAGCCTTAAATCACTAATGTTGCAATTACCTAATTCTATGTGTAATATTTCATATGTTCAGTCTTATAAAAGTAATTTGATGTTAAACTCTCTATTGATATAATAACATTAACTCAAATTAATATATGCAGATTGGCTCACAACACAATGTGAAATGGAAAGATTTGAATATACTTACCAAGAAAGTCCTACATAAAGCATCAATAAGATATGAGAAATGATGTACGAAAAGGAAGAAAATAATGTAGGGGCATCTGGGTCCACATGTAATCTTGCATCACCCAAAAGCCAAAAACAATGATAGTTTTTTTTGGGGTTTCAGCTCTGATTTTTCGTGTGGAGATTTCAAGTTATCACTTGTTGGCATGTTTTTTTGGTTTATTGCTAGAGAGAGATTTCAAGTTATCACTTCTCACTCTCATAATGTCAAATAGATAGTATGATTGCAGTTGCTTGCACAATTTAGTAAGTTGATATTTATTCATATTGGTTATCATCTGGTAGGCATCTAGTTGGTCTTCTCTAGTTTCAAGCATTTTTAGTTTCATAAGTTCATTGGTGGACCCACATGCTCGCTGTATGGTCCAGATTGGGACACCCATTCTTCTTCAAAATGGTTGTCTTTTGCTTTCAGCATTTCAAAATTTCATAGCCGATCACGTGTGGTCTATAGGGTAGAGTTGGACACAAATGTTGAAGAAACTAATATATTACTGAGGTCGATTTGTTATAGCTTATACATGCCAATCCCATTGGACATGCATTTATTTTGTCTTAGCAAGAGCATCTAAGTCTAAAGTTCTGTTTTTGGGCATTGACAAAAAATCCCCTTTTTGATGTAAGGACAAACAATCTAAAAGACCATTACTTATGTCTGGGCACTATTTTTCATCTGCCAATCAGTTATCTTTGCCGGGACTCACAGCTGTCTTAAATATTCCTCCATGAATCCATAGCATATTAGAGCTGGGTGGTTTCAGCATATAAACCTAAAAAGTAATTAAGGAGCCCATGTAACCAACAACAGGCGGTTTCTTTTATGGTGAATTGTATTTGTAATAAGATTGTGAAAGTCAAGTGCTGAGTGGTAGTAACAAATATTTTTCTCTATTCTGGTCAATTCTTTTAAAGTCTGGTGCTGTCCATCCCCTGACTCTTATGTGGCCATGGCTATCAGAAAGTTAATATACCATTTACATAAAGAGGTGCCACCCCATTGCTGGCCACTAGATTTCAGACTTCCCTCTAACTATATTGAAGTGTGATTAAGTCTGGATATGGGAAGCTGTTACAGCTGTCTACCATTTCTGCATTTGTGATTCCATTGCATTGCAGGATATTAAGCACATACTATCTTATAACAGACTTTTCAACTTCATATAAAATCAGAGAAAGGCATGTACAAGAGAAGGGAGGTGGTATGAGAAAGAGGAAAGAGGAAGTATAGAGAAAATTTACAGAAGATCCTCCTCCTTGAACATGGCTGTGAGATAAAAGAATATATGAGAAGGTTGTCCTGTTTCCTCAGGTGGCTGATGTACAGTCTTCTTGTGTGGGTAAGAGTGAGAGATGTGAGATTAAGGAGACTGTAAAGTCCCTGTTGCTGGACTATGTGCCTATGAGTAAAATAAGTATTCTGAACTTTAATTAATAAAGATAATGTTGGCTGTTATTACTTCCACAATGCATCTTTGAGCTAGTCATAAGTTCTTGCAATGTCTGATTTAAGACAAGTGCCTAAGTAATTGTTTGTGGCTGACAGGATTCGCTGCCCTTCACCGAGTGCCTAATCCTAGACTGCATCAGAATATATAAATATTATGACAACCAGGTAAAAAAAGTATAAAGAAAAAAACCAGAACCATTGAATGACAAGCAGAGAATGGAATTATTAGGATTAAATTGTACAATCATGCATTGCAGCCACAATGGAGGGGAATTCATTTCAAACTTTATAAGAATCCTTGAAGCAGGTAAGGATGGCAGCAGGCATGGAGGCAGAGAGATGATACAGCCATTAAGGAAAAACTGAACAGGGTACCATAAGAGTCATAACACTTGAAACTAAATCAGGAGATTTTGACCGAAGGCCAGAATTCTAGTGCACCTGTTGCCAGCTAAACCAGTAAAGACAATGAGCACAAGAAACGAGTGAAAACTAGAATATGCATCTACCATAACTATTTGTATTTCCTAGAAAATAACCATAGGACAAGGATGAGTCCACAGTTTTAGAAAAATAGTTTTTGAGGTCAAACACAACCTTTGTTTATCATGCATTAAACTTTATTGCCTTGATATTAATTCATTAATTTAGTCCTCTAGGATAATGATGTTACTAAATTTATTTAGTTCACTTGAATAAATAACTTATTCACAATTATAATTATTATTCAATAACCATATTAAATGTCAATGTCAATCTATTATTTTGCCAATCAAGATTTTTCATGGGACAAGTTGCAATTACAACAGATCATTTCTCTACTTCGTTGACCAAAGACATGGTATTCTTTTGAAGCAATTACAGGCCATATGCTACATTATGTAATTTACTCAGTTATTGGAAAATGAAAAGGATCTTGTGGGCTAGTAGTTATTAAAAGAGCCGAAATACTTGAAAACATAAAATAAAATACATACAGCTTCTCAAGTCTTAAAATGTTACCTTGCGGTGAGAAACAACTACAGCTGCTTTATAAAGTGCAGTAGTTCCAGGATATACTGCAAGGACTTGGCTGCCAGTAGGAAAGTCTGTTGCAGTAGAAGAATCTGTGCGTTTTGGTAATGGTATAACACATGAGAGTGGCAATTTGTACTTTCTGCAAGAAACCCATAAAAATGAGATTTGTTTAAATGTACAATTTACTATGGCAGAAACAATTTCCATAACAAGCACAACAAAGCACATGATCTGTCAACTTTTATACAACATGAACTCAAGGTATTACTTGGTGCCAGCAAGATATTCTTCACTACTTATTTGGCCTTAAGTTTTATAACAGTTACTTTCACGAAGGCTTCATTAATGCTAGTTAATATTGTTTCAGCCTTTGGAGATGAAGAAATGACTTGAGACATTTAATGGTCAACTAGTTTTTAAAGATCACACAAACTTAAAATTATATAAAGACAAAAGCTATTTGATATTCTCCTAATAATTCGCAGCTTCAAACACTAAAAATTGGCCATCAAATTCACAAGTGGACTCACATGTTGGATAACAAAAGGAGGAAACTTGATTTCTTGGAAAATTTGGTAAAATGGATTTGTTGAGGCTTGCAAAAGTAGAAAACATAAGATCTGAATAAAAATTGAACTCCACCACATGAGAAAACCTTGGATAAAAAAACAAAATTGTGTTTAGATTGATATGTAGATCTTGAAATGAATTAAGATGGATATTATAGCTAAATATTATATATGATTCTGTTTGCACCTTTTTTGGGTCTGGTGGAAGACATTGATAATGATGATTACAAAATATTTTCATGATTTGCTAATTTTCAAGCAAACTTAAAATAAAGAATAATAAGTAATTACATTACACTATTGGAAAAGAACCTCTATTAATTAATTTTCCACTAATCTGACAATCAAGACCTAGTCACACAAATGGAGAACATCAAGAATTCTCAAAAAAAGGGTTCATAAAAAGATATGAAATAAAGAGGAAAATGGTATAATATTGTATAAATCAGAATGAAACCCTCTAGGAAGAAAATAATATCATCAAAAGGTACAACAGCTGGACCAAATTTGATCTGCTGGAAACAGTAAATGCAAATATGTTTCAGCCAACAGCAATACCTGGGACCATTCTCTTCATCATCACCAGGCTCTTCATCAATTACTTCATACCTGCAGTGAACTTATAACCAAGTCAAACACTTGCGACTAAAATAGACGGTAGAAGATGTGCTAGAGGAATAAATCTGTTTATATCTTGTCATACATTATGAAGCATGATAGGTAAACAAGTTGACCTCTGATAAACTTACTTATTTACTTCCCTGTCAAAACGTGTCACTTTCACCAGTATCCATTCATCTTTTTCTGCATTATCAGAAGTAACTCTTGCAGCAACCTGAACATAAATAATAACATCACTGACTGTCACATGTAGTGTAAGAATCATAGGCCTATGCAGTTATCATTATTCATGTTTGAGAATTTGAAGCTACAAAATTCTTCACTACTAGAAATAAACTAGATTTAGATAAAGTTACATTTTGTGCCATACAGAGTTGCCTACATTGTTTTCGATTTGCCATAATACATAAAGATTTCTAGATTGAATAGGAATATCCTGAAAGCAATAAATTTACAAGTTTTGCTTCAGTCTATAAATTACTAGACCAGCCCAGGCATGCATGAACAACCTGATCACCACTAAGAACATTTGGATGTTCAGGTGGTGCTCTTAATGTAACAGATGACGATGTCAGCCTGGCAGGATCAACATCAGCTTTTATCCGTTTTCTCTTTTGCTCACTAACTTCTGTCCACCAGGAAGAGTTGAATAATATCTTAGAAGAATCAAGAATGCACCATAAATATACAGCTAGCTTGTATCAGGTATGCATCTATATAAGCTCTTAAAATGCATTGTAATTAACTCCATCAAATACAAAAGCAATGAGATTTACGTTAAAACTTTGGATAATATCTTATAAGAATGTATCATAAACATACAACCAGCTTGTATGAGGTATGCATCCACAGAAGCCCTTAAGACACATTGTAATTATCTCCATCAAATATCAAGATTCAAAGCAATGACATCTGCAGTACACCTTTAATTTTTTTCAAATTTCTTAGAATTTGATGTGCGCTTATTTTGGCATTCAAGGACCAAAGAAGTGGTAAAGAAATAGATATGCCATGCAGAAACAAGAAATGAACACTGGGTTGAAATATAGGAAAGCATTTTAGTGTAAGTGGCAACAGCATTGTGACATTTGGCATAGTTAAAGACCCTTAGATATACAAGAAGTATTTTATGTGTGCATTGTAGTCAAGCATACACTCTGTGTAATCTAATCAATAAAGTTTCAATTAGAAGCATCTTTACCTTTCTACAAATAACTCGAACAAAGTAAATAGAACAGATTCTCATATACGTCACAGAAAGGACACCATTCTCCTCAAATGGATTGCCAAAAAGCTTTGATTTATTCACAAGCAAAACTAATAGGGCCTTATTAAAGAAAAAAAGAATGGCACATGGGAGCCACAAATAAAAGAAATGTTTCAAGGTATATAACAAACTATACTACTCAAAAGGATAAGCAGCAATTTGAACCATATCAGATCAGAAAAACACAAAATACAAAATGCATGTTCATGCCAATCCTACTTCTAACTGGGTTTTATAGAAGATACATGTGTTTAATTCAGATCCAAAGCACCAGTAAGATTACCATGTCCAAGGACCTTGACGCATATCTTAATACCTTGATTGATTACAACTTGCTAAGCCATAGTATAATATTTAAAATTTTGAGGAGTTACATTGTTCAAATGGAAATTTAGTTCTCAGACTCTAGATCATCTATATTGAACTCAATATTCATTAAGAAGTTGCAAGGATTATTTTACAGTGTTCGAAGAGGATGCATCACCCTACCCAAATCCCCCTGTTTTTGGAATGGGGATATTTCCAGGATGCAATGACTTAAAGTGAGACACTCCCCTGCCATCCCACTTACTTTGCTACAGACCTGGGACTTTTCTTACCCGGGTGCGCACACCCGGTGCACGTAAGCACCCAGTGCGGATGTGTCACGCACCCAAGTACCCCCACCAGCAGCTTTGCCGCTGCCGCACCGGTCGAGCACCCGGGTGGGACGTGGTGCTCGGGTGCTTCCCAGGTGTGCAGGTGCATAGGTGCTTCTCAGGTGCTCGCGGGGTGCTTCTTGGGTGTTCGCGGGGTGCACTGAGAAGAGGCCCAAAAAAGTTTTAAAAAACAATAGTTTTTGCATTTTTTTTTTGTTTTTTTTTTTAAGTATGCTAACCCTAATTGGGTGTGGGTCCCATGTGGTCTATTTGAAGGCTTAATAAGACCAATAGATCTCATTTTCATTTCACCAGTTTGGAGCAGCAAGGAGCTAAGTGAGAAAGTGTTTGAAAGAGTTTGTGAGAGATTAGTGGGTGGTTTTGCAAGGGATTGCAAGATCAAGAGGAGCAAGAGGAGCAAGAAAGTTTGATTTGGCAAGTGTCTCCTCAAGTTCAAGCCTTCAAAGTAGGGTTTTTTTAATTTTACTTAGTTTTTTTGGTTTTAAAAATCAATTTATAATTTTTAAATTTACTATTTACTATTTACTATTTAGTTTTACTAAGTTACTTTCAAGTTTCAATGTTCATTCTTGAATCTTGTTGATAGTTGATAGTTCTTAGTTCTATAATTTTTTATTTTATTATCTATATTAATTTTTTATTTTTTTCATTGTTCTTAAAATAAAAATATGGCAATATGGCATATGCTGAAACGTATTTAACATATGCCATATTGCCATATTTTTATTTTAAGAACAATGAAAAAAATTAAAAATTAATATAGATAATAAAATAAAAAATCATAGAACTAAGAAGATTCAACTATCAACAAGATTCAAGAATGAAACTTGAAACTTGAAAGTAACTTAGTAAAACGTTTCAGCATATGCCATATTGCCAAATTTTTATTTAGTATTTACTTTTAGTATTTAGCTTCATTTTTTAATACTTTAAATTTTTAAATAGTAAATGCTAAAATTAAATGGTAAAGTTTTAAGTTTTAAATTATTTTTACTTGAGCTGAAATGTATCATGATCATTTTTATAATTTTATTTTCATTTTGTGAAATGCAGTTTTATAAATGGCTTCTAGATCCAACGAAAGTGCAAAAGACATGGAAATTAATGAGCCAAGTGCATCTAATTATGAGCCTGAAGGAAGTGATCATGGGGCTGATGTAGGTGGTCAATCTAAGCCTGAGGAAGAGCCTCCTTATGTTGCACCAAGGGTGCCTTCTACTGATTGCCCTTGAGAGATTTTGAGGAAGTATGCTAGGGTTCCTTATGACCCAAAGTCCCCTCTTAAACAGTTTGCTACAAAAATTACACGCCCTACACCTTCAAGGGGTGGCACACGCAAATGGAAGTGCAATATATGTGGAGCAGAATGGTTTGGCAGCATTACAAGAGTTAATTCACACCTTTTTTGGAGTGGCTATGGTGTGAACCCATGCATGCTCTTGTCAAATCCTGAGAATGTCAAATGCAGAATTGAAGTGAATAAACTATGGGGCATTCTTGATGATAGTGATGTTCTAGTGCCTAGATCTTTTTCTGCTAGGCAACAGGTACAGCATTTACAGCAGTTACAGGGGCAGCAAGATACATCTACTCGTATCTTGCATCAAAGAGCAGGGACTATGTCACCTACACCATCATTCTCCTCACCTACACATAGTTCAGCAGGGGACAGCTGTAGGGGAAACGAAAAGCAACCACAAGTCATAGTGATAGTAACTCCATTGCTCATTTATTTAACATGCATGCAAGGGACCGGTTAGATGATGTTGTTGGTGATTTCTTCTTTGCCAATGGCATCTCTACACATGTGGCTCAATCTCCCTATTTTGTGAGGATGATGACCATGGCAGTGAATGAGGGAGAGTCATCATATGTGCCACCAGGTGACCACAAGCTGAGGACTACAGTGTTGGATAGAGCCTATGACAAGGTTGGGATCTTGATGGAGCAAATGAAAGCATGTTGGATGGAGTCAGGTTGCAACATTATCATGGATGGGTGAACAGACATTAGTCATCATCCATTCATCAACATTATGGTTACATGCACGGAGGGCCCATATTTTTTGAAGGTAGTTGATTGTTCAGGGCATTGTAAAGATGCTGATTTCCAGTTTCATGTGCTTAGGGAAGCCATTGAGGAGGTTGGACCGCAAAATGTGGTCCAAGTTGTGACAGATGCAGCACATGTGTGCAAAGCTGCAAGGAGGCTTGTTGAGGCAGCTTATAGGCATATTTGGTGGACTCCATGTTGTGTGCATGCCATGAATAATGCACTCAAAGACATGGGGAAAATAGAGTGGATTAGAAAGGTGGTTAATGATGGGAGAGAGGTGCAGATGTTTATCTGCAATCACCATACATCACATGCACTTTTCAAGAGCTTCGCAAAGAAGCAATTCCTGAAACCAATTGAGACCAGGTATGCATCATATTATATTCTCTTGGAGAGAATGATTGAATTGCAAGAGCCATTGCAACTCATGGTTATGACACAAGAATGGAATCGATGGCCTGAGTCCAGAACAGAGCAAGGGAAGAGGGTAAAGGAGACAGTAAAGAGTGATCAGTTTTGGAGTGATGCGAAATACACAGTCTCCATCATTACTCCAGTGTTTCAGGTGATCAGATCACCTAGCCTCGGAGAGGTTTATGAGTGCATTAATTCCATGCTTGGGCAGATGAGGGTTGTTGTGCGTGAGAGAGACCCCACTCTAGCATTCTATACAGAGCACATTGAGCCTATCATTCACTACAAGTGGGAGAAGTTGAACACTCCTTTGCACATGGCTGCCTATGCATTGAACCCAAAGTGGTACATACCTAGGCTGTAATGACCCTTCTTATAAAGGCCACTGAAACCCTCAAACTGAACTTAGGAATTTTGTCAAACACTTGGCATGTAATGAATAATAACAGTAATAATATTCAGAATATGGCAATTTCAGATTTGATACTTTCAGAATATAATCGCAGAATTACAATATATATATAAAGCCTTTGAACGATATTTCAATTACAATGCAATAAATTCTGAAATTATTTTTATTACCAATTCTGGACTGATTATTACAATGATTGTATAACAGCAAATTTACCCAAAAGTTGACATATATTTCAGAATGCAAGAACCTGGTTTGAAGAACTATGGAAGAACACCACGTTCTGATGCAAATCGTTGATGAAGACCTCCAACCGCACCCCCAAACTGTCCTTAATTTGCTGCTGCTGCCCAAACTAGCTGGGTCGTACCAGGCCGTACCTATACGGCTGCTGAAATAAAATAATATTAGGGTTTTGGGACCCCCAAATGCAAGGAAAATGGGCGCCTAGGGTTAGGTAGTAACCCTGTAAAACCATAAAAAATAACTCCAAGGGGTTGAGGAGATATGAGCAATTATGTGGTTCCGAACCCTGCTTTGCCAATTCTGAAAATGCACTTATTCTGTCTTCAAACTCTTGTCAAATGCTTCTCCAATGATAGGGCAAATCTGAAATCCTTATTCCAACCAAAAACAAACCCTAACAACGAATTCTCAATAAGCTCCAATGAGATGGCTGAATACCAACTCCAATTATGCAACAATTCAGGTGATATTTCACACCCTCAAAGTCGCCAATCCAAGGGAGTGATTCGTTCCCAAAGATCGAATAATTTGCAGATCCAAAGTCCACAAATGTCTTCACAATGAAGAAGTAGAAGAGTTCTCCAATCCAAGCATGTCCAAATGAGAGGCCCAGCCCTCTATTTATTCACTTTTCTAAGAAGTTGCTAGAACTTCTAGAAACATCCTTTATAAATTCTCATTATAATGCACTTTTTATAATAAAGTAATTTTATAAAAATAAAAAGTGCAACTCAAATTAAAATTATAACATGTGGGCCCCAATATCACATAATGATAAAATATAACCTCTTAACACTTCTTCAAGAGCAAGATATGACTATCTGATCCGCAGAATTGACTCTCTTTCCACACCATTTGCCTACGAGAGTCTGGAATAGGCAAATCCATGATCAATGCCATGTCGAACTAAAGAGGGGACATTACAGTCCGCCCCTCCTGAAATTGCTTGGCCTCAAGCAATCTCAACGCCAGGTGCTGCAAAATAGCCTCCCCCTCCCAAGTAGCATCCTCAACAGGTAAATATTTCCACTTAACCAAGTATTCTCTGATCACCCTTCTACGAAGTTGCTTTTCTCTGCTCTCCAGGATGGATTCTGGTACTAAAATCAATTTTCCCTCATCGTCTAAAGAAAGTAATACTGCAGAAGGTACCACATTCTGACCCAACGCCTTCTTGAGGCATGACACATGAAACACATTGTGCACTCTGCTGTCTGCGGGAAGCTCCAACTCATAAGCCACTTCACCAACTCGCCTGATAATCCTGAATGGTCCATAATAGCGTGGCTTAAGTTTCTCTGCCCCACTCTTCTTAAGAGTAGATTGCCTGTATGGCTGCAACATGAGGTAAACCATATCGTCTACCTCAAAACTACGCTCAGTTCTCTTCTGGTCTGCATACTGCTTCTGCTGGTTTTGAGCTCTTGCAATATTGTCTTTGAGGGTAGCAACTATATCCTTACTATCCTGTAATAATTCACCTGCACTGGGTACCCGGCTGTCGCTCAACAACAAATCCAAGAAACTAGGTGCTTCATAACCGTAAAGTGCCATGAAGGGTGTCATCTGTATAGTCATATGATATGTAGTATTGTAACAATACTCGCAGAGATATATCCATTTGACCCAAGCTCGCTGCTGAGCTGCCACATAATTCCTTAAATACCCTTCCACCCATTTGTTCACAATTTCTGTCTGACCATCGGTTTGTGGGTGATAGCTAGTGCTGGGTGTAAGCTCCGTGCCACATAACCGGAATACCTCCTGCCAAAAGTGACTCATGAAACGGCTATCCCTATCACTCACAATGTTCTGAGGCAAGGCGTGCAATCTGAATACCTCCCGAAAGAAAACCTCTGCCACCTGAGCTGCTGAGTGTGTAGTGATGATAGGAAAGAAATGAGCATATTTCATTAATCTATCTACCACCACATAAATACAATCTCGTCCTTGTACCTTGGGCAAACCTGTGATAAAATCCATGGAGATGCACTCCCACTTCCTATCGGGAATCGGAAGTGGCTGTAGGAGCCCTGCCGGATAGCTGTGTTCTTGTTTGTTTTGCTGGCAAACAAGACACTCTCGAACATACTGCAAAACATCAGCTTTCAGCCCCTTCCAAGTGAACCGCTCTCGAACTGACTTGTAAGTCTTGAAGTACCCGGGATGGCCTGCTGTCGGTGAGTCATCAAGTGCTCTCATAATCAGTTGTTTAACCTTCGATCCTGGGACTAGGTAAATCCTGTTCTTGTAAATGATCAAATCATCTACAAGTGTGTATCTGGTATCAATCACTGTCCCTCTACTATATCGGAGGCCCATGTATCCCTGGCATACTCTGCTATAATCAAGTGTCGCCAATCCTCCGATATCTGGACCATAAGAGTGAGGTGTGGCCTTCGAGAGTGAGGTGTGGCCTTCGAGATAGAGCATCTGCAACAACATTCTGAGTTCCCTTGACATATGAGATGTCAAAATCATATGCCTGCAACTTACTTACCCACTTTTGTTGGCGATCATTCAGGTCCTGCTGTCCCAAGAAATGCCTCAGACTGTTATGATCAGTTTTAATACAAAACTTGCTACCCACAAGATATTGTCTGAATTTGGCCAAAGCATGCATGATGGCCAACATCTCCTTATCATATATACTGAATGAACGCTCAGGGCCTCTGAGCTTCCTGCTCTCATAAGCTATGGGGTGCTTATTCTGCATAAGTACAGCACCTACTCCCTCTCCAGATGCATCACATTGAAGCTCAAATGGCTTCGTGAAATCAGGTAATGCTAGAACTGGGCACGTAGTCATTATCTCCTTAAATCTCATAAAACAGTCATGTGCCTTCTGAGTCCACACAAATTCCCCTTTTTTCAGTAAATCTGTCATGGGAGCTGCATGTCGTGAGTAGCCACTGACAAACCTGCGATAAAAACCACATAAACCAAGGAACCCCCTCAACTGTGTAAGGTTCTCTGGTGGAGGCCAATCAACAATAGCGCGAATCTTTTCAGGATCCATCCGCACTCCCTCTGCACTAATGATGTGTCCTAAATATAACAGCTCGGTCATCCCTAAGTCACATTTGGACTCCTTTGCATACAAGGACTCCTTCTGTAGAATGCTCAACACCGTCTCCAAATGCTCTAGATGCTCCTGCCATGATTGGCTATAGATCAAAATGTCATCAAAAAACACCAGCACGAATTTCCTCAATTGATGGTGGAAAACTCTGTTCATAGTGGACTGGAAAGTGGCAGGGGCATTGGTTAGGCCGAAAGGCATGACTACAAACTCAAAGTGCCCACAATGACATCTGAAAGCAGTTTTCTCAATATCCTGTTCACGGACTCTGATCTGGTGATATCCTGATCTCAAATCAATTTTCGTGAAATAACAGGCCCCATGCAATTCATCTATCAACTCATCAATGCGAGGAATAGGATACCTGTTCTTAATGGTTCTCTTATTTAATGCCCTGTAATCAATACACATCCGAAGCGTTCCATCCTTCTTTTTTACCAAAACAACAGAAGATGCAAAAAGTGACTTACTGGGTCGGATGTGCCCCATCGCTAGCAACTCCTCAATGGTCCTTTCGATCTCATCCTTGAGTCGCTTTGGATGTCGATATGGTGTGATCATGATAGGCTTAGCACCTTCCTCCAGCTCAATGATATGCTCAATGCCTCTGTCCGGTGGCCTGCCTGGTGGAATCTCACTGAATACCTTTTCGTACTTAATCCTCAACTTCTGAATATCAGGATGATATTCCACCTTATGTTGCTCCTCCTGTGTAGGTATCAAAGTACAAACTGCTGCCCACTCTATATCATTATGCCTAGTTAATCTTTCCAGCCGCCTAAATGAGATAGTCCTGATGTCTCCATTACGGATAGCCTTTAGCACATGAATCCTACCATTCATTTCGAATTGTATCTCCATATCCTCTAATCTTAGGGTAACCACCTTCAATGAATGTAGCCACTGCATTCCAAGTACTATGTCCATGTCACCCATGTTGACCACATGATAGTCCGCCTTAAACTCATAGTTGTTCAAGCGCAAAGGTAAGTCTCGTACCATCCTGTCACAACGAAGAGTGTATCCATCAGCTACCTTGACTCTTAGTCCCTCGAATTCCTCAGTAATGAGTCCACGCTTCTCTACGAATCATGCATCAATGAAATTATGCGTGGCACCTGTGTCCAACAATGTAATAACCTTCTGTCCAGCCAAGACTCCCCGAAGTCTAAAAGATCCCTCTCTCTAGATACTAGACAGTCGTGCTTCCTGTAAATGTAGCTCTGTTTCCTGCCTTTGCCCTGCACTGTCTATCTCCTGCTCTCCCTCTGCTTCATCAGGATCCTCATCATGATGTTCTGAACCATCTGAATCTGAGCCTTCGTAATAAGCCCACATTGCCCGGTTGGCCTTCCCTTTTGGCCTCATAGGACAGTCATGGCCGTACTCATACGGGCCTTTGCAATAGAAGCATAGCTTCTTCCTACGCAAGTCATTAAGTGTCTCCTTGTCCAGCCTCTTACTTTCTTCCTTAGGTAGCTGTGCCTCTCTATGAAAGGGTTTCCTGTCCTTATCTTTTCCTGAAGGGAAACTCTTTGCCTGAAATTTATTTTTAGAAGCTGAAGAGGAATCCATGTCACGAGCTTTCTTAATGGCTTCTTGCAAAGTGGAAGGGTTGAGAGCTTTAATCCACCCTCTCAACGGATCAACTAACCCATCCATAAATAAAACCAATAGCCTTCGTTCAGATACATCTGTTACTAACACTGCAAGTTTCTGAAACTCTGAAATGTATGTTTCCAATGAGCCCCACTGTTTAAGCTGGGCTAATTCCTTGAAATGGAGTTCTGGATCTTTCTTATCAAAACGTTCAATCAGTCTCTCCGTAAACTCCACATATGAGGTAATGTGTGCATGACCCATAGTGATCATACCATGATGCCACCATTCGTGTGCTAACCCATCCAGGTGAATTGCTGCATACTTAAGAGCTTCTTCCTCAGACATAGGATTCAATTGAAAGTATGTGTCAAGCTTTTGAACCCAAGCTCTTGCTGTAGACTTCCCCGAGCCATCATAATATGGTAACTGTAGTTTTCCTACTTTCTTTCGTAGCTCATAGTTCTGAGTCCTGTCTTGTCCACGGGGCATATGCTTCATCCGCACATCCATATACTCTCTAAAGGTGATTGCAGCTGTAAAATCTGGTCCTCCTGCTTCCCAATCTCTCCTCAGCTGATCCTGTATGTCAGTGATCTGGGGTTCTGGTACCAGCTGCTCTGGAGCTCTAGGAAGGAACGTAGGAATCATAGGCCTCGAACTTACTGTCCGAGCTTGCTGGGGGGCATGACCGAAATTGTTCCCAATTTGTTCGCCTCCATTATGTCTCTCATCCTGATTATTGCCATTCTGATTGTGACCATTCTGATTATTTCCTCCACCTATGTTAGCGTTCAACCCCATTTGTCGAGCCATCATCTGCATCATAAGCTCCATTCTTTGATTCTGTTCTTGTGCTCTTTGTTCGGCTAATCGCTGTCCCTGTGCCAGGGTGTCTAATAACTGTAAAAATCTTTCCTCTTGCGGATCTGGACCGGCATTCCCGCCTCTATCCATATTGTAGTCGTAGTCTTGATCAAAAAATACCTCCCCTGTGTCTATATGACTGGATTCTATGTCCACCTGGATAGATGAGCTAGACTGTTCGCTCTGCAGGTCAGAAATCCTATCTTGTCTTGCTTTGGTATTGCGGAAATTATAAGGCCTTTGTCGCATGCTCTGATTTTAGTGTTTTGACATTTCGTCAAACACTTTCCCTCCTATCCAGCTGTTCCAAATTCCCTATAAGACCTCCACAGGATGGCAGGACTTATAGCTCTGATACCACTGTAATGACCCTTCTTATAAAGGCCACTGAAACCCTCAAACTGAACTTAGGAATTTTGTCAAACACTTAGCATGTAATGAATAATAACAGTAATAATATTCAGAATATGGCAATTTCAGATTTGATACTTTCAGAATATAATCGCAGAATTACAATATATATATAAAGCCTTTGAACGATATTTCAATTACAATGCAATAAATTCTGAAATTATTTTTATTACCAATTCTGGACTGATTATTACAATGATTGTATAACAGCAAATTTACCCAAAAATTGACATATATTTCAGAATGCAAGAACCTGGTTTGAAGAACTATGGAAGAACACCACGTTCTGATGCAAATCGTTGATGAAGACCTCCAACCGCACCCCCAAACTGTCCTTAATTTGCTGCTGCTGCCCAAACTAGCAGGGTCGTACCAGGCCGTACCTGTACGGCTGCTGAAATAAAATAATATTAGGGTTTTGGGACCCCCAAATGCAAGGAAAATGGGCGCCTAGGGTTAGGTAGTAACCCTGTAAAACCATAAAAAATAACTCCAAGGGGTTGAGGAGATATGAGCAATTATGTGGTTCCGAACCCTGCTTTGCCAATTCTGAAAATGCACTTATTCTGTCTTCAAACTCTTGTCAAATGCTTCTCCAATGATAGGGCAAATCTGAAATCCTTATTCCAACCAAAAACAAACCCTAACAACGAATTCTCAATAAGCTCCAATGAGATGGCTGAATACCAACTCCAATTATGCAACAATTCAGGTGATATTTCACACCCTCAAAGTCGCCAATCCAAGGGAGTGATTCGTTCCCAAAGATCGAATAATTTGCAGATCCAAAATCCACAAATGTCTTCACAATGAAGAAGTAGAAGAGTTCTCCAATCCAAGCATGTCCAAATGAGAGGCCCAGCCCTCTATTTATTCACTTTTCTAAGAAGTTGCTAGAACTTCTAGAAACATCCTTTATAAATTCTCATTATAATGCACTTTTTATAATAAAGTAATTTTATAAAAATAAAAAGTGCAACTCAAATTAAAATTATAACATGTGGGCCCCAATATCACATAATGATAAAATATAACCTCTTAACACTTCTTCAAGAGCAAGATATGACTATCTGATCCGCAGAATTGACTCTCTTTCCACACCATTTGCCTACGAGAGTCTGGAATAGGCAAATCCATGATCAATGCCATGTCGAACTAAAGAGGGGACATTACATAGGCTTGGTAGAGTCACACCACTTCGAAATGATGAGGTGAAGAATGGGTTCTTTCAATGCATTGCCAAAATGTATGATACTGAGATTGCTAGTGAGATTCACACCAAGTGGTCCGAATTTGCTAGTCTTTCAGGTAATCCTTAAATCTTGATTCGGTGCTCTAAACTCTTTATAGTTATAAGTTCTTTGAATAATTAATTGTTACTTTACTTATAAGTTATAACTTTATTTAGGTTATTTATAATTTCAATATTATGTTGTAAACTTGTAACTTGTAGGATACTCGGATATTGCAAAGGTGGATCTCAAAACCATGGCACAAAAGAATCCCAATTTGTGGTGGAAATGTCATGGGTCACAAAAGTTAAAGATCACCTCACTAGCCATTCGACTGCTTTCTGAAGTTTGTAATACTAATAACTAATTCCAGCCCTTTACAATCTTAACTTGAAGAGTTTTACCTTGCTGATTTTAATTTATGATTCATTGATTCAATAATTATTAATCATCGATTTACCATTTATCATTTGTTACAAATTGTATGAACATTTGTTTGTAACTTGTAAGTTGTAACTTTCAACTTTGTTATCTCAGGTGTCTAGCTCCTCAACTGCAGAGAGGAATTGGTCCACCTATAGCTTCATTCACTCTGTTAAGAGGAACAGACTTAATTCTAAGAGAGCGGAGAAGCTGGTTGTTGTACATGGTTACTTGCGGCTCAAAGATCGCAAGACACGCGAGTACAAGGAGAGCCCTGCAGCACGATGGGATGTGGAGCCAGAGGATGCAGCTCAGATTGATGAGGATGCCGATGCAGAAGCCAATGTAGAGCTAGTTGGTGTTCCTTTAGAGGATCAGGATCTTACCCATGAGGAGTCTAGTAGTTCCAGTGATGAGGAATTCGACATAAGGGATGATTAGAGAGCAATTGAGATGATTCCATTCTCATTATTGGCATTTTGTCATTTTGTTGATTATACTCACTTTGATATGGCTATGATACATTATTATTATTTCACTCTTTCATGCTATTCGGCTCATTGTCATCATGAGCATCTTTATGATATATGATATTCATACAATCATATTTGAACAATGAATTTTAAATCTTGCATCTTGAACTAAGTCAATTTGTCAAATGGTCATTAGTAATAGTAATGGTTATGAAATTTCAAGTTTCAAGTTTGAACTTATGGTTTGTGAATCACATTTTAATTTTCTCTATTCATTGTAGTCAACTATATTTGGTATGTTAATGTTACACTGTTATATAATATATTGAAGTATCACTTCATAATTAGCATTTTCAATCATATATATTATATATATACTATGCAACCCCCTCCCCCCACTCCCTCTCCTCCCCCTCCCCCGCTCCCCCGGCGTCCCCAAATTGAGGCTTTTTTTTTCCTGCACCCGAAACTCATCCTGACGTCCCCCCACACTGCCGCACCCTCGCGCCGGGGTAACACTGCTTTTCTAGGACCCCCCCGAGATATCCAAGGGGGTCTACGAGGGTCTCGATCATCTCAAAGACTTTCAAGCATGTCTGGCAACAAGAATCAGAGAAGACGCATATTCTAAACAATTACATAGTTTTTTATCTATGTGACACAAACCCTAGCTCTAATGGTCTATGGGCACCATTCAAGCCCCACACACTCACAAAAAGTTTATAAATAGACAAATAAGCCTAACCAAATCACTTCCAAGTTTTGAAAAGGTCTAAAGTTGCAATAACAAACTACAAGAGTGAGAAAGATTGCAAGTGAGGGCATTAGGATTAAGGAATAGTGAGAATAAGAGCAAAAGGAAGAGTAACTGTAAGAACAAACACCAATCCACAATGGAATCGATGCATTATTCAAGCCTCATGGTAAGATTTGGTCCTTCATGACTTTTGTAATTTTTTACATTGTTCAATTTAGTAACAAATTGCTTGTTTTAGCTGACAAAATTAGTAATTAATTTAGGCCCTTAGGACTCACAATTTATATAGTTACAATTACAATTTATATTTCAGATCTGCAAATGAATAATAATCAATATTTAGGAATTCAAGTTTTTATAAATCTTTTTTTTCCAAAATTTGCATAAATATTTGATTAGAAAATTATAATACTAAATATTACAAGTCAAATTAGGATAGATGCTACAAGTTTTCCAGTCCATGAATTATATTTTGTGATCTTAATATGTTACCCTTCCTGTTGATAGATCACCGAGTGTGATCTGAAACGTTAAATAAAAAAGCAGACAGCTTTTATCCACAAAGATTGCAACTCAAATCAGGATCTCATCCTTTGTGCATCCTCCATTTTCACATTTTGTGAAACATACTTCTGCACCTGCTGCAACCCAAAGTAAGAAAAAAAAAGCAGAATCCTTGTTTGACAGAGGTTGAAGAAAAAGGATTCATATTTTATGTATCCTCTACTTCTGCACTTCTTGCGACCTGGGTAAGAAAAAAAAAAGAATCTTTGTCCTCAGCCTGTGCACAATTTGTTATTAATGACATTATGACATGTGCAGTAGACAATAATTTCATTTCTTGCAGTATTAGCATGACTTTCAAAAAATGAGTAACAAAGAGGTTCAGAAAGAGCTTGGGGGGGTTCAATATAAGACTTGTGGTAGAAATGGAACCATCTAGCTTTCTCTAAAATAAAATATCTAAAGAAGGAACTTCCAATTCCTTTATGAACTTACTGCAATCTACAATGTTGTCTAAACAAGGATGCTCCTCCAATTTATCTCAAATTATATTTGCCTATTTAGATTTGCATAATCAACGTAGTGCTTCCACCATCTTGGCTTCAAAGATGAAGAATTGAGTGTTTCTCCTTCAATGTACTCCATGAAAAGAATCACCAAGATTTGAGATAGCAAGGACCCCATAGCAACCACATCTAATGGCTCATAAAAAAGCACTTGGGTGCAACATCTCAAAGAAGAGCAGATTGCACAAGTTAAATATAAACAAGGACATTGTTGCCATCAGATATACAAGGAGAATTCCACTATGTTATTACAAGCAATTATGATAGATCATCTAAATGTTACAGAATAATGCATTCCAACATTCTGCTTGTGATTTTAAAGAAAGTGGAGAAATCGATTCTTCCTTACGAAATGGTATGAAGAAACATCACATTCCATAGAATGATATCACCCCAAGTGTATAGGGTGCATCTTAAAATTATAAAGACAGTGTAACATTTCAAATCTGCCTTTATGACATCAATTCTTGTACATAAAATTACTATAATATTTGTTTTCTCACAAAGACCACTAGGATAAAATGATTTTATTAAAGATTCCTCCCACTCTGTAAATTTGGTCAAGTAAAAGTGGTCGGGTGATATAAAATACCAATCAATATTAATGCAGTGTCCTTGTTCACAAATGTCCCAGTTAAATAGGTGATTGAAATTTTCAAAAGGTGCGTTGAAAATGAGACTATTTCACATGTTCAGCTTTGTTTTGTTTAAAATCAAACATTTTCAGTTTCATGGGTGTCTACAATGAGTGATCAAATGAATTTTCTATGGGACCCCACTACCTTCAATAGTGTTGAATTTTTTCATGAAGCACTTCGAAGGAAAAATACTGATTTTTTTCCCTATGAAGCTGACAAGGTGAAAAGTGTTATATTGATACAAATCTTGTCAAAAAAATGGGGAATCATAGAAAGTTCTTTACACAAAATAATATATTGCAATCTATTTGTTCAATAACTACTACATATTTACAATGTTACACCGGTGCGGGGTGCGGCGATGTTGGGGGATGTCAAGACAAGTTTCAGGTGTGAGAAAAAAAGGGCCTCAATTTGGGGACAGCGGAGGTGCAGAGGGGGCATGGAGGAGGTTGCATAGTATACATATATGACTTGAAATGCTAATTACGAAATGATACTTCAATATAACATACCAAATATAGTTGAATTAAAGAATTGAATCTACAATACTTCAGCCGTAGATCTCAAACCCTTATACCTCAGCAAGGGAATTGAATTCACAAATCATAATCTCTGAAATACTCACAAGACCACAAAAACAAATTGATTAATCGAATGATTCATTTGCTTCATGAAGCCACCTTTTATAATCCATTTGGCTTCACCAACACACCATTAATTAGAAGTTCCCATTAGATTCTTTTAATAAATAACTTTTCTAGCACGTGGCTTCATGAAAACGCTTTTCACTTAAGAGGCTTCAACTTTTAAATATAACTACTCCTTGCACTTTATATTTAATACTTCACTTAGGCTTATAACTAATTAAATAAATGACCCCTTATAATGATGGCTCAACCCTCAAGTGAAATTATAAAGTTAAATTATAACTTTATAATAAGTCATTTAATGATTTAATAAAATTTGATCACTAAAATAACAAGCGTCACGTAGTGGCGAGCACTTATCGTCAATTGAATTTGTAATTTTATATTGTACTTATAATAGCAACTATAATTTAATATTCTAAGAACACTTTCTTGTATCCAAAAGAGACAATTTGTTCAAATTTCTTGTAATAAAAGAATGAGAATTTTACAAGAATTGAAAAATAAAGTATTTTGATATTACTTTATTTTTCCAATATCTATGTTTACTTATTTAGTTATATTTTATTTTCATAAATATTTTTAATTTAAAAATTTATAAATATCAATTACTTGTACTGAGTGTAAATGTAACTATTACAATTTATAATATAGATAGTTGTTGGTTTAAAAATAACAAGGAATTTAGAGAAAACTTATTTTCATTAACTACCAAAAGTTGAAGACAAGTTAAATTTTTAATTGCCTTACAAAATAAGTGTTACATTATAGTATAGTATTTTGCAACGAGATTTATTATATTAATTTCAAGAGGCATAGCATATGTGATTACATATCATTATAATATTAAATTAAAATATTTTAAAAATAATAATCTATTATAAAAATATTTCTTATTTAGAAAAAAAGTGTGTATTAAGAAAAGAGAACAAAATTTAAATATCATTGCTAATTTTATAATATTATAGTATTAGAATAAAAATTACAATATTTTTTTTTTTTTTAAAGTAAGATAAATTAAAAAAATGATTTAGCAAAGAGACAATTTACATTAACTTATTAAAAAAATGTTTAGAATATATTAATAATTTTTACATTAGAATAGCTACATTTAAGTTTCTCTATTAGCTAAAATTCATTGAATATTAATTTTGAATGATTTAACATAAAATCAAACAATAGGATGTCATGAAACTAAGAAATCACATTACAAAAATGTAAAATAAATATAGAGGCAAGAGCCTATAACACAATGGTAACTTATGAGCCTCTCATGTGGGAGGTCTTGAGTTTGAGTCTACTTGAGCTTAACACAATAATAATTAATTTCAAAAAATCATAATAATTAAACTACGCTTTGGCCCATTACCTATCAAAAAACAATGTAAAAGAATATAGTAAAAAATAGATCAAACTTTCAAGTGGAAGAAACAATGAATTGAGTGGTAACTTGATGACATTTAATATGACTTATAATGTAAGAGCTACTTGGCACAACCATTAAATCAAAAAATATATTAAATTAAAAGAATATAGAAAAATGTTAATTGAAAAAAATTGATATTGCTTTTGGAAATCTCCAAACAATCTTAACAAATTTTGAAAATAGCATATGAAAATCTGGAAATACATTGTCAAATACTTTCCACGTAGTTAATATAGGCTTTAAAATTAAAATTCTATTCATAATGCTGCAGAAAATAATTGTTATGGTAATCTCCAAAAAAATAGAAGTTTCTATGTTGATTCAAACCATTGTTATCAACATAGTAAACTTCTAAAACCAAAAAAATTCTAATAAGAAATAGATTTTCTTATGGAATGATTTTGTGTACCACTTAAAAAGCAGCCTTATAAGACATTCATTTGAACCAATGATATTGGAGATAAATGATTTTTTTTTAACTGAAAAATAAAGAACTATAAATTTTAACTTTGATAGAAGGATGTTTATTTTGACAAAAATGATTGGTGGAGAATGATTAATTAATAGAGCACAAGTCGACACAATAGTATTGTCTTACAGCAAGTACTAATAACTCCCAAAATACTTATCCTTTAAGTATGTCGTCTGAAATAGGAGTGGCAACTACTATTTCCCCATGTGACCAAATACACTTTTCTAAAATAGAAAGGGTCCCTCTCAATCATTATCCGACTTGCCATAAATAGTAGGTGCATGAAACTAAACCCAAACAAAGTCCAATCTGAGTCAAATGAAGACTAAACTGGAACATATTGAATTGTGAAAAAGACAAGACCGTCCCATAGCCAAGCCTCCACATCAGATGACCCTCTATCCAAAATAATTAGTTTGCGAGGATCACAATAATAGGCTAATCCCTCAAACTTTAATGCTAGCGAAAATGGGGACATTACACCATCCACCAATCAGTTTGCTACTTTCTTGAAACAAATTTGTCTTTTCAAGCTCATTTCATCAACTATGAAAAAAGAATATGAAGATGAAAATAACCAAATACTAATCCAACACTAGAGCAATTGCACTCACCAAAGTACAATCTAAAATTCTTCTAATGTAAGGCAAACTCCACAACTAACACTTGAAATTGAGATGCAGCAGCAAACATATATACAGATATAAAGGAGGAATATCAAGACCATGGACAAGTCAAGAACAAAAAACATTAATCATTCCTCCCAAAGAATATGCATAAGTCTCCAAAGTGCATCAATAGGGTTTTTTGTGTGTAACATCCCGTTTTCCCGAGGTCTTAATTGACAACTAACATACTCATAAAATTACAGTTATTACTTCAATTTCATAGGAAGACAGTTATAACAGTCATGTTCATGTGAATGAGACTTACCATTAAAATTAGTTAGACAAAATTTCTTAGCTAAGAACTTAAAACACCATCAATGAATTTACCATAGAAATTAAAATTCACTTATCGTGAAATTCGAACCAAGAAATCATTGTAGGGATGCTTCTGCAACCACCCAGGTTAGTCCACATATACCATTATAACAATATCAAATAACAACTACCATCCAATACCGCTATATCAAAATTAAATGACTATTATTAAATACCACTATATAAAATTAGGGCATCACAAACCACCGTATCAATTAGGGCATCGATTACCATTGAATCATTTAGGACTTCAATTACCACTGGATCATTTAGGGCATTAGATACCACTATATCAATTAGGGCTTTGGATACCACAGAATTCAATTAGGGCTTCAGATACGACTGTATCATTCCTTTCCTTCCGATTTCTTAACTGTGGCAATAACTTAATATTAAAAGATATGCTCATATTCAATATTCATATAAATAAAAGACTGAGATAACAATCCATCTGCTAAATCTCTATCACAACTAAGTGTAAAGTAATTGTAATAATGATAAAACTCAATTATTCTTACCTTAGTCTTGCGTATACATCATAAAAGTAAAATACCTGTTTTCGGTAACCAATCGAATGTATAACTTATCTTTGTCTATTGTACGTCTGACAACTTGGGAAGAGGTGAAACATTGTCAGGGGCTTAACCACCTAACCTCAAACCACAGCTTTATCCCCACACAATCTCTAACAAGAAAGGCACTCCCTACCCAGAATTTGGACTTGGAACATGTCATCTACTAAGTATCCTGGTATTTAAAAATACACCATTCGACTTGACAGCAGGAGGAAACAATTAACAGGATCATGCATGAGCTATTAAATAATTCAAATTATAAATGATAAACATTGTTATGTCATAATTGATACTGTTTCATGTTATTGCAGATTCCTTTCTCTCACCTCATCACCCATTCCCTTGGCTACACAGTTGGGTGAGTCCCAGGTGTTCGGAATTCTCAAAACAACCGATTCTTTCTGGAGATTCCCAACAAATTCATGAATAACATATATGTTCTAGCTTATCACGATTTGTGATTTGAAAAAGATATTCTTAAAGTTTGTACAATTTATTGTTTAAATAATTAATTTAATCATATATGAATTCTCTTCTGCATTCTTGTAGATTCATTCCACCTCTTCACCATTTCATGGCTACTTGCCGGTGAATCCTAGGTGTCTGATACTTAATAGCATTCTGGTTTAGTGTCATGGATTAAGACTGCATGGTTAATACTATTGTTATTTGATTAAATGGAGATGGTAAATATAATCATTACAACACTCTACAGCTTCCATTTCGACTTCTTAGTGCTAGTAGTAGTACTCAGTAATTAAAGATCAGCAGAACTTATGGAATTCATGAGAGCCATCAGCAAGTATTCATATAATGATTCCAGTTCTATTATTAATCTATCTTGACCTAGCTGACTACAATCATAATTCATAAATCAGAAAGATGGAAGAATAACAGTAACCTGTTATGTATGCGATTGGTATTTAGATTGGATCTTGGCCTCCTATCATCCACCAACCAGTATTCTTACTCGGCTTAATGCACCACCCACTTGTGATGACAATGCAATCCGAAAATATGTAGGGCCTGGCGGAAGTGAAAAAAATATTGGAAAGGACTAGGTCTAGCAGACTGAATAAGCAGTAACGCTATAAAGAGTGGTTAATCGACCTAAACAATCTGACTCTCTTATCGTGTCTTGGAAAGAAATGAGCTTGGCTTGGATTGGAAAAACGTAGCAGAAAGGAAATGAATTGAGAGAGTGATAGAGATGTCGTCTTGGTTGATTCACGGCTTGTTTTAAAAGTTTAGCCGTGGCTCCTTGGCTTCTATCGGTTTCAAGAAGTCCATTCGAATTCCCAAACATTGATTCGATTTAAAAAAGAAGAAAAATGAAGGGGAAAAAGAAATAAAGAAAAGGAGAAGTAGAAGAGATTATAATTTCATTTTCTTATTATAATACATTCTTATATACGTTCAAATAAGTATATCAATGAGGTGACATTATTAGATTATGATACTTTAATTTATTGGTGCCATTTCATTTTTATTTTTACATGTACGTATATGGATATATCTATTATAATAATAAGGTGAAAGATCATGTTAAATCCTTTGAGGTACGTTTTATAATTCAATTTAATTATTTTAATTAAATTATTTTACATTTTAAATTATTTATTTAATAGTTCATGCGGGTCCCACAAATGTATCATGTTTCAAGTCGCTAGGTCCTCAACCCATCTGCCCAGTGATGGTGATGCTCCTACCTAATTCTTTTATGGCAATGCTTCCACCCCTTCGACGTACTTCCTACAAGGAAATTCTCCGTTGTTAAATCATATTATCATAACAAGTTATTTAATCATAAATAATCATAACGGCTAACCGCCTATTCAATTCCATGAATTCGCGATAAGTAATTATAACTAAGTAATTATAACGACTAACCATCTTATCATTTCATAGGATTATAACCAATTTAACTGTCAATTGACTTCATGTGACTTCAACGGCTATATTTTAAATAACCAATTTAACTGTCAATTGACTTCATGTGACTTCAACCGCTATATTTTAAATCGGGTCAAAAATTGGGATGTAACATTGTGATCATGTGCTATGTCAAGAGTCAAATGTAACTATAACTTTAAATAAATATTACACTTATTGATATTACAAGCTCAAAGAGAATATTTCCACCTAATGTTAAAGCTTGGAGCACCCAGAAGGAGTGAAGATAGCTTTCAAAAGATAAAATTTCGAGCAAGAATGTCGATTCAAGATATTTCCAACAGATGTGTAGAACTAAATATGTTGTACTTCACACTGCCGAAAGGGAGTGAGTTGTGACTCCAAAAAAATTCAAAGGTTGAGAATTCGTCCATGCTTGCACTTTAACCATTGTGCTAAAAATGCATTTTGGGTCACCAAACTCCACTCGGGCTTCATTGTGAGAATCTAATGCTAATGCAGATATAAATCTAACAATCATATGCAAACCTACAATCATGCATTAAAAAAGTGGGCCAATGAAGATTGTCGATCATCACTAACTAGTGATAAAATTCACCAACCAATAAAATTAAGGCCAATCTTGGCTTAAGGAATTGCCAAAGAGACTAAGATTTGGTATGTAGGTTATACACCCAAATAACATTCAAAAATGACAAAAAAAATTTGACCACTAGGCATCTCAGAGGGACCAACTAGGGATATAAGCATAGATATTCTCTCCAACAAAAATGGATCAATAGTTTCCACTACATAAGCCTAAACACCATAAACTCGATAATACCTCTAAATTTGCTTCAAATTGCAAATAGTTAGAAATTGAAATTTTTGTTCCAGTATTCTAAATTGGGCAAAAAAATAGAATGGCATTTAGAATTACTCCCATAGAATCTAAGCTTTGATACCATATCAAAAGCATAGGGAATCAACAAAAATTCTTTACAAATCTAAGGTGGCAAAATGGTCGAGCATGATAAGAAACTACATTTCCTCAATAAAAAAATTCTAAAATATCTAATCAGTCCATGTCACACCAAGTGTAAAATAAATACTTAGATATACCTTTACCTTTACCTGCACGCATCTTCCAATCACCATACTAGCCAAAAAGAAGTGTTTGAAAAACTTAAGCTACAAAAGCCTTTTGAGTCTATGCTGAGGAGTTTATCAACTAAGAAATCTCACTTGAATAAGGTTTTTAAAATGAATAGGTACGAGACTAAGCAAACTACTAGTGCAATTAAACAAAGCAAAAGGAGTCATGAGATTTATGGCAACACAAATGACTTGATGGATACCACGGAGGTTTATCTTTCTTATATCGAAGGCATCTCCAATAACATGTCAAAAAAATTGACCAAAGAAGGCATCAACACATATTTTGAACCACATAAGATAATTAGAAATTTGAACCTTTCCTAAAGGATCAAAAGAACAACTTCCTAACTATACGATATCAAACTTCGATCCATAAAACTGAATACTTGTGTGGATCTACCTAAACTAATGAAACATGTTTCTCTACTAGGAATAGGGTTAAAAAATGTGTGGATATCAAACATGAACGAATTAACAAATTTCTACTAATAGAATATTTGTTTCAAAGACACCAAGTTCCTATTGAAAGAAGAATATTTAAAGAAGTTGAAATTTACACACTCACATTATCTCAATAGAAATGATGGGTGGTGTTTCAGCTAATCATTACAACCTATCATAAACTCTCTAAAACATAATGATAGTAGTTCAATGTGATTTGTGATCTATGTTTTAGTAAACAATGAACATTTCTTTTGACCTTTGATTTCATTTTGTCATGTGAACGAAACAACCTATTTCTAACCTTATGTGGACCTCCTCCTTTCCAATAACTTGTCTCCTCATACATAATTTACAACCTACATACAAGCAACTTCCCAACATAGACTTCTTTCTTGCAAACTTTTATTATAAACAACTCATATGTTTTTATTGATTAATTTGTGTTACCTCGTTTTAGGAAAACATTTAAACATTTTTACCTCTTGTTGGTGTGTGTTTTATGACACATACAACATGGAATAAACTACCAGGGGTATTCTATGCTCTTGTTACAAGCTAGGGTTGTCATTGCACCAAAAGATTGACTTGTCAATACACAATACAACCACTAGACATATAAAACACGAGGCAATTAAACCATGTCACAAATCTCGAAGAAGAACATTGGCAGTTAGTTCATCAATCCCCCCCTCAGCATTACCCAAGGAGATTTGAACCTGTGCCCAAGCTTTGATATCACTTGTTACAAGCTAGGGCTGTCCTTGCATCAAAAGATTGACCGAAGGGGAACCTTTGAAGTTGGTCCAATAACTCTC
Organism: Cupressus sempervirens; assembly: GCA_028749045.1. Lineage (NCBI taxonomy): Eukaryota > Viridiplantae > Streptophyta > Pinopsida > Cupressales > Cupressaceae > Cupressus > Cupressus sempervirens. The sequence goes on from CM053783.1 coordinate 748,797,553, forward strand.
TTGATCAAAATCTTCAATGGCTAAATAGATGAACTGTGTAATAATAACTCCAACGTCCCAAATGTGTGTGGTTTTTACTGTTCACGATAGACTCTCATTGTAGGATGATTTTCCGAAAACCTCTAAGGGGACTTATGTGGTTATTCAAGATTTAATTTTTTAAACTTTTGAATTTTCTTTTTCTTTTCTTTTTGATTATTTCTAGGTTTAACATTTATGAAAATTTCTAAAACAAAGTGCAAAAGAGGAGGATTTGAGAAGATAATTACAACCCTAAACTAATTTTATGAACTAATCCTATATATTTGTAGACAAGGCTGCAAAATTAGAATCTGAAACCTATCCTTGCTTCACCAATTTCAACAACTGCACAAGAACGGTGCAATCTTCTAAGGTATTCTAAGGATTTTCAAATCGCAAATATTCACCAACATTCGAACAATGGAATGTATACGATAATGGAAGTTAGGTTTTTCTATCAAAAATTTAGACTAACTTTGCACAATAGTTTAAAATCATCCAACGATCAAAAGTATGAACATAGGGATTACACAATGAACATTCCCATTAAATCCTTCATTCATTTTAACAATTTAAAAATAAAATTTACTCTATGTGAGATACGGGAAACTATGCAACTTCAAAATATATTAAGTTCACCAACAATTGAGCAATGAATTTACTTAAAAAGTGTTTTATGCAATAATCTCTTTAAATCTCCCTTTGCAAATGAGAGAGGAGGGTCTTCTATAAGAGTTCTAAAACAAATGAACAACCAAGATCAATTTAAGATTGACAACCAAGAATTAAACAAGTATACCCTAAATGGGGTTTTCATTGATTATCCATTGAGAACCAATGAAAAATGAGCAATGCAAATGGAGCTTATCTTGATGGAAGAAAAGGTAAGGTTCATAAACTTGGACTCGACCTAAAATTACCTGATTGGTGAAAACAGGTGGTTGCCACCTTAGCATGCTTATCTCTTTGAATGAAGTTGGCTTTGAACAATTCTTCTTCAATTTTGGAGATTTGGGAATTTGGAAAATTACTTGATTGGTGGAAATAGGTGGTTGCCACCTCAGCATGCTTATCTCTTTGAATGAAGTTGGCTTTGAACAATTCTTCTTAAATTTTGGAGATTTGGGATTTTGGAAAATAATCCCAAATTGCATCATCTTTAAGCCTCCTTAAACTCAGATTTTCTCCCTTTTGAATGCTTTTCTTCATCTTCAATCCAAGATCTTGGACTTCTTGGTGTGAACTTTGAAAGCTGGAAGATGTCTTTGAAGTCTTCCCTCATCCATCCGTCCTTCTTCCCATCTTGGAATTCTTTGTAGGTGATGAAGTCCTTAGTTGTGTTTGTTTTCCTCATCTATGAATGTCACCTTTCCTTATACCATTTGAATTCTATCATTTAATCTTTGATCTTTGCAAATCCACGGTTGTAGCATCTCCTTCGCCTTTGTATACTCTTGTTTGTTTGCTTTGTATTAGACCAGCAAAACAACATTGAGAAAATTGTCAATAACTCATTAAAATGACTCCATTCTTATCTTTACTTTGTAAATGGCCTTATGAATTTTGGAAATGATGAAGTCTCATCCTTGGAAATGCACTTTCAAGTTTTTCTTTTTACAAAATTTCCCATATCTAGGCAATTTTCACCATTGCTTCCTTAATGATTTCACCCTCTAAAAATCTTCTCTCTAAAATTCGCACCTCTAGAAAGTTATACCTCTTCTTTTCTATGCATTAACTTAACATTTTCCCTTTGAAATTTGGCCTTTTCCTCTTTATCACTTGGAATTTTCCTTGGATACTTGGTCAATTCCACCTCATGTAGCTTTGGAATCAACAATTCTCTAACTTTTCTTAAGTTTCAAAGAATGAACTCCATCTCTTGGTTTGCATTCTTATCAAGGTTGTTGACACAGCCAATTTTTCATCATGAGAGGGTGGACTTTACTTGTGTATGTGGAAATTCTCTCAACTTTCCTTGCCAAACTTCATGTGGATTGAGGAGTTTCTCAATACTTCGTTAATTGAAGTTATCTTAAGCTAAGAGGACTTTGTCAATTCTTGTGGATTTCCAACAACTTCCCATGGATAAAATCAGGAATTTTCCATGGTTTTGAATCAGGTATCTTTCCTTCTACTTAGACAAAGTTCACTATAGATCAAGGAATTTCCAACGCACTCCATGGGTAGACTTCATTATTGAGAATTCATCACATTCTTCATGATTGGGCTTCTCTTGGATTGAGAAATTTCCTCAATGCTCAACCAAATTTGCAATCATCCTCCTGTAGGTTGGGCAGACTTTGCGTGCTCGAGGAATTTCAAACACTTAGATGACTTTTCTCTTGGCTTTCACTAGCACTTCTCATGGCAAGATCTTTTGGTAGGGTGGTCTTGACGATGCACTTTTATGGATGATGCTAAGACTTTTGTTTCTGTAGTGCCTCTCGTGTTTGCAGTCTGTACCTTGTTGTATTTTGATTCGAGAGTTACTTCTTGTACTCATGTTATTACTTTGCATTTGAGATGACCTGAGTGTCAAATGTTATACCTTGATTTCAATATCATAGATGTTAGACTACTATGCTATTTAGTTTATCATATTTGCATGATGATGCCATTTTGAGATGACAATATGTTTTGTGATGATATCTGGTTATCTGGTATTTGGACATATCTCTGATTATGTTATGTGGTGGATTTAATACTATGGTTATTTACTTCATTCTTGCTTCATTATGCTTTATGCAAACGTGAGTGATGTAAATGGATTATTTCAGTAAAATTGAATAAATGGTTAAATTAGGTGATTTAATGCATTTATTGCTTCGGCTATGTTATTATATACAATTGTACTTGATCATGTGTTGATTTATATCCCTGGCAGTGGCACATGGAGTTAGTGATTCAACTGTTCATATTTACCAATGTTGTCCCTGTATGGTCAACGTCTCCTATTTAAATGTTTAAATTAAACCTTTCGGTGATTATTAAATATAAACTCATTTGCATTATGTGACTCAACATGTGAGCATGTCTATACATTTAGAGGTTCACATTTGTCGCGAAAGATGTTAAGGAATTTCTATGATTTTGGGTTTTCGGACTTTATTTTATTTGATTTTAATTTCTAGCAACTTTGCCATAGATGAATTCCTATTACTAGGAATAGCCTCTTTTCGTTTGGTAAGATTCGAGGTTTAACTAGACTTTCTAGTTATTTTCCCTAATTGATTATTCACTCGAAAAGTGAATAAGTATTAAAAGAGGAAATTAATTCCTCACTTCTCACTTTTGCAAATTACAAAATTGAGAGCTTTTTTGAGAATCCTCTTATGGAGGATCATGTTTCTATTTGTTGTGAGAGCTACGGGCGTGGGATCTTCGCGAGGTCAGTCTCGTTGGATCCAACTCGAGGAGACCTTGCTATGCCGTTATTTCCGGCAGCTACTGCGGGTTATTTATTTTGTTGTGTTGTTTCCTGTTTCAGCCCCTTTTGCTGTCATGTAGGGCTCTCCCATTTTCATGTTTCAGCTCAGTTTCTAGTTATGTTTATGGTAGTTGTTTGTTAGGAGGCTGAGAACTATTGTTCCCCTCCATTTTTGTTTGTTGGTCCTACCCAATCAGTCGGGTATGAACGTTTTTCCAGTTTTTGGGATGAGGGTTTGGGGTTTTGCACTGTTATGCTAATTGTTTTTGCATACAGTGTCCGAACTTTATTTTTATTGGATTTTGGTGGCTTTTGTGCCCAAAGGCAAAATGGGTTTTATTTTCGAAGTTTTCCAATTTTGGGGTTTTTATCGTGTTTTGCATGCTGCCCTATTTCCTCAGGTTTTCTTGGCATGATGTTGGTCGTGGACCTAGATCATCCATTGGGATGCCAGTTAGATCATTGTTGCATTGGGATGCGTGTCGCATCCGTTCTCCATATTTTTCTTGTGTTCTCATCATGTCCTTGTGTAATGATCTTTGTGATGGCGGTGTGCCACACACGAGTACATACACGTACATTTGTCGGGTGACTTGCGAGGCCCAATCTTCCGGTGGTACTTCCGGGAGTTATGATCATTTGGGGTTGGGTTGGGAATGTGCATGCCTACGGGCACTCACCATTGGATGAGCATGGGTAAGGTAGGGTAGCATATGAAGGGGGCTTCTATCTCCGTAGCCTAGTGTCCATGCCCAATGCGTTTGCGTGCAGAAGTTTTAATCAAGTGATAACTAAATAAAACACTAGGTGGTAATAAAATTTAAGATAATTAAAAGTTGGATTGTGTGCCTTCCATTGGGAAGTTGATGCTGCCAAGATTGTGCGCCTTCCGTTGGGGAGCTGATGCTACCAGGATTGTGCGCCTTCCGTTGGGAAGTTGATGCTGCCAATACTAGCTTGGGCTTTTCGATGCCAAGTGACTCTCCATGATGTCAACCCCTACGTAGTAATCCTTTTGAGTGTCTGACCAGGACCTGTAATACTTGCATTGTCTCATTTTCTTGGTTTTAGTCATCATTATTGTCTGGCGTGAGTGTTAGCCATGGACGTTTGCTTTTTGTGTGTTTGTGGTTGAATTATTATCTCCATCAGCACGGCGGGAGTGGACCTATGGGTTCCACATGGTTGGGAGGCGTAGCTACCTTCACCACTGTTGGGGACCGGTGTACAAAGATGGCCTATTATCCCAGTGCGACCGTTGCTTGATGTTTCACTTGGTACTTCGGATTTTAGAGTATGTTATCTTGTGATTTATGCTTTCATTGGAATGCTTGGATATCATGTTTAGATGATGTTAGTTTATTTGACGTATTCCAGTATTATGATGTGTAGCACATGATTTGATGATGAATTTGATTAGTTGGAATATCTAATGCTTTACTTTTTAGCATGTTAGATTTCCTTATTCTTATGATGTAGTACATTTTAGTAGTGACATCCTTATAAGACAGCTCTGACGATCTGGTCGGTAGTTTGGGATGTTACGCGTGGGGGATGGCTAGGACCTTCGAGGTCTCATGATGTTATTATGGTTGGGAGGAACCGCGCATGAGTTTGGTTATTCTTGTCCATTGCGATGTTGCTTTCAATACGTTCTTTTACTAGTATGTTTCAGATGGTTAGATGTAGTTTCCATCTTGCAGTTATAGTGTTCGAGTGTCTATGCCTCAATTTGTGGATCCAGTACTCCTTGGTGTGGAGGAAATTCATTTCCTAGCTTCTTACCTTAATTTTTTCTTGCTTGCTGATTTGTATCCTCGAATGAAATTGTACTTTCTCACACGAGAGTGCAAAAATTTGCATCGTGTACTAAGTTTCCTCGTGCAGTTCATAGTGCTTCCTTGCGTGAAATTCCACACCAGTTATGGGTGTTTTGGCTGTTGGGCCAAGCATTTCCTCGCATTAAAGACAGATCCTCGTGTCGCGTGTTGTACTTCCTCGCGCGAAATTTTGTCAGTTGTGTGTCCTCGCACGAAAAACAAGGGGCATCTCCACTGGTTTTCGGGGAACACAATTTGGTGTTTTAAGTACCCTTTGGGTTTGCTTAATATTCCATCCTTCAACAAATTTGAGATTCTTTATTCTGTTGTCGTCTTGGGTTTCCAATTTTTTGTTTCAGTGTGTCAGTTTGGTAGTGGCGTTTGGAGATTCGTTGGTTGCCGGGATTGTGGTTAAGTCTTCTGTTGTGATCTTTGTGATCCTCCTATGTTGAGTGTCATGTACATCCATACTTGTTTTAAAAAAATAATTACTTGGCTTGTACTGAATCCTTGTTCCAAGGATCTTTGGGCGGGGCATTACAGTTTCCCCCTTCTTGTGTGGGCACGTCCTTCTTGGATGATCAGTTTATTGATAACCCTATTACTCTTGTTGTTCCTTCAGAGTTTAGGGTTACTTCATTGAAAGCTTCCAATGATTCTTTGCACCAGGATCATCTATATCCTCTTGATTCAGTTCCATGGGATCAATTTCTATCAGACATCTCTTTTTTGTTTGTAGTATCACTCATTTTGGATCTAGATGACACTATTGATTGCATGCCTCTTCTCTTTGACGAGGGTAATTCTTCTTTAGTTGCTGTAAGGGAACCTTCTGACCCTCTTCCTCATTCTCTACATTATCATATTTGCAAGTTTTGTTCTTCTTTTACTTTCAGCTAGACCAATTTCTGTTGTAGCTTATAGCTGGACAAAATAAGTAACTAACTAGCACATCTCGTGGCGAAATCCTTTGGTAGGGTGGTGAAGGATATCGCATATTTGCAAGTTGTGTTCTCATTCTCAGCTCTATTTATTTTTCTGTATTTCATAATTGCAAGTTTTGTTCTTCTTTTACTTTCAGCTAGATCTATTTCTGTTGTAGCTAGATCTATAGCCAATTTCAAAGCTCCTTAGTTTGAGTAGACTTCATCTTGGAACAAAGAATTTCCTTCTTGATAGGAGCAGCCTTCAAATGAGTTTGTGGAATTTCTCAACACTTAGATGAATGTCTCATCCTCCTTTCAAGGTGGACTTCATGTAGGACTATGGAATTTTCCTCCTTTTGAACACTTAACTGAATTTCAACATCATTAGGGAGGGAAGACTTTCTGTTTGTGGAAATTCCAGATACTTACCAAATTTTCATCTTCTCTTGTCTGGAATTTGTTTCAAACCTTCATGCTTGTGTGGAGTTTTAATTGGTTTATCGATTTTACCCATACTTAGACAGATTTCAAGGCCTCCAAACTGAGCAGACTTCATGTCCTCTCAAAGATTTTCTTTGAACACTTGGCAATTTTTATCACCTCCTTGGCGAAGTACATCTTGAAACCAGAATTATTTGTAATTAGTCAAACCTTTTCCCTTCCTTCCTATCTATGCTAGATAGGGTGGACTTCATCTTTGGTTGAGGAATTTCATACTTAGCCACTTTTGATCCTTGAAAATTCTCTCCATGGCAGTATTAAGCTTGGACTGAGGATTTTCCAAATTTTCAAATCACCCGAGGCTGGGTGGACTTCATCTCTTCTCATGGATTTCCATGACTTACACACTTTTTCTCCTCACCTTGCTATAGGTGATTTCATCTTGGTTTATGGATTTTCTTCAAGTCTGCATATTATCCTTCGGAATCTGCAATTAGAAAAACCTAAAGAAAATTAAAATTTTCCACCTAAGAACTGCCTCTAATTCTGAAAGGTCAGATTTTGAATGGAAAAAATGAAAACTCTATTGAATGTCTCATCTATGCCATGGAAAACCTTCAACAAATATGAAATCCAATCTGCAAATTGTTTAAAACCTCTTCACTTTTTCTGAAATACTGCTAACTCCAGAGTTATGATTTCTTGTGAAGAATGAAATGCCAAACTTATGTATTTATAGGAATTGTTCATGTTCATGAAGAGATCCTTTCTTTCTTTTGTTTATCAGATTTTTTCCTTTCTGCTTTCTTTCTTGGTCAACTTCTTGGAGAGGTTTTCCTTTAAACCTTGCTTTATTTTCTTCATAGCAATTCCTCAGCTTTCTATTTGCTTTCTTCTAGAAGTTCTTATGAATCGATTCCTTTATGCTTGCTTTCTTCTAGAAGTTCTCATTTAAATTTATCTTGCTTGCTTTCTTCTTCCTCAAGTGATCTCTTCATGCTTCTAGAACTTTCTTTCAAGTGTGAGAAGACTTTGTGTTGAAATAAGGAATTCTTCTTTTCTTTGACCGGATTCACATGATTTTAAGGATTTTCCTTATTCTTAGGTCAGATTTTGGTGTGAAACAAGGAGTTTTCACACTTTTGTTTGAGCAGACTTCTCTTAAGACTAAGTATTCTCCTTCTACTTGGACAGACTTCATTTGAGTTTAAGGAATTTCCTCATAGTAGAGGGAGGACTTCACCACGACTCGAGGATTTTCCATGAAATCTTGGGCCGTGTTGGGGTCTTGATGAGGATTCTCAAGCTTGGAGGGTGAACTGCATAAATAAAATATAACATTTAAGTCACATATTTTCCTTTCTTAAATGTTATATTTTATGTATATAGTGTAAGGATGTTTAAGAGTAGTTTTAAATCTATAGGAGTTGTGATGGAGATCTTGATTTCAGATCTTAAAACACTTCAGAATCAGCCAAATTTCAGTAATCAGCACGCTTCCATCAGTGTTCTTTTCTGTATTTTTTTTCAAGATTTCTTATAAAATTGATACTGGAACCAAACAAGGACTTTCCAAGAATTCTCAGAATTTTGAATGCTTTCCCTTGTCTTGAAATCTGGGATTTTTCACCATTTTTCATGCTTTTTCATGAAACCCGAAATGGACTTGAAGTTGAAAACAGGAATTTTATACTTGGGTGACTTATCACTTTTCTCAGTTCCAAATGTAACCTTTCGGCTTTCCCAAAATAGAAACTTCTAAAAATAGAAATTTTGAAAAGGAAAAAAGAAAAAAATGTAGGCATAAAAAAAGAAAACCCTGATTGGCCTGTAACTGTCAAAAATGAAACTTTTAGAAGAGAATAAAAAGAAACTCTTTCCTATAAAGTAGTTGTCATTTTGAACTCAAACAATGTTGATCTTCATCCCTTTGCCTTTCTGAGCACCTCTGTGGCATCAGGATACACATTTGGTCGTGCTTTCTCACTTCAAATTTTGAATGACACTCCTGAACTTGGCAAAACTCTTATTTTTGCATTAGTAAGAGATCAGAGACAGAAACTACATCTTAAAGAAAACCCCAGAAAGCAAAAACTAGAGGTCTCGATTCACAATGAGGCAATGTGTGCTTATGTCACAAAACCTATATAGTTGATTTCTTATATTAATTGTTAGTTACAATAAAAATTGTTATCTCCTACCTTAATTAATATTTGGCGTCCATGTTTCTCTGGCTCTACTCCTCATGGCATGACATTGACTATTTATTGAGCTATTCTTCCAGTTCTTGCCTTTCCTAATGTTCATAATGGCTCACAAAGTGTGATAAGAAGTGTTCAATAAAAACATAGGAAAAAATAATTCAAAGCCCTTTTTACTCAAGAATGCTCTCAACTGTTTTGAGAAACATATTCTTCTTTAACAAGAAGGACCAGAAGGATTCCCAACAAAACGTGCAAAAACTCAGCTCCTATTCACTCATTCTGATTGGTCTGAGCCACATTAATGTATTAGAGATTTGTAGAGATCAATTTTTCTTAATATATTTCTCAATATGCAGGAAAGGAAATGATAACAAAACTAGGAATGTAACAGCAATGCACATAAATTTCATCATATCAAAAGATTAGTCTAACAATGAATGAAATTCTGATGTCAGAAATAAGGCATTCTATGAACTTTTCAATGCTAATTTGTTTATCCTTTGAGCAAAGAATATCCTTTACAAGATGATGGTTTAAAAACCTATGCACTATGGAAACTACCTAAGTTGACTACTAAAGATATAAAATGAAGGCAAAAGAAAATAATAGAACCTCCCTAGTAAAATAAACCTTAGATCTGGATAGTAGAAAAGATCGCGTAGTATTTTTTGCATAAAACTAAAAAGTAATGCTTCATGCATACCTAATTTTCTTCGATGTGGCAAAGATGGTACAGGTTGCAACAAAACATCCAACTGGTTAATGAAAGCATTAGATACACTGCAGCAAAATTAATAAATACCAACATCAGAAATACTGAAGTTTTCCATTGAGACCATTCCATTGGGTCTTTGGAAGCGAATAAAGTGTTAAATGCATTTCACTTAAAATGTAGCAATAAGAACACTTTGAAGTCAGAAATGAGTTAAAAAGTGTGACATTTCATGTTTCCTTTATGTGCTATCTTTGGTGGATGTAATTTTTATTTCTGTTTTTTAATGTTATTATTTGGCTCAGTAAACAGCCTAGGCCTTGTATTTTATTAAATTTTGTAATAAATATTTTTTATTATTACTACTTATACATAATCTAGGTTAAACTCATCTTGAAGATGAACTGAAGGGCAGTTCATGTTGAAAAAAATGTACTTCATAATATATTTTGAGGTTAATGAGAATTGGGCTTCAGTAGACTTTTATTTTAAACTTCTTTGTGGTTCATTTCTTCGCTTAATATTGGTATCAGGGCTGCAGTAAAATATCATTTACTACATTGTTTTTATTAACTTTCTAGATCTCACTATTTGAAACCTCTGTACCTGTATTTATTAAAATGAATTTTTTTATTGTGTCTATGCTTCTTTGATCTTTGTCAGTAGTGCAACCAAAGGAGGAACAAGAGAGCAGAAAAAAAGAGATTACTGTGTGCTATTTCTGTGGTTACCAGTAGTCACACCAACAATATGCCCTACCAAAAATCATTGAAGCAGAGAAGAGATGTTTGCAAGGTGCACATAAGCTTTAATATTTTTTCTAGACTGTGCAAAGGAATAATTAAAATGCGAACAATAGAATCCATCATCAAAATTTAATAGGGGAAGAAACCTGGTCAAAAAGGTATAGACAAGTTTAAATTAATCTAATTTTCAATGATTTGTAGTATGATATTTATTGAAACTTAATATACGAAGAATAGCCCTTTCAAATAAATTTCACAACTAAGAACAACCTACAACCAATATAATAAATTATAAAATCAATGGTAATAAATTACTAATCAACATGTTTTGTACACCTTCTTCAAATATTTGAAACTCCCAATTGGTATCGTCACTATCACGCCTTGAAAACTGTATTTTGCTAGAGTCAATTTAAGATCACTGTAATCATTGTGAAAATCTATTAAAAACTATAGCAATGGATGTTGAGGTAAAAATTCCCAAGTCAAATCAAGGTGCTAGCAAAACTTTCTGTCAAGTGAAAACATAGCGAAAGGGAAAAGGTCGTCAAAGAAATGGATGGTTGTGGAAATACTTAATTACTGTCAGTCAAAATCAAAAATAAAATATCTCGTCTTTAAAACAGTGTAAGAATATGACTAAAAATATACCTGAAGGGTTAGAAAATACAAGCTTCAAAATTTGTGAGGCGTTTTAATTTGTGAGGCGTGTAATTGGACAATAACGATAATATCAATGGACTAATAAGCTTTCCATTGTGCATATAAAAACTAATAAGCATGGCAATAAACTAAAACGTGAATAGTATCCCCAAAACAAAAGTCATATCATCAAATTAAGTGTATGGTCTTACGTTTCTTCATTTTCCGCAAGCTCTTTTGCCTTTACATAAAGTGCTCGTAATTTTGGCAATATAGAATCAAGTTTGTCAGAAACCTCTGGAGCTGCATTGGGCAAAGAAACAAAGATCAGCTAAAAAAAGCTTGTAGTTTACATAACAAATGCTTCATGAATAATTAATCCATCTGCCAACTGCTACATTCATTGAAGACTGGTTTATAAATGCAACAGAACTGCAAATTTATCAGCTTTTGCATTAATTGCAAAGTTCATGAAAAAATTATTATGAAACACCCTAGAAACCATTCTTTTCTTTCAAGTTCTTGACTTCATAAAAGCTTGCAAAATTTTACAAGGGCAAGCATGAACATTAAAGGGAATAAACATCAAGTTATACAAACCCCAGAATTATAAATCATTTGAAAGGATTTGACCAAGATATGAAACCAACGCACTTCCATATACAAAGTCATTTGAAGTTTCAATCAATAAAGGCAAGTTTCTTATGGAATAGTTGTGTGTTTCATGAGCTTTTCATATCTAACAACAAAAATAACATTGTTAATTTGTTTCAAACACAAAAAAATCATATAAATGTCTTCTAGTAACTAAAATAGATTAATGGAACCCAAAAATACGCCTAATTACAATCTTGTAGACCTCTTAAGGAAAAACCCGACCAAGAGATAAAGCAATGCAGTATCCTATTAACGATTAAAACAGAAAATTATCAAAAGCTGATGGAAACCTAGGTTAAAGGCTCCACCTAGAGATTTGTGCATATAAAACATGGAGAAGTGAACCTAGCATTGTTATGTGGGGTATAATGAGTAGTAGCATCATCATCTATCACTATGAGGGGGTCAATACATGATCTAGAAATTACTAAAGGAGCATCCTGAAGACCACAATAACTTTGTTGGACAAACCTAGATGGGAGCAAGAAGCTTCATTTATCACCTCTGCTAACACCTAAGCACAAATGATCTCTGAATATAGGTAGGAAACTATTGATACCTATTGTCCTTGTGGCCTAGGTTGTGAGAGAGGGGAACTAGAGAATGCTTGTGATTGAGCAAAGGTAGATCCCCAACAAGTATAAGTAGCACACAGGTGGATAATGTTGCATAGACCAAGTAGCTTGCCCTCGTGAATAAGCCGAATCAAATGGACACTTAATGTTCCCTCAGGCTGATCACCCTAGTAGCAATGGAGCCCCCTAAGGTGCTTGATGTCTAGGTGACAACCTCCCAAAGCTAAAGAGATTGAAACCAAAGTCAAGAAAATAGAATCAAGCTGAAAGAGAGTTTCTAGAATCTTTGTCTAAGGAAGAAGAAGAAGACAATTTTTATGTCCACGAGACTAAACATAGCCTATGTGACAGCCTACCCAATCAAGTCGAATTTAGTAGATCAATCCTTTTCCTACACAATTTGATGACGATTGCCCCCCAACTTCTCGATGTATTCGTTGAATAATTATACCACGAACTAGCGAGATATTGATAAATTTGCCCTTGTTGTCCTTGTAGGCATCATAGTCTACAATAAAATGCTTTCCAATTTCCACTTTCCCAAAATTGCAAAAAGTGCATACTCTCTCTTCCCTAGTGTCTTTTGGCCTTTTCCAGTACCTAGTCTCACAATAGAGCTGATGAAAGTTGACTCCAAGTTGAGTAATAAGAATTTCAGCTCTCTATAAAATATTGGCCCCTAATGTAAGCTTTTCGAAGTTGATCACATGTGGAATTGAACTCATTGATATAATTTTATTTTTTTCCCTTCCTAGCAGAACACCCTAATTACTCTTGTACAACTTATGCATAACAAAAGCCTTTATCTCTTTTTTATTTGTGGGGTAGATATTCAAATGGATGTTCCACTAATCATCCATTTGATGTTTTGTTGTATCCTAGTCTTCCTCCTTTTGCACAATACCATCCACAAATGTCATAATGGATGAGACATTTATAATAAGAAGCTTCTTATTTTCAACTTTTATAAAGAATCTAGCCATAAATTACATTCACTATGAGGGCTATGGTGGTTCAACGCAACTCATAATTGATCCAAACAAACTCTTGATTGAATAAGTAGGATCCTTACACCATGTGACCAATGATACTTGAGATAGGGTTGGTTAAATGATGATATCATCAACAATCTATAAGAAATGTTTGTGTAGAAGAATAGCTTGGGGTTGAAAACAATGGTGGAGACAATCAAGTGAGCTTAATTTACTATCCATATATGTCCTTACAATCAGGTCTAATAATCACATCCTTGGTGGCAATAAGTCAAGTAGGGCATCAAGAGAATATTATAAAGGAGTTCTTAGAATTGTTTTATTATGTGTGCTAACATTGATTTTTTGTCATTGATGTCAACAGGTTTCTTTATCCCTAACAATGTTCTTAGTTTGTCATGTGCAGAGATTGGATTCACGTGTTTTCTATATTGAGAATCAAATGTTGTGTAATTACAGATAGTTGAAGGGATGTTTGTACTTGACCTATGTCAATTTACAGAGGTTTGCATTATGATTTGTGTGAGTCACAATTTGTTAGCCAGTAACTGATTTTCTAGTTATTTTGGACATGACAATGGTGCGTTTCTTGGATCGATGTGGATTGGTTATGCAATATTTTTGATTGCTAACCTAGTGGTGAGTTTAGGACATAGATATGTGTCCTCAGCTCAAAAGGTTCATGATTTAGATACCGGCAAGCTATGTTTCTTTAATGACAGATGTTGTTTGATGTTCATGGTCATCAGTGCAAGGATATTTGTGGATTCTGAGACAGAGTTGTTTATGTTGATGATGTAGCGTTTCACATTGCTTGTTGATGTTTCTAGATCATGTCCTATTCCTATTATTGCATCGCATTAGGGTTATGTGATCGGATTCAGAAGATCTCTTGAGACGTGTTGATATTTTCCCTTGTTCTTGGTCAACTTAGTGAGATAGTGTGTTGCAATGGATAATGATGTGTTCAAAAATGATTTTTTGGGTCCTAGCTATGTCTTAACTGACATGTCTTGGTCGCATTGATAAGTGTAATGTAATTTGTGCAATTGAACTTAAGGTTTAGGCCGACCTTGTTTATGTTTACAAGGTTGATGTAATGTAAATAAAGATTAAATCATTTGTGTGGTAGAGCGAGAGTGTGAGAATATGGATGGAAGAGAAGATGTATGACAATGTGTGAGCATGTTGTATTAGAGATTATGTGAGGAAGTATGAGTGGAATCCGTTATTGACACAAAGAATTGTTGTACTTCATTGGAATTGTATTGGCATACCAAAGATGCTATCAGTCAATTCATAATTCAGTAGATTGTTGTCCACAATGGATTGTAGTCTATATTGGGTTGTTGCCCTAAAGGCTATTGCCCTCTTGTAATTAGAGCAGTGAACTCTAAGTTGAATGCATGAATGCATGTGCATTCCCTTTGTACCTTTAACAAGGTGTTGTGCTAGTACATCATCTTGTGGGTTTGATCCCCACTATGGTTTATCCCTTAGCTGGATATCCACACAAAAAATTCTACTGTTATGTGTTTGTTGATGCGAGTTTTGTATCACTTACATAACATATTAGGATTTGAATATTCGATATGGGATATCAAACATGCAACTCCTCTCTTGAAAAGTTATTGCTCATGGGACATGAGAATAACTCCAATGTTCCTTACTCTTTTGGATACTCGCTCAATTTTATCAATGTGATTTGTTGGTAATCACGTAGGCGGCCTTACGCTATTCATTCAAGGATGACTTGGACCTTGGTGGGATGATGAAGGTGATGGTGGCTCGGTTTTTGAAATGTGCGGAGGCAGATAATGTTGATGGTGGTGATGATGGAGAATGTGTCTACCAAGGATGATGTTGGTGGGAAAGTGATGGTGGTGGAAGGTGAATGGATGTATTCTAATACTTGACCTACTCCTCTAACTTCGTTCTCTAAACTTCAACTACCCAGCTACTCACTGTTCTACTCCTACTCCTATGAATGGAAGGTTAGCAAATGGACGGGGATCAAACCTAATGAAAGCTGACCAATGGCCTCACTTCCACAAGTGCAATGATTCGAAGGAATAATAAACTAGTTCACCACACAAGGCTTCCCAACCAGCCACTAGGATGCTAGTAGTATAGTATTGATCCCTATCAAACATTTTACCATACAACTATTCATCTACTTTAACCTCATTTAAACAACTTCAAATGCAACCAACTTTAACAACTTGAAAGGAAATCTAACTATGTGGAAGTAGAAAACATGCAATAATACCCAATGTTCTTAAGCAACATGCAAATTGCAACAATGAAAAAGAGAGCAATTTTGGTATTATCTTCGCAACAATTTCTCCAACACTTTACAAATGAGAGCAAATGGCCTTATATAGAGGCCAAAAATACAATGGACAATGGAGATCAAAACAAGATCAACGATCCAGATTGGATCTTCAAAACCCTAATTAGGGTTGCCACCCCATTGGTCGATGAGAAGCTGCCACCTCATCAATGGACCAATGAAAAAAGTGCAAAAAGTGGCAACCAATGAGAAGGCACCAAAATGGTGGCTAATCAGAAATAGACACTTGTCCTATTCTATAAGAAAGAGAAATTGCCACTTGGGCTTACATCAAATGATCTTCTAATATAAATCTTCCCTTTTCTTTCATTTTCTTAGCTAAGGCAATGAACTTAGCTAGCCTTTTGTTAACTTCTTCCATAGAAGGACAAGGTGTGTGCTTCGCCTTGAGTTCCACTAACTTCACCATGTTTCTTGCTGCTTGTAGCATCTTTTCGTGATCCTTCTCATATTCCTTCACAAATCCAATAAGAGCATTGAGAGAGGAAAGGGTGCTTAGATGCTTCTTCCTGATGGCAACCTTTTCTAGCTCATCCAATCTCAATCCAAGTCTTATCTCATTCATATCCTCTTCTCTAATTTATTCAAAATCAAGGGCTGCCCTGTTGTCGCTCATCATGGTCATAATGGAAGTGTCGATGCCTGGGCTGTGATGTGCAACTACCTTTTGTATATCCTTTTATTGTACCGCCATTGGTATCGGTTGTTCGCCTCATTTTCAAGAAGAAGGGTGTTTTGGGCATCATATCCTTTGTCTTTCTTAGTGTTTGTCCCCTTAGGATTCTTGCTTGTACTAACATCCTCCATCTCGTCACCCTATTACGGGATGGTAAAGTGGTGGACAATTAGACTAGCAGAACCAAGGGAGGCAATCCTTAAACTAGAACGAAAGAGAGAAATCCGCTTAAGGACCCCTTTCAACTCTAAATGATTTGAAATTACCTTTACCAATAGCCAAGGGGGATTGTCCTTCCTTTAGTCTGTCCTTCATCTGTATCATGTCCACTGCATCGATATTGGTGTCAGTTATTCTCTTCATTTTCGAGAAGAAGGGTGTTTTGGGCATCATATCCTCTTTGTCTTTCTTAGTGTCTGTCCGCTTGGGATTCTTACTTGCACTAACATTCTCCATACTCGTCACCCTATTATGGGATGGTAGAGTGTTGGACCAGAAGGCAAGTATAACCAAGGGAAGCAATCCTTAGACTAGAACGAAAGAAGGATGTCAGCTTAAGGACCCCTTTCAACTCTAAATGATTAAAATTCACCTTAACCAATAATCATACAACGAATTTTCGGAATTAGGACAAGACCTCAAGAACTTCAAATCCATTTGCAAATCAAAAAAAAATCATGTAATTCACCTCCAAATAAAATTACCCAACCTAGGGCAAAAATCACAGCCCCTTGCAAAAATTAGAATTTTATCTCCCACAAAATTCGGCTCCCACAAATTTCGGCCTTTCACAAAATTTGGCTCCCACAAATTTCGGCCCCCTCAAATTTCGCCCTCCACAAAATTCGCCAAGCAAGAAGAGTGCAGATCTGCTCTTGCAAAATCATCAACACCTTGAGAAGGAGAAGTGAGAAGCGCGGAGGAAATGGGAGAGAGGCCTCCTCTTATACCCAACTTTCTTACTCTCTCCAAGCTAGCCGACTTGGACCTTGGGAGAAAGAAAAACAAATAATTAATGCAAAATTATGGCCCACAATTAAATACTTAGCTATAATTAATTTTGCTATGATAAAAATTAACTTTTTAAATTGCCATTTGGACCAAAATTGCAAAAAGAAAATAAATAATGCCTTAGAGGTGTTAAATATTTCCATTTAATGAAGATTTAGTAATTAATACGCCATTAAAATTAGATTTTGGCTAGCCAAAAGCCATTTTTCAATATTAAATTACTAATTTCATTAAAGGCTAAAAGGGTTTTCAAGGCAATTAATCCATTTAAAGCCAAATTTTGCAATTTAAATCCCGATCGATTTTGCTAAGCAATTTTAGCATTTTAACACAAATAAAATTATTTCTCTAGAGCCAAAAAATCGATTTTGCAATTTGACTTCACCATCACAAAAATAAATTTTCTTCACCAAAAAATAATTAAGATTTTCCAAAAGACCAAATTTAACAAAAATTTCGTTTTTTGAAAATTATCCAAATTTATACAATTATATCCAAATTTTCAAAAGAAAATGTCTAAGTACAAAATTCACAATTTTATCCTGCCAAGTTGGAATTAACTTTGAAATTTGTTCGGGCTAAGGATAGAATTGGTGGCTCTAGAAAATCAAGTTAAAAAAAATCGGGTGAAAATAAGCTAAGTCTCTTCCATTGGCCTGAAAGTGTCCAAGGCTCAAAATTTTCGAAAAATCAAAATTGTTGGACAATCCAAAAATTTGCCGAGGCGATTAGAAAAGGGGGGGTCCCCAAAATTTTGGGGCAATGGTGTGAAAACCTCACAACAGTGTTCTAGTGTTGTTTACTTCTATGCTCTATTGTTTATCTTTCACATCTGAGTTCTAACATTCATGAATTTGTTCAAGTATTAAGTTTTGGGACACAATCAATTCACCCCCCTAATTGTGTGCATTGCCTTCTTTCTAATGGGATCAGGATAATGGAAAGAGATACAAATGAATTGGAATAGCATCTATTCTTAGAATACTAACACCACCAGTTCCTAGTGAGGCCCATGGAAGAAATCCTCAAACATGAACAAAGTGTGAAATATGTATCTCTCAGGAATAGAAGTTAAACCATTCATCATTTAAGTTTGTGATGATAAAACAAAAATCCAACCACACTTCCACACAAGTGTTGAATACCTCCAAATGTTGACAGGAGGGGAGTGGGTGAATAATTATGCACAAAAACTTATCTATTATGTCACAATCTCTTGATGATTAACCATAATCCAACTAACCAGAAGTAAAGATATTAAAATGATAACACATACACAAGAACATCAAATTTAATTGGAAACCCGATGAAAGAAAAAACATAGTGAGAATCTTACTCGGAATATAAATAACAATATTACAATGTTTGTTTTAAGCTCACTACCATGGAAGTACATTATTCCCTAACAAAGTACTTGCAAGCCAAGGCACACTTCCTTAGGGCAAGATACAAATCTGCACAAGCTGCCAAAGAAGCAAACAATCTTCTAGCAAGCATTGGAAAATGATAAAATAAAAAGATGTAATTCTACTAATCCAACATTGCAACAACTTTATCAAACTTGCACTCTTCCAACTCTTCTCTTTCATATTTGCATTACACTGACTTTACAATCAATCCCAAGTCAATCCATCCAAAGCCACCACCAATCTACACTCAACTATATATATCAATTTGATCAATCAAAATCACAACTAGGTCAACCACAATAGAGATAAGCATCATTTACACAAGTTAGCCACCTCGAGCATTTACATCCAATGCAATCCACCCCAAGTGATAAAGGGAGCCAATAGACATCATAAAATGGCTCCCATAAATCATTTCATCAAAGCGCAAGCATCACAACAACCTCCAAGGTCAAATCCAAAGGAAACATGCAAAGTCAGTTTGCCCAAAAACACTCCCCAATGCACAAATAATCATGCAAACCACAAAATGGCATGACAGAACCTATTTAAATCTCTTAACTTCCCTCCAAAGCCTATACAGACCAATAAGTCATAAATCAATTTGTCATAATTAAGTGAGTCAATCGGAGAATATAACAATATTGAACTTAGAACAACATAACTTCACTTATGGAGCAAACAAACATAGGATATCTAAAATAGAACACTGCACGGATATTAGGAACATGTCCACCAAATCACACAACCTAAACTACCCATGTTGAGTAATACAAAGCATTCTCCATCCCTGTCCTGGCTATTTTTGACAAAGAACCTTACTATGGGCAAACAACAAAACACAATTTCTACCTCTAAACTTTTGTGGACTTAAAACAGGATAATACAATATTTACATACCCTACATTACAACACCAAAACCAAAACCGCATGCCACCAAAATGTTATATCGAGGAATGCAAAGCATTCTCCCATTAAGAGTTCAAATACTGTTTCTTGCATATTCCAACTTCCCATACTTCCATCTTCCCAATACGCCACAAAATGACTTGTTCAAACCACCTGACCTCAAAAGAACATGTGAACATACAATATGGCACTTCAAATACTCTTTCTTGCACATCAACCTTTAGACACTCTTCCCTACATATCTCAACCTTCCATAACATAACTTTCCATTAGATACAATACTGAACACAGCTCTCATACTTCTTTACATCAAGTTGACGTCAATGCAAACATAATGTTTACATTAATAAGAACACTGAACTCGTTATGCTAACAATATCCCCCTTTGTCATTGACAACACTAATGACAAAGAAACCTAATGACCCATTATCTACAATACTCATTACCTATACTTCTCTTCCTCTTTGAGATCAAGGACAAAGGTCACAAGAAAACAAAAGATATTTTGATTGTGTCACTCCCCTTTCACGGACATGTTTGCTCTGATCACTCTCTCTTCTCATTTATTATATCTTTCTTGCTTCCTAATACAACATCATCAACAACACCACTCCCCCTGTCAAGGAAATCCTATCTCTACAACATTTTTCTTGCAATCAAGAAATCACAAACTTCATTGCCCCCCCTAGGAGCAATAACCGCATCAATCCAAGAGACAAAGGATAGATAATAATTATCCCCTTGGAAAGATGAACCTCTCCTATGAATCTAATTTGAAAAAGGAGAGGCAATAACCCCTAACCTCTACCGGAGATACTCAAAAGTATCTCTTACTAGTGCCCTAGTGCAAATATCTACAATTTGTTCCTTATTGCGTACATACTCCAACTTTACTTCCTTTTTTAGCAAATTTCTCTTTTAAGAAGTCATATTGGATAGAAATGTACTTGTATTTGAGTGCATTACCAGATCCTGTGAAATATTGATAGCGCTTGTGTTATCACACATCATCAAAATAGCTTCATGATAAACTATCTACATATCTTTAAGAGCAAGCTTCATCCACATTATCCCAGTACAGCAAGATGCTGCTACAATAAACTACGCCTCTCTAGTAGATAATGATACTAAATCCTGTTTCTTGTTTGACCAAGAGACCATCCTATATCTAAGGAAAAATGAACCACCACTTGTACTTCTTCTGTCATCTGCAGATCTTCCCCAATCAACATCAGTGAAAGCTTTCACAAAAAAGTCATTTTTCCTTTTGTACCATAATCCAAAGCCCAAAGTCCCTTTCAAGTATCAGAAAATCCTCTTCACCGCTTTTTTCATGAGGCTACTTAGGATTGGCTTGATATCTGGCAACTTTATAAACTGAATGCATAATATCAAGTCTTGAAGCTGTCTAGGACAGCAGCCAGATCATAGAATTGAAAAGCTTTTGAAAAACCCTTAAAGATTCAACATCTTCACTCAAGTGACAACCAGTAGCCATGGGGGTTCCAACTGGTTTAGAAACCTTAATTCCAAACTTTTGAGTATGTTGTCTTTGATGTCAGAGGTTGATGATCAAGGTCATATAAATCTAAGAGGATTAGTCAAAATAATAGAGAATTGGCATAACCTGCCTGATTGTCTGCTTGAGCTGCTTGGTTGTGTGGTTGAACTACTTGGTTGCTTGCTTGAGCTGTTAGGATGCATGCTTGAGTTTCTTGGCTGTCTAGTTGAGCTTCTTGGGAGTCTGCTTGAGCTATTTGATTGCATGCTTGAGCTGCTTGGCTATCTGCTTGAGCTTCTTGCTTGTCTTCTTCAGTTGCTTGGTCAAATCATGCGTCAGATTATGGGCCACAAAATTGATGTTTGGTTTCAACGCATATATCAACAGCATCTGAGAGAATCATTCCATCATTTCCTCATGTGCTTGTGTAATGCATTTTCCATTTGCATTTTGAATGGTTGATCTAATCCGTCAATAGTTGTTTAATCATCCGCAATCATGTGCTTCACAAAGGAAGGTAATCTTAGGGATCCCTTTTTTTCAGTCCAGTCTTTTGGTAAGCTGATTGTGTTGTATGGG
This sequence comes from Cupressus sempervirens, assembly GCA_028749045.1. Taxonomy (NCBI): domain Eukaryota; kingdom Viridiplantae; phylum Streptophyta; class Pinopsida; order Cupressales; family Cupressaceae; genus Cupressus; species Cupressus sempervirens. The sequence continues at coordinate 748,819,158 of CM053783.1, forward strand.
ACATACGGGAGCAAACAAGCTCAGATAGCACTGATCCAAGTTATGGATTCCGAACACAATTCCTGGTGTGTAACCTCCAGAATTATTGACCTGTTTCAAGAACATCAAGCTCAAAAAGAAATTGTGCAATCCAAAAAGCGGTTTGCTTCATTTAAAAAACAATTTATACAAGTTGCATGAGATCTTAAGGGTCATTGAAACCCCTTGGAATCCAATACGAACAATTTAGACAATGTTTATTACAATAAAAACCAAAAATTAACAAAATACTGTATATATTTCGAGTCAAACTTTGTAGAGCCATAACTTTTCAATCAGTGCTCGAAACCACGAACCGCTTACATTGCTGGAATGATCTCCAAGAGCTCTAGTTTCTGTCCTTTAATATGATGCCTTCAGCTATCAAGATAACAAATGTCAAAATTTTCAAACCCATTATCTGCTCTGAAGACCTCCAAAATTGCAATTTACTAGAACATAGAAAATACTGAAATGTTAGATTTTTTAAATTTTCCATTATCACTTATGCCAACTACATCTGAGATCTCCTGGAATGTTTTCTGATCAAAGTATCCACAGATTTGTTCTACCCTAACTATTTAAAACCCAACAGCAGCTTGCTGCTCTGATACCACATGATCATTAAAGATTCCCCTAAATTCTACTTGTGGGCAAGTATTGCAGATCTCATTTTTACAAGTGCTGCTCCTACTTAAATTTACTTCAAATGGCAGTTGTTGCGGAGTGTACTCTAACAACTGAATGTGCATTAGAGTATATCACTTGCAAAACTATAGAAGGTGGAAAGAAATGAAACCAGTCCACGTGACAGAAGGATAGATTACGTAGATATCCTGGTGTGGGAAGAACCAGCTGGACATGGGAAATGCACAGCTTCCTCTCCTTCCTTCAACTATGAGGTATTTTCGAAGTACTCTATGGTATAATGATCACTGAATTCTCTGGTGTCTGCTATCTTCTGAATGCTGCTATTAATAGATTAACATGAGAATAGAGTATGCATCAGCAATAAACAGCTGATTGGTCACAGCACCCACTTATACATTCATCAATACATCCACAATCCTCTTTTTCTCTCTTCCCTGAAAATTGAAATAGATGTGTCCCCATTTTTTATAGAACTTGTGGATGTGTCCTTTCATGCAATAAGGACTTCTGGTCAACAAAAATGGGAAGTGACACTGTTTTCTGCCATCTCTCTGCCTATTCAGGTTTCTCTGATAATCTACCAGATCAGACGGTAAAAATGTCATGGACATCCACAACTGCCAAATGACACATGCACAACTACCATATATTCTTGATAACACAACACATGGAGCAAAGCCTGTTGACATATCCACAACCACCAAATACTGTGTGCAAAAAAAGAAAAAAATCATTCCTTTTACAAGTTTGATTCTATAAATTTTCAATTGGTTTTAAATTCTTATAAAAATATGATATTATTTTATTATATTTCCAGAATCCATTAGATCGTCTCTTTTGCTTGTGGGTTGGATTGTGTCTATTTTTTAGCATCAACGTTTCAGATCACTTCTCTGATCCATCATCAGGATGTTCAAGAGTGCAAGGAGATGTAGGAATTAAATCATTTATGGGTCATATCCAGATTTAGTTATAATTTATTACAGCCTAAGTGTGCAGACACAACTAAACAGGTTTTCCATATCAATTTGCACCAATATTTGCATATGCTCCTCAATCTAATTTATGGGCCATAACCAATTTTACATATAATTTACAATGAAGTAACTGGCATCGCCCAAATAATCAAAAATCTAGTTTTCATATAAAATTATAACTAAGTATCCACAGGTTTCATGTATGCAGAGACTAAGAATGACAGTCATGATGTCATCTAAATACAGAAAAAGAGCAACTGATCTATAACCAATTTCAGCTACATATTTTAGAGAAAAATAGACATAACAATGGATCAAACATTCAGTTTCAGTATAAATTCAGACCTAGTACTCCACAAACTCTATTCAACGTAAATTTTGAAACATGCCCAAATTCAATTATAATTAAACTGGACTAACTGTTCTTGATCGTAATGTAACCTTGAGTTTTCCTATTACACCGCAACTAGATATCCACAGCTCATATGTAGAAAGATAGATACGGCATAGAAAGTAAGAGTCAAAAATGACGAGGATTAAGAAATACCCACTTTCTGTTATTTCTCACGGTTAACTAATCATTATGAAAATGGTCAAACAATCTGTTTTTATATTCTACAGATTTTTCTCCATGTATTTACGAGCCATACCTAATTTCAACAATGAATCACATTGGAGTAAAATAAATTCATAAATTCCCAAGCCATACCCATCTAATCATAAATTCAGTTTTCCTCTTAAATCGCCAAACAAAAATATCCACGGCTCATATGGGGAGAAACGTCAGAGAAAGTAAGAATAGAAAATGGAGTGGATTAAGAAATGCCCAATTTCAACTACGTTTTACAGAGAACAATATAGTCAATCATTCTGTTTTTACATTCTACAGAATTTTTTCTTCTGCATTTAAAATCCAAACCCAATTTCAAAAATGACCAACAGTGGACCAATGATTATGACCCATCTTATCACAAATTCAGAATTCCTGTAAGATAGAGGAAAAGATTGAACTTACGCATCTGACAAAGCCTCTGATGGAGCTTGTTGATCTTTGAAACGATGACCTCCTGTTCCTTCCGAATTCGATCCAATTCCTTGAGATTCTCGTTTGCACTCTCAAAAGATATTGGCCCTCCTAGCAATCCAACTTCTTCATTGCCTTCTTTCTTCACCAATAGCAGGGTGCTATTGCCACCATTCTTCTTTCCATTCATTTCTTCCGTCTACAAAATTCTAAAGACAGCAGAGGCTGTACAAGTGGAAGGGATAGGCGGTTCAAAAAATTAGCGCAATTGAATGGCTGTCAACGTAATCATCACAGATGCTTGTACCTTCGGAAGAAATCGAATTCTTTTGGCGAAATTCTGAAGTTACTTCTCCAAATTTCTCTCTGGAACAAGATTTAGACGCAAAATAGATTTCTTTCAGCATTTAGAGCAAAAATAGAGCTCCTTCAGAAATTTATTTTGCTTAACACTCTATATCGCCTTCTGTTCTAGCACACATCCACGAAGTTGTGCGAGAAATTTGCCCCTCTTGACTTTGGACGTGAAAGCGTATGATCAGGGTTATAAGGTTTAGTCTACGAGAGTTACTAGGTAGTGAATTGGTAATTCATGTTTTACGAGAATATTTTGGCATAGGTTTTTAATTAAATTTTGTCAGAGTGTGGATCGCCTTATTAGTATCTTTCTGTCTTCTTTTTTTTCCTATTATATTGTATGTATTTTTGTGAATCAAAACTTGGGGTCATACAATGTGAATCATATTTTTTTATCTCTTTCCTACTTTCTTGTTGTGAAGATGGTTCACAAATGTGACAAAGAAATGTTGGTAATGTTGACTAAAAACATACACACTATCTAAATCCAGATGGAAGAAATGTTGGTAATGTTGACTAAAAACGTACACACAATCTAAATCCAAATGCAAGAAATGTTGGTAATGTTGGCTAAAAACGTACACACAATCTAAATCCAGATGCAAGAAATGTTGGTAATGTTGGCTAAAAACGTACACACTATCTAAATCCAGATGCAAAAATAGTTACTTCACACACTTTGAATTTTATGAGTAGTATTTGTATGTACTTTTGTGAATCAAATTTGGGGTCATACAATGTGAACCATCATATTTTTTATCACCTTCCTACTCTCTTGCTCTCAAGATGGTTCACAGATGTAATAGGAAATGATGGCAACAAGTTACTAACATCCATGAGATCAACTAATCTGTATGACAATAACAAAATCACATTTAGTTCATCTTCATATTTTATTTTTCATATAAGATTTCTTACTATTAATTTTGACAAAGAAGTTGATAGCTATAAATTATTATTTTTACAAGCAAGATATTTTATCATTTATATTTCAAATAAGTATGATTTAGAAATTTATTATTTTTATTGACCTAAATTACCTACTTTCTAATTGCTTATTTCATCTCATAATGGACCATGAAATGTGATTCAAAATATTGGTGATAAAAAGCATCATACATAGTTTAAACTATAAATTATAAAGTCTATTATTATTTTTAATTAGTTAAAATATATTTAATGTGTTAATTAATTTTAGAGTAGAAATTTTAAGTTTGTAACTAATTATAATTTGTCTATCTTGACTCTCCATCATCATATTGATAGATCAAGTGTGATTTTAAAGGTATTGTTCTTAACTAAGAATAAGTAATGTAATTTTTTGTTTTAAATAATTATGATTTACAAATATATTTTATAATTAAATTTTTCAATAATTTTGAAACTAATTCATGTTTTATGAGAATATTTTGGCATAGGTTTTAAATTAAATTTTGTCACACTCTAGATCATCTTAGTAGTTTTTTTTTTTTTTTTTTGCTATTATATTGTATGTATTTTTGTGAATAGAGCTTGGGATCATACAATGTGAATCATAATTTTTTAACTCCTTCCTACTTTCTTGTTGTGAAGATGGTTCACAAATGTGACAAGAAATGTTGGTAATGTTGGCTAAAAATGTACACACTATCTAAATCCAGATGCAAGAAATGTTGGTAATGTTGGCTAAAAACGAACACACTATCTAAATCCAGATGCAAAAATAGTTACTTCACACAATTTGAATTGTATTAGTAGCATTTGTATGTACTTTTGTGAATCAAAATTTAGGGTCATATAATGTGAACCATCATTTTTTTTTTCACCTTCCTACTCTCTTGCTCTCAAAATGGTTCACAGACGTGATAGGAAATGTTGGCAACAAGCTACTAACATCTATGAGATCAACTAATCTATATGACAATAACAAAATCACATTCAGTTCATCTTCATATTTTATTTTTCATATAAGATTTCTTGCTGTTAATTTTGACAAAGGAGTCGATAGCTATAATCTTTTTTTTTTTACAAGCAAGATATTTTATCATTTATATTTTAAATAAGTATGTTTTAGAAATTTATTATTTTTATTGACCTAAATTGCCTACTCTCTAATTGCTTCTTTCATCTCATAATGGACCACGAAATGTGATTCAAAATATTGGTGATAAAAAGCATCATACATAGTTTAAACTAGAAATAATAAAGTCTAATTAATTTTTAATTAGTTAAAATATATTTAATGTGTTAATTAATTTTAGAGTAGAAATTTTAAATTTGTAACTAATTATAATTTGTCTATCTTGATTCTCCATCATCATATTGATAGATCAAGTGTGATTTTAAAGGTATGGTTCTTAACTAAGAATAAATAATTTAATTTTATGTTTTAAATAATTATGATTTACAAATATATTTTTTAATTAAATTTTTAAATAATTTTGAAACTTTTTAGTCTTGTTCTATGATTAATCAAGTTTTATTTCTTTAAGTCTCCATTATTTGATGATGGATCACTAAGTTTGATTTTATAAGTTACAGTTCTAAATTAAAAATTAGTATTTTAATTACTTATATTTTAAATGTTAAAGATCTATTTTTTAATTTTAATAAAATAAATTTAATTTGTTAATTAATATTGAAGGAAAGTTAATTTTAGAATATATCATATTGCATTGCCAAAAAAATTAATATGTCTATGTTGGCTATCTATACGTGACATTGACAAAAAAAAAATTAATAAAACTAATTGGCTTAAAGTGTGACACTGAAATAAATGGTATTTTTTTGTGTAAAGTTGGGTTCCTTGTCATATGCTACCTACTTGTATATTGCACACATTCTTATATAGTTATTCCTTAGCACATTTGTGTGTTTACAAATCATGTACATTCACCATATCAAGGTATGTAATTTTTAATTATATGCAAATGTATTTACATGTATAGAATCCCCCTGCTAATCTCATCTCTTTTGATTTTCTAAAATCACAAATGCGATGGCGAAGTTGACCTTGCAATTCTAGACTTGACCCTTTCAAATTTTGAAAAAAAATTGCAAGACGTGTGCCTACACCCTTCTTGTTGAGGTCAACTTAACACAAGTTTGTGCAATTCGGCATTATGTCTTTGTATTTAGAGGCATTAATCATAATCTTCTCTAAGTATTTGATCAGTTGCATCAAAACATTTGGATTTTGTGTATTAAAAGGAATCTAAATTTGCATGATGACTATAAGAACACATGTATGACAAAAGAGTATTTTTTTATACTATGCATACATTTCTATAAGTTGACCCATGAGAGCTTTAGGCCAATTAATGACTTGGACCTAAAAGACGTGTTAAAACATGTGTCTTTCAAAGAAGTGAGGAAAGTTGTCTTCTATTTTGGATCTTACAAAGATCCAAGCTCGGATGGATTTCCACTTACTTTCTTTTAGGACAATTGGGACATCATCTATGAGGGCCTTCTAAATATGGATAGACATTTCTTCATATTAGGTAGAATTCTTGATCAAATTAATGCTAATTTCAATGCTTTGATCCCTAAAAAAGAGGATGTTATCTCTATGTAGGATTTTAGACCTATAAGCTTATGAAACACCATTTATAAGATCCTTTCTAGTACGGAGATCAATCTATGCTTAAATTTGTTCTAAATAAACTAATAACTCCTAGTCAAAAAGGATTTGGTCAAGGAATACACATAACGTATGTTTCCCTCCCCACTCGTGATATGGTTCACTTTATGGCCTTATCCAAGAAACCAAAGGTGGTCCTAAAAGTAAATATCTCACAAGTTTATAATGAGTTTTCTTAGATCTTCATGATGGAGGTCGTGAAAAATAATTGTTCAAGGAAGATTTATAAAGCTCATCTATGCTTGTGTCACTATGCCTTTATGCTCTATTCCACTGATTGATACTTAAAGGTCTATTTCTCTTGTGGTAGAGGTACAAGGTGAGGAGACCCATTATCTCCTTATTTATTTATCTTGGAAGCAAAATTTCTTAGAAGAAATCATCAAAACATACTAGTTATGAAGATTATTAAAGGAGTGAAACTTCCTCCTTTCTTCCCAATGAATCTCATCATCACTTTATTGATGTCACTATTATCTTTGGAGAGACCTATATTATCGAGGCTAAGCATTTGAAGACTATTTTAAATTATTGTGTGTTTTCCATGGGATAATTTACAAACTATAACAAAAGTTAGATATATTTCTTTAGTGTTGATGTTATTATTAATTCCTCTAAATCCTTATGTTCTTTTCATTTATCATACTACATTTACTATAGGAATAGTTTTAGGTTGTTATGCCCTCGGCCTTCTATAGCCCAGCAATTGATGCTAGCATTGGAGCTGATGTTGTTGGCGCGAATGGCTTTGTTGAACAAATGTTCACACAAGTTTGTTCCCAAGGTGTTCCACGAGGTAATCCCTCTCCTGATATTGTCCTCAATGCTAAATATTTTGACAATGCTTGTCCATGGCTTGAGCAGCAAACCTTAATAGGTTTTTTTTTGTCACACTCCTTCTGAAAGCATGCTTGGAGAATGGGTTTCCAAGGTCTGGACATCACAAGGTGTCTGCCTTGAGGGTGTTCAAAGCCTCACCAAGGGCTTTTTTTTCTTTTTCATTTTGGTAACCATAGCCAAGCTTAACATGTGTTCACTCGTGGCCCCTAGTCTATTAGGTCTTCCCTATTATTCTTTCAAAGGTGGTCTTGAGACTTTTCCATCTCTGATGACCATAAGCTTAAGGTCCCAGTTTGGGTGGTGTTTCCTGGGTTTCCCATTCTATGTTAGTATTCTTGCAGCCTATTGCACAAACTATTGGTAAGGTGATATGCCTTGAGCTTGAAATTTTTTATAATGCCTGACCCCAATGTAGGGTTTGTGTTGAGGTCAACCTTTCTAGGGACCTCGAGGAATTTGCGGACATTCAAATTGGTGGTACCACCTTCACCTAAAAGGTGATTTACCTAAATCTTCTGAATACTTGCTATTGGTGCTAGTCGGCAAAATAGAAAATTAAGGATTGTCCCTTGTTGGAGCATAACCATCAGCCAACCCCAGAAGCTAAGTTGACACCAACCACTAAAAAAGATGAATGGACCACTATTGTTAAAAAGGGTAAAGGAAACTATGCTTCTAAGGTATGTTCCTCATCCCAAGATACTAGATGACCCAACTCAAGTCTAGAGTCACATGTCTCTTTGGTTCCTTTGCTCATGCCTCTGCCTCCTTCAAACCCTAGAACTCAGGCAATGGAAAGTACTATAGATTCAAAACCTCAACCTACATGTGTTCAAGCATTGCAAGCATCTTCCATGATCTCTACCTAGTCCCTTTGTCCTTTCGGTGCCCCAAAAGATTAGAAGAGCTCTCCAATGGTGGGAAGAAATGGAGGGTCATCTCCATAGGAGATCCCTCATTTGATTCTTCAGTGTTCTTGCATAATAGTTTCTCCTCTGGCATGCAAGTTGGTTTATGATGAATTTTCTCTCATGGAATGTGCAAGGGCTAATAGACCTCCCTAGAAAATTATATTTTGTTCGTGATACCATGTGCAAGCTTGGGAATCTTGATGTTCTTTGCCTTAAAGAGGTTAAATTTATTGGGTTTCTTCTCAACTCAACCTATCATGTTATATGGCCATATAGCACTATGTTTTCTTCCCAACATGAGACTAGAAGAGGTGGTGTTATTACTGTTCTCTCACCTCATTTTACTTTCTTTAGTTATTTACACAACTCTGATCCTATGTAGAGAATTATGTCGATGTTGTTATCTTTTCAAAATCATTATTTTGGTACTGCTAATGTCTATGCTCCCAACAATGTTGTGGATCGTTCACACCTATGGCTTTGGATGGCAAATCATCTGCCCCTGCCACCTACGTCCTTTGTGGGGACTTCATTATGGTTGAGCTAGCTACTAAAAAAGGACTTCTACCTTTTCGATGGTCAGCTAGCAAAAGAGAACCCTAGTTTTACATGCATAATAAACTAGGCCTTTTTAATACTAACATTCACCGTCGTTATTCTGGTGGGGTTTGGTACACTTTGTCTAATTTTTAAGCTGGTATTGATAGGGTTTTGAAGGGACTTGACCATGCTATGCTTACAACTCAGCCCTTCTTTTCATTCTCTCAAGAGAGAGACTTACCTATCACTCCATTGGCAAATGTGACCTTATTGAATCACTTTTGTAAGGAAACTTGGCAATAAAGAATATAACCGTTTCCACATAACCCATAATAGATCTGAAATAATCACGGAATTAAAATCCACATGCAAGAGAATAGACAACATACCCACAAAATTGTGACACAAGATATACCCTGGGAAACCCTCATTGAGGGAAAAACCCAGCCTCCAAAAGCATCCATCATCATGTATTATTCAGCAAAAATACCATTGCCATACAACCATGGAAGCCTTCATGGCCATAGCCACAACCGAGCAAACTATGTGAACAAGCATGAATCCACACATCCCATGCCATGCTTTCAACCTTCACAAATGCTCCCTTGGCTAACCTGTCAAGCCTTGTCCCGCTCGACTCTTGCCTTTTGTCTTCTCTTTGTCACTCTCTCTCTCTCAACAACAACTACCCTTGTGGCTGCTTATATAGTAGCAAGTCCCACAAAACCACTAAGTGGTATTACATAAACCATGTGCTAAAACCATGTGCTACCTAACCCACTGACCCCACATTTAATATTGGGCATTTAATTCTTTTCCCCAATATTAAATAATTACATGAAATATTTTCACAATGTTACAATACAACTCATCAAGAATATTCCATGGGAATCTTTACATGTTGCACGTCTATCTAGGCACAACATTACATAATAAAAATAAAATAATAAAATAACAATATTATGCAATGTGTGCAACACCCATTATCTCAACAATCTCCCACTTGTTGTATACATTGCATAGGGTCAATCCGTAGCCACATAAATGAACAAGGGAACAATCCCTCCAAGCACATCATGGATCCAAATAAACCAAGTGCTCCATCTTGGTACCCGCAACAAAATCAAAGTATCCAGCATCTCAAACATGAATGATCTCACCTCCTATTATGCCACTACCACTGGACATACATAGAAGCCATCCAAAGAGAAAACCACCCAACTTGTCGCATTAGAAGATCATAAAATCCTGTACCAACTGAAATTCCAAGCACAAAAACCTGATCCAAAGGTAATCACATGTATCCGTAGTTGTCAAAATATCCATAGCTGAAATAGCACCCACAGCAAAGTGCCAAACCCATCCAACTATCCATACCTCAAAGGTATAACAAGTGAATCTCATATCACTGACATATCCAATCTGCAACCTGCAATCACAAGCCTCAAGAGCAATACCTGCCACATATATACCAAGAAGCTCCCACTGCAAAAGATAATGTCAAATCTATAACCAATCCACTCAACACATCTCAAAGAAGTGAATCCATGTAGTATCAAGGACATCCACAATACATAAACTAATATCCCGCAAGAATAACTCTCATAAAAAGTCTCCAATAGTCTCTCAATTTCTCCACAACCAACAAAGGAAAGAGAAAGAAATAACCATGTCATCTCTCACATGACATACATGAGCACAAACCAGTGATCACAATCTCCAACCAATCTCAAATCCAATGTAAGCAAAATTAAACATCCAGGAAGATAACCAAGACCAGAGAAACCATGCAAATCATAACCTGTATCATGTCCTTCTACACACACCTCTAGATGTAAACTGTGCAAGTATGATCTCCTCCATAAAACCCCAACAAGAAGCCTCAACAACACCCAAACCATACCATATAACTCATCATGGATGTAAGCCTCTCACAAGAAGATCAAACTCATAAAACCATTCCTAATCCAAGGAATATGCCCAATATAAAACCATCTCCCAAACTCAACCAGCATAACAACATATGCACATGGAGATAACCAATGCTAAACCATCTCTCAAATGAACCCTCCAGAACTAACTCATGTACCATAGCTCAAGATCCATATCCATGAAAGACAAGCATAAATATAATGCACTTGAGAAAAAATGGGCTATACCTCTCAAGTAGCAAACCGCCGAGTAGACCAAGAGTGGGGAATGAGAATGCTCATCAAGATACCCAAGTCTCCAACCAAGACTCATCTAAGAACAATCTCCTCTCAAGTCCATATCAGGTGACTGCCCCTCGGACTTCCTGCTGAAACCATCAACCGTCCCAACAAATACTTCTCTAATCTAAGAGAAATCAGCATCACCACCGTCTCTAAGTATCCATGAGCACCTGTAACCAATCAATCCATGCCAACTCCAAATGCAACATAGCAATATCATGAAGTATCCAGCTTATGATTAGTGTACTCAATACCAAGAAACTAAACCAAGATCAATGTCAAAGTTCCAACCATGGCCTCAGGAACATAAACATGACAACATGATCTTACCATCTCAACTAAAGAGATGACATGCTCCATATGAACATACCATAACATGTCACAACTCTAAACGCGTATCAAGAGTATACCATGACATAATAATGAAAACCATCCTCATACCAAGGATAACATGCCAAATAAAAAACATAAACCACACCTTTGCCAAGAACCCTGTGAGTCCTCAAGATGCAACCATCTCCACACACCATGAAGAAAACCATCTCCACATACCAGGAAGAACCATCTCCACATACCATGAAGATAACCAAGAACTCCATGAGTCCTCAAGATCTAACCATCTTCAAACACCATGAAGATAACAAGTGCACCATGCAAATGTCAAAGACGCTTCTGCAGCAACAGGATCTAAGACAAACCTCCAACATCTGCAAACACTCAATAAATATATCAATGCCAACAACTCCCACTCAACTGTGGTACCAAGTCACCTATGGCATCATAAAATCCATCTCCTATATGAAGATCCAAATCAAACCAGGAACTAATCCTGCACTGTCACCCCATCACTGTCACAAGCTCCCACTAAACTGTGTATCCAAGCTATCCATGACATCATGATGAAAACCCATCCTCTAACCATGAGAATCAACCAAGGCATCAAACCATCAAAGAACTCAAAGTGCACTTCATGAGCTCCTCAAAAGAAACCAAATAACCATGATCCTCAACCAAGAAGATATACCACCATAACCAAATCAGAAATCCAAGCTAATAAACATCAAGGATGTACCTATATAACCAATCATGTCATGCCAAAATCCATGACACCATGATCACATCCATGAACTGAGCATCTGGTTCTCAATATGTCCAACCTGTCAGCATAAAATAGTCAACCACAATCCTCCACCATGACTGTACCTGGTAACAACATCTCATCCCTTCTACATGAAGAATAAAATCAGCAAATCATGTGACTCAGGGCATAGACAACCCAAATCTAAGCCACCAATCTGAATATGCATCAATAATGAAAGATCAATGGGCAAAGACAACCCATAACCAAGCTATAAATGCAACCTGTAAGTATAGACCGCTTACAACACTGCACAACTTGTAGATCCAACAAGTCATCATGCATATCCAAACCAAACACTGATAACCATATCATCATGAGACCAAATTTGAGTATACAATGACATCAAAACTTAAATCTCCAATGTCATAAACTCACAATGTTACCATAGTCAAAATATACTTATAAACTGTTCAGATCAATATATCAACAAATAAATCATGCCAAACCTACACCAAATCTGAACCAATGTGTAGAGCTCTCCAAGAGCTTTCCGTTGACTACTCGAAGTCCAAAATCTGACTCCGTATGCCCAAGTTATGCCCTAATTTGTGCTCAAAATAAATAACATCTGTCTTTAGGGCTCTTAAAACCTAACAAAATTTTAAAATCAAAAAACCAAACCTACACCATCTTGTAGTGCTCTGAATTAGCTTTCCAATGCCTGTAAGAACTCTGAAATCCGATATTCTGAGAGAAAGTTATGGCCGTTTTACTAAGACAGTATTTTTACCATTTTCAGTACGATTTTTCATTTTTTATTTTTTTCAGTGACGAAAATTCCGACGGGATTAAATTTGACGGCCATCATGGGCTGAAACCAAAAAACTCTTTCATTTCCTCTGAACATGGCCAAACTAGGGCATATTATATATCAAAATTTATGGAAATGTCGACCCGGATCCAATGGTGAGGTCTATTTTTACCCAGGAGGTCATTTCTGCAAGCTACCCCCCAAAACCCTCATTTTAAATGAAACATCCGAAAAAATATTTTTGTCCAACAATTTCCCATGCCCAAATCTTTTAACATCCCATCATAACAGCAAATCCAAAACCCTCAGATTTGCAATAAATCATTCATATATCTTGCCCTTTTATTTTATCCTCTCATGCATTCCCATGGATTCAATCTAGGGTTACAATAATAAAACCATAGCTCTGATACCACTTGTAAGGAAACTTGGCAATAAAGAATATAACCGTTTCCACATAACCCATAATAGATCTGAAATAATCACGGAATTAAAATCCACATGCAAGAGAATAGACAACATACCCACAAAATTGTGACACAAGATATACCCTGGGAAACCCTCATTGAGGGAAAAACCCAACCTCCAAAAGCATCCATCATCATGTATTATTCAGCAAAAATACCATTGCCATACAACCATGGAAGCCTTCATGGCCATAGCCACAACCGAGCAAACTATGTGAACAAGCATGAATCCACACATCCCATGCCATGCTTTCAACCTTCACAAATGCTCCCTTGGCTAACCTGTCAAGCCTTGTCCCGCTCGACTCTTGCCTTTTGTCTTCTCTTTGTCACTCTCTCTCTCTCAACAACAACTACCCTTGTGGCTGCTTATATAGTAGCAAGTCCCACAAAACCACTAAGTGGTATTACATAAACCATGTGCTAAAACCATGTGCTACCTAACCCACTGACCCCACATTTAATATTGGGCATTTAATTCTTTTCCCCAATATTAAATAATTACATGAAATATTTTCACAATGTTACAATACAACTCATCAAGAATATTCCATGGGAATCTTTACATGTTGCACGTCTATCTAGGCACAACATTACATAATAAAAATAAAATAATAAAATAACAATATTATGCAATGTGTGCAACACCCATTATCTCAACAACTTTCCCATTCTTTTTTCTATCATCTAGCACACAACTCAACCCCGTACGTGTAAAATGCAGTTTTATCTCAATACCTCATTATTGTCTCATGCACCCATTGTTGCTCATACCTTACACATCTAGAATCTTGAGCCATGACCCCACTCCCAAGTTGGGTGGATTCAATGCTTGAATGATGCCATCATTTGTACTATGAGATTTCTCTGCATTTATAGTAGATAGTTGGCTAAATACCATAGAAGATCTTATAAAGCCACAACTAAAGATCTTTGTACAACCTCTTAAGCCCTCGCGATGAAGCATACAAATTTGCAGACTCGGCATGCCAACCTTTGTCGCTAGAAGCATGTTGATGATAGTTATATTGCTAGGGGAGTGCAGATCAAGGCTCACCTCCATTGGTTGGAGGTTGGCGATTAGGCTTTAAAAGAGTTTTTTCAACCTCTCAGGGCTTAGACCACTCTTATGTGGTTATCAAATGTATCAAGGAAGGACAAAAAACTTTGTGTGACCTTCCTAATATTCTTGAGGCTTTTGTGTGCCACTATGAGAAAATTTTCACTACACATGGTGCTTCTTTTATGTGAGATCAAGCTCTACAAGCTTGCATTGTTGCCACCCCCAATAGGCTTGCTCTAGAGCAATATGCCTTTTGTGAGCAGAAGCTTATGCTTATTGATCTCAAAGAGGTTGTTTTTTCCATGGTATATGAAAAAGCCCCTAGTTGAGATGGCTTCCCCTGTGATCTTTATAAAGCCTTTTAGGATGAAATTGGACCTCATCTACACAAAATTTATCTTGAATCATTTAACTCTCAATCCTTAGGGAGCATAATTAACAAGGGTAACATCAAATTCATACCCAAAGCCAATAACCCCAAGGATATCTACAATTGGAGGCCCATCACACTTTTGAATGTCTCTTACAAGATCACTACTAAGGTTGTTTTCCTTAAGATCTAACATTTCTTGCCTCAGATTGTGCACTCTGAACAAACTGGCTTTATGAAGTCCAGGTATATTCTGGATAACATCATTTTTTTCTAAGAAGGTATGAAATGGGGGCATCAATCCAAGCAATAGGCTTTGTTTTTCAAGAATGACTTTGCTAAAAATTATGACTGGATTGAGTGGCCCTTCATCCTAGCCATGTTGCAAGCTTTGGGGTTTGGTCATGTTTTCCTTTAGTTCGTACAAATGCTTTTTGGGAATTCCTTTGCATGTATTACCATTAATGGGTGGCAATTTAAGGCCTTTAGGCTCTTTAGGTCTATTTGCCCAAGGTGCCCTCTTGCACCTTCTCTTTATGTTTTGGTCGCAGAAGGGTTTGGCTACTTGCTTGTTAGTTCCATTTATGTGGGCCTAGTGTGTGGCATCGATCTCCCTCCTTGTTTCAACAAAAAAGTTGGTTAATGGCCACTTTGTAGATAAATTCCTTCCTCACACTCATTGACGATGAGGAAAATGTTGCCAACACTTGTAATGCATGGACACCTTTTGTCTTGCCTCTAGTTGTGTTATTCAATGTCACAAGACCCTTTGTTACAAGCAGTCCTTTCTATCTTGCTCACTACCAATGGAAATGGGTGCATCATGGAGAAATTTTCTGCTTTCTTTGCATTGCTTTTGCATTTCAAGCTTCTCCTGTGGAGCTTTGGAAAGTTGTTTTGGCCAGGATTGCAAAAAAATTAGAATACTGGATCACTAAGCCCCTTTCCTTAGTTGGAAAATTTTAGATTTTCTCTAATGCAGTGGTCACCACTCATGTTTACTACTCCTCATGCTAGGCTCCCTCAAATGTTTCATACATCATTCTTGAGTGGTTGTTGAGGGATTTTCTCTGGGCCTCAGATGCTTCTCATCATGGCTTCCATAGGGTGGCATGGGAGTATTGTTGTCTACCCAAATACTCTGGTGGCCTTGAGCTTCTTTCTACCCAAAAGCAAGGCATTTCCCTTTGTGTGAAGTAGGTCATTCGAGATATCACTGGTAATGATGCATGGAAAATTCTTTTGAAATATTACATTTTTGCAGACTTCTTGGTTAATTGACCAACCTGGAAGGGTATTAGCTTTCAAACCCTTCTTATCACCTCTAAACTTGTGCAAATTCAAGGTACTTTTATTGCTAAAATCATTTGGAAATCATGGGAAGCTATCAAGTTGTAACTTCAATGGGCTAATGATGGATTTAAAGATGGTATCTTCACTAACTAGCACAACCTATGATGGTCACCCTTATTTATCATTCAAGGTGTACCTCTGGCCAAACTTCATGGAGTCGATGCTCTACATTTTTTTCAAACATGGCATCAAGACACCCAAAGATCTTTTTTCTAGAGTTACTATGAGCCTTCACTCATGGGAGGACACGCATGTTAAGTTCAGGCTTACCCGTCCAGATTGGCATGCATTTGATCTTCTAGTTTCTACAATGCCTCCCAATATGTTACACAAGCTTGGTATTCAGTCATCATGCCTATGATGGAAGGGTTGGAAGTGGTATCCTACCACTCCAATGACCAAGTACAAACCCAAATTGGGTAATCGACGGTTGCTCCTTGACCTACCTATGGTTGATGTCCTCAACTAGCATTGGCATTTGTAGTCCTCTCAAAAGACTTGGAGTCTTAGGTTTGCCACTATATGGAAAGCTATTACCAAGCCAAAGATTGTTCATTTTTCTTGGTGTATCCTCCTTTAGGGACTACCTTTGGGCCCTCAACTCTAACGTTTGGGTGTTCTTGACCCCAGATATCCCTTTTGTGGGTAGCCAAAAAGTTTTCTGCATATTTTTTGGTTCTACAAGAGTATTCAACATTATTGGCACTGTATTCATGATTTTTTCAATCTATTTCACCCAGAGGCAATTTCTTGGCATATGGTTGTCTTGGCAGATTTGCCTAGGATCCCTTATAAGTACTCCCATATCTAGCATGCTTTTAAAATGAAAATTTTGTTTACTCTCTAGAAAGATTGAAATGTTATTTTATTCTCTCACAACATTCCTCATACAAATGTTTCTATGTACACCAAAGATTGTATTTGTAATAATGTAATTATGAAAATTCAAGTATATATTGACAAGGTGGCTCACCTCCAGGAGCTTCTTTCTCATTGGGGAAACACTCCCTGGACAGTGGCCAAGGTTTCATATGAAACTATCTTCAGAGACCATGTGTTGCCTCACAATTATAGTAGTTATGCTCACCACTCACACATCTTGAGGTTGCAACCTTCGTGTCATGCCCCTAATGGTAGATGTAGTGGTTGTCATCGCTTGGCCTCACCTCCTCAGAGGTTAGGCTCAGTTTGGTCCCACTAGTGCATTTAACTCTAAATTTTGACCAACTCTTTTAAATGGCTTGGTTGGTCAATTTATAAAGCAAACTTCTTTTTTAATAGCATGCCCGTGTTGGTCACAATTGCAACCAATTATTGTTGGTCTCAATTGTGACTCACACGACAGCATAAAGACAAAAAAAAAAGGGGCAAAAACACATTTCATTTGAGAAGTCAGTGTTGAGGGTTCCAGAGCATTCTAGCATTTCGCATGAGGGAATAGTGGTCCTATTTGTGAGATTTGGCAAAGTCTCTACTTTTTGGGTTTTTTTCATTGCCAACAATCTACTAGCCTTCTCCCAAATCTCCTCCGTGATAGATTGCTTCTAAGGGATTTTCAGCAGATACCAAGTAGATGGGTTTTCCTTAGGTTTGTTGCTTTCCCATATTGTCTAGAGGTTTTTGTTGGGAGATATCCTTCGCTTTCCATGCATAAAGGCTGAAAATTAATCTCTGTGTTAACATTCACACTGAAGAGTTGGACAATATAAATGTAGGTGTTTGGCTAGAATCAAAAAGCTTCAGTGATGCCAGTTTGCCACCAGTACCAAGTTGCTTTAAAGGAGCGTGTCAAATGAGACCTGACTTCGATGCCAACCATTGTAATAAGTAAAATTTTAGTCTGTATCAATTGGGTTTTCAGCCAACTGCTGATAATTTTCTTGGATATTACAAAATAGTGGAGATTTTATACAGTACGTAGTGCTATTTGCTATATGTTTCAGAGATAGTGTATAGTCTTTCTCTAGTAATTTCTTCCCCTTTAATTTCATGTAGTTAGGAAAGGGCTTTAAAATTGTTCTTGAGGGCATTTCGCTTGAGGGCATTTCACTTGAGCGAAGAATTTAGCATTCTTTATCGATTGGAGCATCATTCAAGCATAGAGGGCCACTTGAAGACTTACTGCCATCAAAGGTAAGGGAAAAATGCAACTATTTCTATGGTATATGCAGCTTTAATATATAATGTGGCTTGTTATGTAGAGTTTATTTGTAAATGGCTTGTAATGTGAATATGATTGGGGTCTGACAACTCGTGCGGCTAACTTCATCCTTCACTTTTCCTTCTCGAGCTGATAAAATTAGAAGAGGGTTTTATGGTAGATTGAGGGCATCAGATTGTGATGGTTCTAAATCTTTTCTTTTTGTTGGTTCTTCATCTGCCCTACCTACTCTTTCATAAACAGTTCAGTTTTGGTGAAAGAGAATTCAAAAGTAGCCAGAGGTCTGACATCAGTGCTTAGCTATAAGAAATTGAATGTATCAACACTTGATGCATTATCTAAAGAATTTTCTTTTGTGTGACCTTGTTTAGGATGATGATAAATATTTCTTTAAAGTGTATGACATTATGGTGGTTGCCACTACTTGTAAATCTATTCTTTGTTTAGTTAAGCCTATGCTAGATCAATCAAATGCAACTCTACTTGTCTAGTTCTCTTGACTAAGATTTCAAAATCCAATATGGAATTTGGCAATGGACAAAATGGGAGCTTGAGAAGCTTAAGCCTATGCCAAGTCAATTAGATGCAACATCACTTGTTCTAGTTTCTTGACTGAGATTTCAAAATTCAATAGTGCAAACAAATTGACCATGGCCAAAGTGGGAGCTTTAGATGATTTATCCAAGTATCCATCCTTAGGTCCTCAGGATGTAGTAGAAGAGGGTATGATAGGGTTTAGGGTTTAGGGTACTATGATTAAAGCAATAAGTGCTATTGTCAAGTTTAGAAGGCATAATCACCTGTACAAAATTAATATGGTCAGTGATCAATTGGAAGGCATAATCTCCATTTTCTCATTGGAATCTAGATACATGTTAATTGTAGAACTTAGAAGGCATTAAGATGGTATCTAAATTTTAGATTCATATAGGCATCAAATTCAATGAACTTTGACTACAAACCATCTTTAGGAAGGATCTCCAATAAATATATCTTAGAGAATTAGTACTGCAGTGTAATGTCCCAAGGTGATGTATTACCTTATTTTGCTAAATTTTTAGAAATAGAATACAAATGATAACACATTTTTATTCTTTTGATCATTGAGATCCCAATATGAGAAAGTTGAGAATATACAGTAACTAGGATGTGAATAGTAAACAATTTATTTCACTTACCCAATTTGAACAAGTTAAGAGTGCATGGTAGTTGGGGTGTAAACAAGAAGCAATTTATTTTGCTTATTGGTGTTAAACTGCATAGTATATAGGCTAATCTAGAGAGTCAAAGACAATTGGTGGCACACTAAAAATGTTGAAGTTATGATAATGCAAGAAACAAACTAGAGTTGTCTCTCTCTCATTTTTTAGAAAAAGTTTGTCCACACATGCTTAGAAGAGAAATAGTTCATTAATTAGTGTGTAGTTTATAGGTAATCAACATAGATATATGGGAAGGAAAAGGCAATGAATGAGAGAAATAAAAATGTTAAATGATTACTGAAGATCATAATGATGCAGTAAACAAAATGCAATGGCCTTTCACAATTTATACACTTAGTGTATTTATATATCTTTATATACAAGTACAGACCAAAACCTAATGCTCTCATGGAACCAGGCTATGGAAAGTAGGGGTTTCCCCTACAGTAACAAAGAGCAAGCTATCACACACACACACACACACACACACACACACAGAGTTAGTTAGTTAGTTTCCAGCATCATGATGGATATATCTGGTTTCTTTCATCAAACAATGGATGTTTAATATAGCCATCGACAATATACATGTATGAATTAGTATAATAAAGTGATGAATAAATATTGGAGAATATTATGATGCATAAAATAATTGTAGTCACCTCTCATCAAACAATTTTCCTTGTCTAAGTGTGTAGGCATGCACACTACACACACATGATGACACAATTTTGTGAGAGATGATTGTAGCTTGTTTTATGTATCATTGCGATCTTTAATGTTCAATCAAATTTTTAATTCATTCACAAATGTCTTAATGCTTATTTATTTTTGATAACTACATTCCTATAACCAACCATTGTTTGGTAAACTGCTACATTTTCGAAAACATATTTAGGCAATAGGCATAGACTTTCTTGATAGAAGACTTTGCACATTACAACGTTCTCATGTATTGATGAAACTTTCTTTCCTTAGGCACATGTTGTAGGTTACATTGGTTATTGATTTTATGTATTATACATATTTATGCATAATTGTTGGTAGTTTATATTATATATTTCATAATAAGTTATCAATTGTTGATAGTCTACACATCTTATAAACCACTCATTGTTTGAGGCATTTCTCTTGCTGAAGCATTCTAAGGAAATAATGACAAACTTTCTTGAGGCAAGACTTTTCATATTATAAAATTTTCTTTCAATCTTTTAAATTTGAGCCTAAGGATTGATGACTTTTCTCTTCTTAGGTACATCAAGTAGGTTTAATTGACTATTTTGTTTATATGCACTTTTAAGGTGGTTTTGTGATACATTTTTTAAACGTATAATCATTGATAGTCTGAACATGTATGTGTAGACTAGTTTATGTGTAGACTATCAAATTTGGAAGCACCATGCAAAACAGATCACATAAATTTTCTAAAAATGTGCATATAAAGATGTATGAGACAATCAATTATTGATCAAATAGAAGTAAGATGTCAAGAAAATTGTTATTTTAAGGACAACATTTTTAGGTAAACTTTAGCAACATAACAGGCATCTATAAAGGAAAAATGAAGTTTTCAAGTCACTGATAAGAGAGATTCATGACATTGACTGCAACATCAGAAAGTATTGATGACATCATTCTTAGAGTGACAACTAACACTAAAATAGAAAAGTATATTTGAGCCCTAATTGAATCTAAACACAAAAAAAATCAACAAAAATTATAAGAAGCCTAGGGCTACAGTAGGGTTTGGTATCATCTCTTGAAGTTTTTACTGCTGATTGGCGAAGGGTTTTATATTGTTGAATATTATTTCTATATTGTATCAATCAAATATAGAACTTTAAATCAATCTGAAAGTAATATTCTCATCACTATTTCTGATGTCCATCAATTTTGTGTATGTGATGATCCACTTTTTTATCCAAATGATGGCTTGATATAATGGCTAGTCTAAAGTTTTTTTATCACTATTTATGATATTTAATCTTATTTCTTATGTGATCTTCTTGTTAAGATCATCCTCTCTGATTGAGGCTATATGCACATGCAATCTTTATTTCTTACCAATGGTCGATTACTTCCACCCTCCTTGGTTGTTGTAAGGCTCTTGGAGTCCTCGGTATGCTACTAAAATAAGGTTTGATAACTAAGTCCAAATATTCATGTTACTTTGGGTTTCAATTTAAATTTTTCAAAAATTTCCAAGAATTAATGAAAGTTTCTAAAGCCAATTTGTTTATGGTCATTTAAACTTGTTCTATTTTATGTTAATATTAGGATTAAATGGAATTTATAGAAGCAGAAAGTACCATCTAACTTTGTGTTTCTTTGTTTGTTTTGAAGTGTAACTTGCATTTCTTGGAAGTGTTC
Source organism: Cupressus sempervirens (assembly GCA_028749045.1). NCBI lineage: Eukaryota > Viridiplantae > Streptophyta > Pinopsida > Cupressales > Cupressaceae > Cupressus > Cupressus sempervirens. Next base: position 748,841,189 of record CM053783.1, read on the forward strand.
CACAACATAGATCTCCTTCAACAAAATTATCTAGGCTGAACAATTGGTAACTTCTTTTCTTTCTATGGAAGATTGTAATTGACAAATTTAAGACCTTTATAAATATTGTAATGAAGCTTTTAATGATATGATTGCTCATTGGATAAGTGGATTATTGAAACAAAAAGACCAAAATATTGTGTGTTTTCATTTGGGTGGTTTTGTAGATTAAATGTCATTTTAATAATAATAACCTTATTTCTTGACAAGAGTATGTATATAACCATTAAAAATATCTGGAACTATATCTTGGATTAGAACTAAAATTAACATTCACATCTTCTTCTATTTCAAAATTTCAAACTATAATATATGATTTTGATATCCTTCACAATCAATGAATACCATAAATTCGTCTTCAACTCAATCTGGACTATTACTATACTTTCGTTCTACTTCTTTTTACATCAACTTATCGTGGAAATTATTATCAAATATTGATGGTGTTCTTTTTATATAAATTGGATAATTGGCACTAGTGAAAGTTAAATAATCAACAACTTTTTTCTTTTTCAAAATAGAGTTCAAGCTTTATTGAATCAAAGTCTACTTAAATAATAGGAGCTAAGAAACTGAAGATAGTACCTATGCCTTTCGAAGTCAAGTTGCACTATAAAATTTGACATATAATACCAAATTGAGCATATTGATATTTTGACTAGTCACTATAATTCTTTGTATCGAAATGTGTCACAGAGCTAGTAAGCATTCTATTTCTTTTAGAAAGTGAAATTCTCTTACCATATGCAACAAGACATCACCTTTGAATTGATTTCTCTAACGAATGGTGCTTAGAACCTTCTTGTTAAATTCAACCAAATCTAAGTTAAGTTTTTTCGTGAAGAACAAATATTAGTTTTGTTCTAGGTTAAGTGAGCTTTATTTGTCTCCAAGTTTGTAAAATTATCATCCATGCAAAGTATGTGAAAAATACTTTGTTTGTGCTGGATGTTTCCCTATAATGTTTGGATTTTTAGGTTCTCTAAGCCATATCAAATTGGTTGTTTTATGTTACAAGTGATTTTAGATCTCATATATTACTTAAAGCTCTGACTGTTCCATACACTCCTTTGATTCTGACTATTCCAACATAGTGACCTTCAAAATGACTTAAAAACCATGATTTTACAAAGCAACTACACTCTATTTGTATCCTTATCACTCCAAATCATCAACAGAGTCATGATCAATCTCATCTATGAAGCGTATTAAAAGCTAAGGATTTAGAGTGACTCTGTCATTTCATTTTTTTCGAGATCTTGTTCAAACCATATAATGCAATCTCATCTTGAAGCGTATTAAAAGCTAAGGATTTTGAGTGACTCGTATACAATTCATTTTTTGTCATTCATTATATGGTTTGAACAAGTGTGGGAAAAATTTATATTTTTATTATGAATTTTATGTTCATCGATCTATGTTAAACTAATCAGCAAAGCTTTGGTCCTCTGATTTGTAACGATTTTGAGAAAAAACCTAACTTTTAATCACCATATCTTAAATGAATTTTCATGTTGAGGTGATCAAAGTTTGATCAATTATTCTCGATACAAGTTGGTGTCAATTTTCCTTTTTATTATTTTGTATATTTGTTGCTATTTATGTAATGTGCAATTGTGGAGAACTTTTCAGATTATCAACTTTTGTGTTTCTGAGGTTTTCTTACAAGTAAGAAACATTACTTGATTAAAAAGTTCATAATGTCTTTTAGACTCCTGTGGGGCAGATGTTACACATCCACACCTTGGAGAAGATTCTAGTCCATCAATAATGGTAGTAGGTTTTCAATATAGATCATTGTTTGTTGTTGTTCTGGTTCACACAATTCATATGAGAAATGCTTATCTTAATATTTTAGGTTTGGTGCAAATGTCAGGTGGTTGCATCTCAAGACTGGCCTGAAGTCACAAAGAATTAACTTGGGGAAAACTTTTACAACTTCACACACCATGGATTAGGGACGTGTTCTGAATTACTAAATGATGAAGAGGAGAAAACCCTCTAGAGCACAATTTTTGCCTTGATTATTATGCATTTTATTAACACTGAACCAACCAATGAAATTGAAAATTCTTAGAAAAGTTACTGCTTCTCAAAATTAAAAATATGATTTTTGGAAATTCACTTGCTACTCAAAAATTTAAGTATGATATTAGGAAATTCGAATGATTATTTCATTTTGATTCTTTGCAGGGAGCTACTGATTTCTTTTCGTAGAGCAACAGGACAAAAGCCTCTGCGAATCATATTTTATAGGTAATTTATTTCATTTTGATTGGTTTTTGTGGTGAGATTTAGTTCTACATTTCTTATGTCTCCTTCGTGATAGCTTTGGTATTTATTCAGAGATGGTGTAAGTGAAGGATAATTTTACCAAGTTCTACTTTATGAACTGGATGCTATTTGCAGGGTCAGTTTCCTAATACTCACTATAGTACTTGCTATTCAATTGAGATAGAAACAACTCAGTAGTTAGATTGTATTCTCTTTGGATTTTGTTAAAGAAGACAGCTGAATGCTATACGAACTAAAATTTTTGTGGTGTCAATAGGCTTGTGCATCTCTTCAGCCAAATTACCAACCCTGGTGACATTTATTCTTGTTCAAAAGTGGCACCGTACTAGACTATTTGCAAACAACCATTCAGATATGCATTCTATAGATAGAAGTGGGAACATCTTGCCAAGTCTTCAATACATAATAAAGCAACTAGATTTCATAAATTATTTTTTTGATAATTGATTTGTTTAAATATTGCCCATCAAAAATTACTTAGTACATCTCATCTTTTTTCTGCACAAGAGCTTGAAGTTTTGAAGAATCTAATAGCGAAGAATCTGAAGAAGATAGTGTTCTTTTTTAAGTGAAAATGTGACTAGAAATTTTGTATATTGTAATATTTCACATGCAAAAAGGTCAAATTGTAAATAGAGGTGAAGCCATATGGATTTAAGTTTCTTCTTCATTATTTATAATGCTCTCGATTCCTCCTTTGTAACTGTAAAAATACTTGTTTGTTTTCACCTTTCTAGATACCCTTTACCAGGTTCTTGAAGATTCCAAAATATCTTGGGTTGACCCCACTCCAGCAAGTCCTAACTCCTACTTGGTTCACAGACCTAACTCCTTTCCTTTTTCTCCAAGTTTTAGCTTTACTACTATGGCAAAGCAAGGGGTGTTTTTCACCTTGAGGGTCTTCAAAAACTCCTTCTCTCCAACCATCATCACACTAGATGCATGTTGGATATCCTTCCTATCTTTTGGCAGTGGTCTCATGGTGTATTCCTTCCCATTTTTGGCTTAGAATTGACATCAAATTGCCAGGGCTTGCCTAACAATAGTTGACAAGCATCCATTTTTGCAACATCATGGACAATCTTGACTTTGTACTCCCCTATTTGAAATTGAACGTGAACTTGTTCATTTACTATGACCTACTACTCCTTATTTAGCCATGAAACCTTATAAGGGTTAGGATGAGGCAACTTCTTCAATCCAAGCTTCTCTACCATTTCTACTGAGGCTATATTATCAGTTGAACTAGAATCTACAATAACTTTGTAGACCTTACCTCTTACCTTGTAGAGAGTTCTGAAAAATGTATTTCTTTGGGGAGGTTCTTGCTCTATGACAGTCTTCAACAGGGTTCTATTGAACATTAGAGACTCTCCTCTCTCTGGATCAACATTTCCTCTTGCCCCTTGGTCACTTTGTACATCCTCCTCTTGATCCAAATGGACTCTCCTATTCCCTTCTTGGTTGTTGGTGCCCATTTTCTAAGGAAGTGCTTGTATGTAGCAAGTGCAATATGTAGAGGTAGAGATATGGAAGGTCAACTAAGTATTTGTTTCTTTTCATTTTTTATATTTCTTTATCTCTTTATCAATCTATCTCTCTATCTATACCTCTTTCTATATGTCTTGCTTTAGTATTCATTTCTATATGTGTCTTCCTCTTACTACTCCATCTACAGGTTGCAAACAAATCATCCTTCTTCCACCAACGAGTCATTCCATTCAAGAAAGACCATGTCTAATGATATCAACTCACAAAAAAATAGGGAGACAATTGCTAGACTATAGTCTAATTAAAAAAGAAAAGGTGATGGAAAATGTTATTGCCCTTGCAAAATTTCTAAGGGCTTAAAGACTTGAAGATATCTAATCACAACAGCTGAGCAACATTGTAGGCAACATGATCACATTGAAGGCATAAATGAATATCGTCCATTGGTATGTATTTTAATAGTTTATAAATTACATAAGACATGATTTGATGATGAAATCATGGTCATGGTTAATATAAGGTCATCATTTTCATATAGGTCAACGTCCCTGAGTTTCATGTTATGGACCATGACAATTCAGAGAATGTGGATTTCCAAATGAGGGAAGATGGAGGTGTGAATATTGAAGTAGAAGGTAATGATACCATGGAAGAAGACCATGATGATGAAGATCACGATGATCAAGATGATGATGATGATGATGATGATGATGATGATGTTGATGTAGAGCTTGATGTACCTATACTTGAGAAGGCACATGAGTCCCTATATGAAGACTCCAAAACAACTCTTCTTGCCGTTGTATTGTTGTTGGTGAACTTGAAGGTTATGAATGGTTTATCCAACATAGCAATGACACATATGTTAAGGTATTCCATCTTCTTTCATTATTTTACTCGTAGTTCCCTTAAAATTAACATTGGGTTCATGTAGCAATTAATATTCTTTAAATTAACAAATTATATTTTTAGTCCTAGGTTGATAGGTGAGTGTTTGTTACCACCATCAAACATTCTACCTTGCTCATACCGAGAATTATCTGCCATCATGAAAGATATTGGAATGGAGTATCAAACAATACATGCATGTTCGAACAATCATATTATATATCATAAGTAGCATGAATTTGCAACACAATGCCCTATTTGTCATATTAATAGATATCAATCAGATCGATTAACAAAAAGGGTGACTCGCAAGGTTCTTCGGCATATTCCCATTATTCCACATCTACAATGATTATTCAGGTGCAATAGCTTGGCATAATTTATGGATTACCTTGCACGCAATAGAAGTCAAGATGACATTATGTGAATGCCTGCAGATGGTTCAACATTTAAGAAAATAGAGGGAAAATGGCCACACTTTAAAGAAGAACCTTGTAATCTCAAGCTTTCATTGGCAGCAAATAGTGTCAGTCCTTTTGGAGAGATGAGATCTACTTACTCAGTGTGGCCTGTTTTTGTTATCAACAATAACATACCTCCTTGGTTGTCCATAAAGAGAGAGCACATAATGTTGACACTGATTGTTCCAGGTATTTTTTGATTTAGTGGTCATCTAAATTAATTTATTATTACTAATATATCAAAATGGTCATAATAATTATGTAATACTTTTGTTCATTCAACTAGGTAAGTACCAAGTTAAAGATATCAATGTATATATTGAACCCCTTATCGATGAGTTGATGGTGTTATAGAATGGGGTTACTATGTATGACATCTGTAGACCAATAAGACAAAGACAATTTCAATTTCATGCAATGTTTGTATGGATAATACATGATGCCCCTGGGCTAACACATTTTTGTGGTATGTTCTCTTCTTAACACCTCTTTTTTGGTATGTTAAAGTTAACACATTTAATCCAATTATACATGATCTTGTAGGTCTTTAGACAAAGGGAAAAGTTGCATGTCCAGTTTGTGGTCCAAAGATGAAATCTCATCATTCAAAAAGTTTAAGAAAGCAGGTGTTCGATGAGAATAGACACTTTCTACACAGAAATCATAAGTACCAAATTATCAAAAAACATCTTTTCAATGGGAAAGAAGAGACTATGTCAAAGTCACAGAGAATGAAACCTCGCCTATGGAAGTTGGCATACAATAAAATAAATCATTGAGGTAATGTCATTCTATCTGATGGCTTTTGTTTCAAATTTATATTTCAATATTGTGTTTTGTTTACTGATGATGTGATTGATGCTTGTGAAGGTCGTCAAGGCATCAATGACCAACTTCCAAAAGGAATAAAAATTTATCCTATGCAATTTACTAGGTTGTCATACTACGAGCAACTCCCAATTGTGCATTTGTTTGATTCTATGCATATTGGAAAGAATGTAATAGAGACATTATGGAAAATCTTGGATGGAAGGCGTGACAAAGACCAAATTGTCAAAACTTGTACTAGCATTGAAGAATCCAACCATGCAATGAAAAATGGCATTTAATCAAATATCAATGGAGACCAGATTGATACAAGTGCCCTTAGTTGGTTATTGTCAAAGTAGTAGAGCAATGCTATAAAAGAAGTCATAAAAAAAAATGATTTCCTATAGGATTTGCTACGAACATAAACAATCTCATATCAAAGAAAAGTGAATTTGGGCCAGGGTTGAAAACACACGATTGACATACATTTATTAAGGTAATTCATGTTATTTTGTATTCACTATATATTACATGTATTTTTAATTTCATTCTTTTATAAAATATTGACAAGATCATTTTACAAATATTGCAGTACGTTCTACCTCTATCTCTCCCACACCACTTCGCCAACAATGTCAAACAGGTTATATATGATCTTGGAAAATACATGAGGTGGTTTTCATCTAAAGAAATCAATAAAGAAGATATAAAATATTGGAAGCAAAAAATTCCTCTTCTGATGTGTGAAATGCAAGTGTCTACCTCCAAGTTTTTTCAATGCACAAGAACACTACCTCATACATCAAGTTGAGGAGATTGAATTGTGTGGACCTTTACCAACCAGGTCAATGTGGATGGTTGAGAGGCACTTGAAATTTTTGAAAGGCTTGGTTTGACAAAGAGCACATCCCGAGGGTTCTATGGTGGAGGGATATATGGTATACCAGACCATGGTGTACATTAGCGAATATCTTCCTAAGTTTGCAGCAAAGATCCATGTAGATTATATTTGGGACCCCAACTTAATTAAAAAATTTGAAGGGGAGTACTTGATGGGAAAAGGTAGATCGAGGAAAGTGAGACGTAAATCTAAGATGTTATTGTATTTAATTAATTCTTATAAATATTCAATATAAGTTATTTATAATTGGTGTATTTTTTTTGAAATAGGTGGTCGAGAATGGGATGCAATACATTTGTATATTGCGAACAATCTTGATTGGATGACGAAATAGATTGAACGATGTCAACAAAATGGTTGCTCATTAACATGGGAAGGTGTTGCTTCATTGGTTACAAAAGCTCATCATAATGGAGATTCCAATGTTATGCCGATGGTAGTTGATCTAGTAAAGGGTTTAAGAGGTGGAGAGGTACGTATAAATTTATTAATGATCATAACTTGACGTATGTTTCGTATCAACTCACGATGCAAATAATTTATACACACTTCAAAAATTGTAGATGAAGCATCACAAAGCTATGTACTATCATGGCCAAAAATTTCATATAAAAAAGTTGGATGACATAAAGAAAACTTATGATTCTAGGATAACTGCAATTTTTGAGGTCACTAATATATCATCTAGAAACAACATACATCCTCAACAATCTCAAAATCAATACTATGGCATCTTGGATGATATAATTGAGTGTGAATTTAACACCTTCAAAGTAGTTCTATTCATCGTCAAATGGTACAAGTTACGACTAAATTAAAATGATTCAGATAGAACGGTTATTCAACATGATAATAGATTTACAATGATTAATACAAGGTCATTTGAGCCATTTGGAGATGCGCCCTATTTTCTTCCAAGCCAATGCGAGCAAGTGTTTTACTCAGAGGTTCCACATAAACAGGGTTGGTCATTTTTTGTTAGACATGATCGAAGAGGAAGGCCGATAACGTATAATGTTATGGAAGAAGAAAATATTGAAGATGATGAAGAAGCAGATGATGAAGATCAAGATGATGGTGATGATGATGATGGTAATGACGATGATGGTGATGGTGATGGTGATGGTGATGGTGATGTTGATGGTGATGGTGATGGTGATGGTGATGGTGATGATGATGATGGTGATGATGATGATGATGGTGATGATGGTGATGATGATGGCAATGATAATGGCGATGATGATGGTGATGATGGCGATGATGATGATGATGATGATGGAGAAGAAGAAGAAGAAGATAATCAATGCCTACAAATGTTGTCACCCCTTCTGTTGATGATCTTGCATTCCATATATAAGGTAAATTTGTTCATCTTTATGATGTTGCATATTGTTCATTTCGTCTTCTAAGTCATTTGTAGCATACACGTATCATGTAATTTTTAGCTAACTTAAGATAAATGATTAACATATGCAAAAAAATTGATTACATATTTATTGTGTTCATTTCTAATGATTACAACATATGTTACTTATAATTACCAATGTTTATATTGTGTCTGATTATCAACCTTTTTGCAAATAGTCAATTGACTACAGGTACATCGTCACCCCTTCTATTGACGATCTTGCATTCCATATATAAGGGAAATTTGTTCATGTTTACGATGTTCCCTATTTTTCATGTTGTCTTAAATGTGTATCATGTAATTTTTAGCTAACTTAAGGTAAATGATTAACATATGCAAGAAATTTGATTACATATTTATTGTGTTCATTTCTAATGATTACAACATATTTATTTATAATTACCAATGTTTATATTGTGTCCGATTATCACCCTTTTTGCAAATAGTCAATTGACTATAGGTACACTGTCACCCCTTCTGTTCACGATCTTGCATTCCATATATAAGGTAAATGTGTTCATGTTCACATGTATCATGTAATTTTTAGCTAATGTAAGATAAATGATTAACATATGCAAGAGATTTGACCCCTTTGGCATGGATCGTGCATAGTGACATGGATCAGCAGGCATAAGTCAATAAATAAACATAATTTTATTATATTCTTCTTGTTTATCACTAAGCATGTATGTTATAAATAGACATATTATATAATCATATAATGTATATATAGACAAAGAAGGTCCATATAGAAATATAATTGTATAATCACTTTCAACTTATTACGTTTTGTATTTGTCACTTTCACTTTCTATTTGATGGATTACATGACCCACCAAATAGGTACTTGTTAGATCTATCTACATTGAATGAGGGAAATGAGGAAATGGTAGATGAAAGCTCTGCATGTAGTATGGCTAAAATAGGGAGATCAACTAGAGGTCAAAACATTAGAAAAAAATTTGATAAATGCATGCAATTTTTCCTTGCTACTGGGGGGTCATGTTCTTATGATGATGAAACCAAAGGCACCATCAAGGTGCCCTTTTAGTACACACACATTGAAAAAGAATGGATACCCAATGAGCTACCTCCAATTAACATAGATTTTTGTGTTAATGAGAGGATATATCGCATTGCTCCATCCTCACTACATGGTTTGGGCCTATTTTCCATGGATGGAATAAAGGTATGTTACAAAAAAGTTGTCAAATTATTCAAGTATGTCAGTCCATGTTACAATTACAATGATTGGATGTAGATTGTTCGATATAAAAAAAGTATGTGTAGGTATGCACTATCAGCTAATTATATACAATGAAAAGAAAATGTTCAAAGTAAAAGATTTTCTATGTACATTGATGGGAGACCAAAAGCAATAGGTAATATTGTAGGTTTTTTAAATAGTATGCGACCTTCCTCAACTAGTAAGCAACCCAATTGCATATTTGAGGCACATGAGGAGAATGAATTTTTTTTTTGTGCAATAAAATCAATAAGTGCAGGGGAAGAACTGCTAATAGGTTACCATTTAAATCACATAGATACAAACAAAGTTACTATCATGAGGGTTGTAAGTACTATATACGATTTTTTTAATAAGTTTTTTTTTGTTGTTTATTGCTTTCAGTTAGCTGAATTTTTTATATTTAATCTTTGTGACAGGATGATGTGGATCTGACAGATGATAGAGGCCACCAGGATGCTACTCCTACCCCTTCTTTAGCGAGAGTAAACCTTATTGAAATTGTACAAATTAGATAGTTGAAAAATGTTATATTATTACGTTATTTTATTTATGATTTTTGAGTTTTTATGATAGTTTTACTGATATTCCTCTCATAATTTGATGTTCAGGATAAGGGTAAAGCACTAGCAGTAAGTACCGAGCCACTAGCTACACCTTCTAATGAGGATATTGCTGAAACTCCCAATGTAACAAAAATGTTGAAGAAAAAAAATTTAAAAATTAATTTAGAAATAATAAAAATTTTGAATGAGGCAAATATGGAATCTGAGGAGATGATGAAGAGGCTATCAGATTTGAGAGCACAAGCTTGTTGTTATGAAGTAAGCAATAATGAATCTTTAGTTATAACAAAAGTTCAATAAAGATTTATATTTTATAATCTTTTATGTTGTGAAGTAAAATATGTAATATGTGCAAAAACACTTTATTGATGCAATTTTTTTAAAGAGTTGTAAGAAACTTTAACTACTAAATTCTTGTTATACAGGATTTTTTGGCAACTGATCCACAACCTAGTCAAGGACAACTCGGTGAGGCCAGTAGTAGTAGAGTTATGATTGCCACTAGTAAAATAATCTTTTAGTTGACAATTTACAAGGAATTTTTTATTTCAAACATTCAAAACTTCTTAACTCTTACTTTTATTATTTCAGAATGTCTTTGCTAACAATGTATTGTTCAACTCATCCAATGCAGGAGACTCCTACGAGGTTGACAGACGCCTGTACGAGATTGTCAACTGCAATGTCGGCAACAAGGAGACGTACAACTGGTAAATCCTTATTTTGCTATATTTGGTTTTGTGTTAATTATGAGTTGATAATTTTTACTTTAATATTGGGTGCATCACATAGTGTATTATTATTTTTGTCATAGGAGATGCAACATCTGGTATGCTGCCAGATGCGGATCATAGTGCATGTATTGTTGATAATTCACCATCATTTCCTAGAGCTACCTATGTTTCTAGCATGGGAGCTATGTAGGCATTGTTGTTGATTGAGGATGATGAATCAATGCCTTTGAAATGTCCTAAAATTCTACGTACTTTAAATAATTATTTTTTATATTGTAATAAGGATTTTCTTGCAACACGTAAACATGATAGGAAGTGGTGAATGCAAGGGCTTTTGATGTGGAGTGATGCCTCATGACCTTCTTTAGTATGTCATATTGTGCAAGTTTTTTAATTATTCTAGAATTCCTTTTTATTAGGGGTTTGGTATTTATACCAGTAATTCTCTAGTTTAGTAATTCAATTTGAGCTATGAAGTATTTGATTCAATACCCGCAGTGGTTTTAATTTGGATTGCTCAAATGGTAATATTGCAGATACTTCTTTTTTGGTCAATTTTGGTCAAGTTGACCCTCCAAACCTGAAATAGATCACTAAAAAGATGAAATATATCTCATTTTATGTATTTGTTATTCACTATGAAAAGTATTCTTCACATGATTCATTTTAATGGTTCTTATTATTAATTATCCCATGACATTTTTTGTAGGAAATGATACATTTTATGGGAGGCTTTACGACCTCACGTTGTGAAGATTCGAGCCCACCATACATATAAGGTGGAACATCATAACTAAACTAATTTTATCCCACTATTTTTTTTTCATATCATTAATTGGTGCAACATTTTTCCTTTCATTCGGGTCTTTTCTTATACTAGCTATATCTAACAATTTTGTATTTTTTCTTAAAAGGTGGAACTTCCAAATAAAAAATTAAAAGATGAGCTCATCAAAGATATAGAGCATGAGTTTGGTAGTAATATTTTTGATCATAAGAAATTGTTACAAAAAGCTTGCAAACATCTTAAGGTTGTGAGGGACTCATATAGAAAGAGCCTCATCCTAAACTTGAAGTATGAGCATCCTCCCTTTGTTTCAGTGCTGAAGTGGAATGAGTTCATTTTGGATGCAAAGAAGAAAGGGGAAGGTCGAAAAGAAAGTACACCAGCAAATTTGAAAATGTATGCAATAGTATTAACTACTAGTACATTAATGTGATAATGCACTAATTAGTACTGATCTTTATATCTATATCATCTAACATATTTCAAACTTTTCATAGGTTGCAGGACACATCAAAGGCAACAAAGGCCAAGCTAGAAAAGGTTGGGCAGCACAAACTTGGCTCTGGGGATATTCTAAAATCAAAGCACGAGTTGTAAGTAGCAATAAATGAATTGTAGAGAAAAAATATTTATAAAATGCAAATAATTTTGTTAATTAATAAAAAATGCAAATAAAATGTAGGGTGCTGATTTTAATCTAGAGGTCACAGAAGAACACAAAAGAATTGCCTTCAAGCAAGGCTATGCAGTCGTGGCTAAATGCCTACGGCAAGCTTCCATTGCCCCAACCAAACAGTCTCCTGCATCATGTGCACAGGTAAATATGCCAAAAAATATTAGAAATTGAATACTTGAGCAACAATCTATTTGATAATAATGTGCATGACATTGTAATGCAACCTATTAATTGTGACACAGATCATATGTAGCATCATGAAGCCCTTGATGTGCATTGTACTGTCGATGGAGGTGTTCATTTGCTATTTAAAACTAATTATGTAATTATTAATAAAATTTAACATCTTTAATTGAACTTAGTGTAACCTTTTTGTGTTGATGATATAGAATCATGTCGTGCTGAATGAGTGCTAGAGGATGTTCAGACTGATCAGCAGGTAGATCATGTCACACATTCAGGTAAAGAAAATCTATGTTTTGTTCTTTTAAATTAATTTTTGATTTATAGTTCTTTTACTTAAATAAAAACTCATAATTCACTAATATAAAATGGTGTGAATTTAACTCATGAAGTACTTGTTATTGCAACAGACCCCCCTTTGGTGCAGCGGCCTCATGATGTTCCTGAATGCATGAGGACGAGACATGCATTAGAACTAGTAAAGGAGGGGGATGACGAGGACATTAATATTCCTCTTAGAAATTTTATGAAAAAAAAACAGCAAGAAAGCCAAAAAGAAATGATTATTCATGAATGACTTATTCTTGAATATTGTTAATGAATATTATTCATTAATGTTGGGTGTTAATGAATATTTTGTTAATGAATGTTATCATGTGATTATAATGATTGAATGTTATATTTAAAAAATGGATGAATGAATGAATGTTATTAAATGTTAATGGAGAATTTAGAGTGATGTTGGGGGGGGGGGGGGGGGGGGGGGTTGGGCAAATGAGCTTCCACCTTCACTTGGTTGGCCCTATTTAGTAGAGAATATTTAACTATTCTCGAAACCAAGTGAAGCTCAAACTTTAAAGATAAGCTTATAGCTAATAGTGACAACCAACTAGCAAGTCGAAATGAAGTTCTTTGTTACAGGTACCTTTTTAGTTTTTAAAGCACGATGTCATGTTTTAATATCGTGTAGTCTTTTCCTTAAGTTAAAGTATTCTTTTACCATAACAACATAATTTATGACCATTTTAGTAACTATTCTAACATCACTTTATGAAAAATCTTGTTTTGGCAAAGATGGCGATAAATGCTGTTGTCTATTCCTTGGGAGATTGGATTGCATAGGTCTGTATCTCAAAATGATTTGTATGTGGTAGAAATGCATACTTACAACCATTTCATTCTACATTTAAAAACATTGATGATAATATTGCTTGTTTCAATTTATATTTCTGTCTACAATCATTATAAACATTGCAACCTTAGTAAGCTTTTATAGGCTATGAAGAACATAGTTGAATACTACAATAATTTTGTGGTTAAGCATTTGTGTTTTCCCTACTCATAGTCCAATTTATTTACAGTTTGGAAGGGTACAATTAGTGCACAATCTACAATTTTATACTCATTCATATATTTATTTCATAATCAATTTTGTCATTGAGTTTTCTTGAACTGATTTGTAATAATATCTTTAATCTAGGGGCCTCTAATTTCAACTTCAATGGAAGAAAGAAGTTCAATACAAGAACACATTAGAAAGTCAAATCTATGAGTGTTGAAGATTCCTCCAATGTATTTAACTATATTACCTACTGTATTCTTTACATTTAACTATATATGTTGTTCTTTGATAACCACTCATCTCGTTATATGGCAGGCTGAGAAAGAGAACAGAGAGAACAAATCATTTGGTTCGATGTGCATAGATGATAATATTACAAGGATAAATATGTTGTTCTTGGAAATTAAGAGAAGATATTCATCCCTTTCTGGTTATGATACATGTTGGTCTTTAAATATTCTTTTATATAGTTTGATGATATTTTCATAACGATCATGTAAATGTAAGAGACATTTATTTGTTGGTGCAGTGCTCGGTGCTTATCCTATCAATTTGATTATTGGCCTCTCCATGGTAAATCATTTGGAGAGCTTGGGTATAGCAAGAAATTTCAAACATGAGATAAAAAAGGTTCTAGATGATGTCTATAGGTAATTGGGAGATATTTTTTCTAACTAATTGTAGTACATTTTATGAATTGATTTGCATATTGTTTGAAATAAATGTTCTTCCTGGGAAAATTTTGGATAGAGAATGAAATGGGTGAAGGAATGCCATTAGCATCAAACATAATAACCATTTATAACAGTTAAGTCTTAATTTCACATAATTCTTGTTTCTAGTATATTTTATTCTATTTTTTAAGTTAAGAATTTTCTTTTATTTGTATTGAATTAGTCTTTTTTGGTAAAGTCAATTAGATTACTTCTTATTTCTTTTCTTAGTTTATATATATAATATGAATTATGTTCAATCTAGAAGAAATATATTTTATAAAATTGAACAACAACTTTAAAGAGTTATACATTGTGTTATGATTGATATTTAAGATTGAGTGTTTTGATTGTAAAGGACAAAGAGAAAGATGAACATTATGTATAGATTCATACTCAGTGTCTAGACACAACCTAAAACCTTATTATCTTCAATAGTGTTTTAGGATACTATTCTTAGATAAATACTCAGTGTCTAGATACATAATATTCCTAACATCCTAAGACCTTGTTATCTTACTCATGAATTCTCTAGAAAGGTGGTGTAGAGCAGGGTCCTTGTGGAATGCCTCACGATGACCTTGAGTGCACAAAGCTATATCACTAAGCTTGGATACATGTACTAGTCCATCCATGAGAGCTCCAAAATCAAAAAAAGTGCCAAATGATTGTATTCTTCTCACTATCCCTATAAAAATTGCACCACGAACTAAATCTTCATTTGGCACTCTTGGATTCCCATTCCTGCTAATATTTCTAGTGGGTACTGACTATCCTAAACTGGAAGGATCCTCAACAACAAGTGATTCAGTTTCTGATAATGAACCAGGCACATATGATTTATCGCCTTCTAATGGCTTATCTAAATCTCCACTTTGTCCAAGAGCATCAATATTTGGCTCCTCAAGTGTCACTTCATTCCCAACTGATGCTAAAATTTTGTGTAATAGTGAACCATGTCTTCTATTGGAATATATCTCTTTCTGATAAAAAGTGAAATTATTTGAAAATGATATGAAAGGTAGTGACTTATTTGCTATTGTAGAATCTATATAGAGAATTGAAAATTTCTTTTAAAATGGTTGATATCTGTTTAATTTCATTAATATATAATGATAACATAGGCTTATTGTTTGTTTTTTTAACAAATATTATACTACAAATAGACTGACAGAAAAGAGTGATGTATAGTTTTGGGATTGTTTTGATGGAAATTATTACTAGAAAACATCCTCACTTTGTAGATGACTCAGTATCTTATGGTGAACATATACAAATCACTAATTGGGTGAGTATAATGTATTTCTTTTCTCTTTCTTTTATTTTTAAAATTTCAAGTACCTTTATACTGACCTTATATTGAAATCTATCCAAGTTTGAAGAGCCTCCATTCTCCTAGCCACTAGCAATGAACAACTAAGCTTCCATTTTTGCAGCCTCTGTCACGGGTGGTCATAGAATTGCCATAGTGCTGATGCATTTCAATTTGCTCTATAATTTTTAGCTATTTTATTTATATTCCAAGGGTAGGATTGTGCAATAAGCTAGAAGGAGATATATTGACCTTATATTGAAATTTGTCCAAGTTTGAAGAGCCTCCCTTCTCCTAGCCACTGGCAATGAACAACTAAGCTTCCATTTTTGTAGCCTCTATCATGGGTGGTCATACAATTTCCATAGTGTTGATGTATTTCAATTTGCTCTATAATTTTTAGCTATTTTGTTTATATTCCAAGGTGAACTTTAGTATTTACACCATTGTTCAAATATTTCCAATACATATGTTGAATTTTCAGCAAAAATTGAGCCAAGCAAAGGATGATTCATGATAGCTATTCAGGTGTTATTGGTAGAGCTAAAAGTTAGAATTTAATTATTTGTTATATTTAGAAACATTTATCAATTAAATGTGCTCAATGTTCTCTGCTCTCAAACCTCTTTTTTGTATGTAGTGAAGCCCTACAAAGGAAATGTCCTACTGTTCTTTAGTCTATACCTAGATGCTACAACCAATGATACCAATCTGCATGGTAGTTGCCCTGTTATATGTCAATGAAAACCAACTTTTTGCTCAATATATCTGTTTAATAGTCATGGAATTTAGCTTTATACCCAAAGATTGCATTATTTTGAAAGATTCTAAAGCCTTTTTATAAATGTGTAAACTAAATATTAATGTTATGTAGTCCTTATATAGGTATGTGTATATGTGCAGATTTAAGACAACGAGCTTTGTATTTTTTTTAAATTACCATGTTAAAAATAAAGGAGAAAGAGTTTCAATTTTACAAATTTTTATGTATAGTTTTAATTAATACTCCAAATTTAACATGTATATTTTACAAATATAACATATTCGACTGCTTCTCAAGCATTTGGGTTGCAATTCTATTCTCACTTCTCCAACTTATAGTTTTAGTTTATATGCAAGTACTTTTTGATTTTACAGATTGTATAAACTATTAGTGTTGGAGCTCTATTTCTCATGACAGATTTTGAATTTTTGATCTCTTCATGTATAAATCTTTCAGGCTCTAAAGAAATTTCTGGATGGAGATGCCATATTAACATTAGATCCAAAAATAAATAGAAACCCCGCTACAAACTTGGTGATAGAGAAAGTGCTATTAAGGAGTGGTTAAAAGGCTTGGCAGTGATTTAGTTTTGATCAATCAGGTACGCTTCATGTGTCTTGCCTTTGTCTACTTAGAATTTAGCTCTTGTTTATGGCTTGTTATTATGAGCTTTATAAGTTTATATAGTTCATTTCTCTATTAAAAATTGCTATTACATTTTGGTTTTCTTTGTGTTGTACATAATTGAAATTAAACCCATTTATTTCTTATTACAGGACCACATTAGCCTTATGCTTGAGAAAAGAAGAGGAAGCCTCATGTTATAAGATTAGAATGACAAGAGCCATAGGAGAATGTCAAAGATAGTCACCATGTGCCTATTAGCAATAGGCACATCGTGACTATCTTTGGCTAATAGGCACATCGTGACTATCTTTGGCTAATAGGCACATCGTGACTATCTTTGACATTCTTCAATTAGGAATTCTCTTTTAGTTGAGCTCGCAAGGGAGATCAGCTAGCGAAGATGCTCTGTTAGCGCCTTCAGAATCAATAGTAAAGTGTGGTATGGGACCTCCTCTAGATAATGGTACCATTGGATCAAATCCAACATTAAGCAATCAAGGTTTAGAACCAGCTCCAAGGTACTTCATCATATTAGAACATGGCAAATGGTTCTTTGTACTACCTTTTTATGTTTATCGCTTACCTATCTGCAACTCCACAATCGATATTGACAATCTCTTGCCCTTGCCATGCAACTTAACTACTTTACTTTTATTGATGCAGCTAAACTACGAGTGCCTTTTGTGTTCTTGGCAAATCATAAGCTTTCAACTTTTGTGAAGCCATTACGGATGCAAATGAGCTACAACTAGTGAGGTGTCAATTTTAAGGCAATTTTTGTTTCTATAATGTACAGTTCAATTGGTAGAAATATTTCATCTAGAGGTGTCAATTGATAGATTGTTAACTTTTCATGTCATTTTCTACTTTGGTTGGGTAGTTCTCCTTGCATTTGTAAATCTTGCTACAGTCTTTAGCCTAATGACAGTTTGTTATTACATCATCCAGGGCGATAACATAGTTGACTTAAAACTTTGCATTAAAGAAAACATCAAGGGATAATATTTGAATTGTGGATATTTGTAAATTATGCTGGTTTTAGACATATTTATAGTTATAGTTATAGTTATATATGCGCTCTTATGATGATGTGATTGGGACTGTAAGTTTTTTTGTCACGTTTATCTGTTTGAAAAATAGAGATTAGTTAGTGAAATTATTGGCTTTCATTCCTGATAAATAATTCTTTCCTAATTTTATTTTTCCCTGCAGTCTTCACAAGAAATGGTGTCTCAAGAACCAAAATTTAGACGGGTTGTGCCAATTATTGCAAAGGCTTTGCTCTCATAGGAGCCTTTTAAACTGCACAAAATTTGAGTTGTAAAGCATAATTGCTTAGTGGAGACTCAGAATATCGTGCACATTTCTTCCTCCTTCCCATTGTTTTGTATGAAATAAATCATGTGATGAATGAAACAATGGTGTGGAGGTAGAAATGTGTACGATACCTTGACTCTCATGCACTGAGCAATTATGCTTTAGAATTAAATTTTGTGCAGAAGGCTCCTATGAGAGCAAAGCTTTTACAATAATTGGCACAACTCGTCTAAATTTCTACCTAGCATTGGTCTCAATTTTGATGCACATGTCTTCCCTTTGACGTCGAATGTATGGCACTGGTGTAGAAAATTAAGGGGTGTTGGTTGCAATTTTGATGCAAAATTGGTCATTTGGCTGTCACAGGTGAAGGGGTTTACGTCAAAATTTCAATCAGTGACACCCACAAAAGGGAAAATAATAGTTCAGGTTGGACTAAGGAAATCGATGAAATTCATGTCGATAACTCCACCTTTATGAAGTCAAAATTTTGACGCAAAATGCCTGGGTCTAAAAAATGACTAAAAAAATTGACAACAAGTTTAGTCGCCTATTCAACCTACTCTGGTCACAATTTTGACCTTTTCGTGTCGAAATTTAAGCGTAAATTTACTAGTGTCCCTGGTGGCTCCTCTAGTTGCTCTTGATTCTAAGTGGCCTTCCTCTAATTGGGACCTCAAATGGTCCTTCCCTTGCCTGGATTTAGCAATCTCCCCTCCTAGGCTAGAGGGAGAAATAAATGCTCCTACTACTGATGATAGGTGGGTTACCCCTAAGCCATCCCATAACCCCGCTGTTGTATGGAGTTTTAATGATAGAAATCCTCCTCCCTCGGTTCGCACTACCCTTGTGTCTTGGGGGCTTTATATTGTTGTGTTATATTTTGATGTTCAGACTTCAGCCTCTGAGCTTTATATTTATTTTTTAAAGAGTAGATGAGTTATCGGCCTCAGGCCATTTAAACATACACGAAGTGATCTTGTATCCCTAGGCCCCTTTTTTGTGAGTATGTAAATTTTATATTTAATTAATAGAGAAGAGATTGTTCATCAAACAATAATAATAAAAAATGATAACTAAAATCATTGGATGTTGGTCAACTACCCTCCCAACTTATTCCTTGAGTCTTCCTTTCATTGAAAAGACTTCAAATAACCTTTATTAGCTCAACATCATTGAGAGTTTTCAAAAGAAACTCTCTACATGGAAAGGATATATGTTAATCCAAATAAGAAAAATTCAACCATTAAAACCCTTTGTATAAAACATCCTTATTTGTTATTGTAAGAATTTTCCTTAGGGCAAAATAACACCAAGATCAAGAAGCTCAAACACTAGCACAATATGGACAAATAATGGATGATCAGAATAACAATAATGAGAATATCATATGTGTACATACACACTAGAAGTGCCTGTATATAAAGCTCTCTAGAATGACTAGGAGTTAGCAAAGTGATAAGCCTCACAACTAAGCACATGTCCACCAAGAGTAGATTACCCTCCATTGAGCACAAAAGTTAGTGTGATGATGACAGGATAAGCTTAACATAGGTATATCTCGTAAAGAGATGTTGTAGACAACATGTGCTTAATTAGAGTGTGAACGATTGTGTTGTATACATGACAACTCAGATGATTATGCAAACTCCTATGTTGTCAATAAGACAACTCATCTAACTATGCATACTTCTAGGTGTCTATATGATAAATAATAAAATAATACATTTAACCTAAGTAAACTTAAGTAAAGTGTAATAATAATTAATTATTTACACTAGCAGTTATCTCTATTTATTTAAGATGCTTGCCTATATAGTAAACAAAATTGATTAGATCCAAAGAAAATTCATGTGAGAAAAGACTAAAGTGAAATAAATAATCTATCGTGTTAGTTGAGAAAAGAAAAAAGGATTAAGGAAACTTAAATTGTTCACTAAGCCCTCCTCGAATAAGATTGGGTGGAAATTTTTTGAAGCCTTTGAAGATTGGTTTAAATTCTAGAAGTTGGGAACCTAAATGGAGAATGTCAAAAATTTATTCTTCATGTTGTTAACCTATTGATAGGGTTTTTTGTATATAATAATATTCTTAAAACAAGAAAGACTCTTAAAAAGGTTGTAAGAAAACTTGTGAGGATTGAAAGGATACTCTATTTTGGGAATATTTCTAGTTGGGAGACCACCCTCTCAAATATGTGCTTCCTAATTTGACCGTAGGAATTCTATTTCTGGGTCTTGGGGTTGAAACTACAAAATTGCATTAAATGATAAGAAGATTGGCCCAAGTGGAAGAACCTTAAAGCACTTCTCTAGCTCGGTGAAGTATAAAGGAATGAATTTTGTATTTCTTGGATAAGAGCTACTAACATAATTATAGATAATTATGCTAGCCAAGATTTCTCTAATTTTTATGAAGGGAGGAAGGATGACTGGTTTTGGAGAGCCAACCTTATCAATCACTTATATGATAGATTAGTCTCCTCTATGCTTGGAATTTCCCTTGGAAGACAAACTAAAAATTATTCCTAAAACATTTTTTTTGGATGGACTGTTGCACATAATAAATTCTCACTCTTGACGACTTGTGCAAAAGAGGTTTTCAATTTTTATGTATATTTTCAAATTCTTACTAATCAAATGAAAATATTGACTACATATTTTTTCATTACCTTTCTTCTCAAGAGGTTTGGTCTTTTATCAAACTTGATATTGTTTTCCCTTCCAATTTGATTGAGTTTATAATTCTTGGATTCATTGTCCTTACAATCATATTGTCATTAAGGGCCCTTGGATGGAGACTCCTCCTGCCCTTGGATGGAGACTCCTCCTATGGAGGTATGGTTCCTCTATCTAAGGGAAAATAAATTCAAAGATTGGAATATAGAAATAACTATGAGGTCTTCATGATCATTAAACATCAAATAAAAGAATATTAATGCTCTCACATTTGGATTTTCTAATAATATTCCTAGCCTATAGAAACTAAGGAGAAAAATAATGGAGAATCTAGCAAGATATAACTAGAATGGATTGGATAAAGAGAACTATCAGAGAAGGAATAGTTTGGAGACCTCTACTACAAGGATGGGTGAAATACAGTTTTGATGGGTTTCCTAAAGGAAACCATAGGAATAACAATATTAGCACCATCCTAAGGGACCCTAAATGTCACTTGATAGAATGCACGTGTATAAATGTAAGTACTAAATCCACTAACATGGTTAAGTCCATTACCTCTTAAAAGGGAATTAGACTTGCTAAAGATCAAGGTTTTAACAAGCTAAGAGTAGAAGGAGGTTCAAAACTAATGATAGATATAGTAATAGGGTACATCAAAGAACATTGGAAAATCATAAATCTAATGAGTAAAAGTATTAAAAAATTTAAAGTGCTTCCTTCAAACAAGGGTGATGCATGTTTACATAGAATTGAATATTGTTGTGGATTATATTGGTAATGAAAGTTTCCAAATTCAAAATTACAGTCATTGAAGAAGTTGAAATTTCCCATCAAATATTCAAAAAGATATATAAAATGAAGTTAATTATAATTAATAATAGTGAATTTTTTCATGAGATGAGGTGGAAAATATGTTCGAGACTTGAGATGAAATGATAATCATTATTCAATTTGATAATCAAATTTATATTGTATGACCAAATTTGGGATATTAGTTGAGGTGATGTGTTGAGATGACAAGCTTTCTCCCATAAGAGATGGAATGATTATTAATTCCATTATTATATAGTAAGCCTAAGTATCATTATTCAAGTAAAAATTCTAGGTGTCCCTTCCATTAAAAGAAATATTGCTAATGTTAGTGTGATCCTCTTTGAAAAACTTTAGAAATCATAAATCCTGCAAGGAAACTAAAATTAAACATGATAGTAATTGTTGTGGCTTCACAACACATGCCCCATTTTGGGATAAAAAATGGTGACCCCCTCTTCACTTTTTTAGGGCAAGGGATCACATCTCCATAATAGGGCACCTAATTGGGTGCTTTGATGAATATGGTCTCCCTTTGCATCTAGATAGGTATAGGATGTTTAGTTGACCAATCCTGAACAAAGTTGGAGAACCAAAAAGTCAAAATTTCCCCAAGGCAAGTAAAATGTGTGCACATACAGACATAGCACACATATGCACCCATTAGGGGTTCACAATGTGCACCCACAATGCCTAACTCCAAAAGGGTGTACATGTGCAACTCCTAAGGTGTGTTATGTGCATCTTTAAGGCCCTGCCTATAAATACAACCTCACTCTCACATACACTTACCTTTGTATCCTAGAGCACTCCAAAGCCACACATGCTAACCCTAGACCTTCACACATCTTCAATTGTTAGCTCACCCTAGTTAGATAACACTTAAGGTAGACATTGACGTGTGCACATGCGCACCCCACCAAGGTGTGCATGGTGCGTTATATGCACTGTTAAGACTAAAATTTTGAACCCTATTAAACTAAACAAGTTCAACAATCTTGCCTAACATGGGATTCATTTTTGCATGTGGGAAATGCATAACTAGAAATGAAACCTCCAGATTCTAGGCTGGTTCCTATTGGAAAATCACTAATAACTCCAAAAAACTAAGATGAACTTGTGAGGAAAAGGGATAGAACTTACTGAAATGAACCTAAAATCTTAAACTCTAAACTAGAGAACCAAGTGATGCACCAAAATGATATGAAAATTCAAATACTAATAACTAGGAGGGATTACTGGCATATCCAAATGAATACGAAACACTTCCTTTCTGTATAGGCTTGCATAAATATTTTGTAATAAAGTCATAGAATGAACCAACATAAGGAGGAAAACAGATGCCTCTCTTATGAGCTTCACTTTTTAAAACATGAACTACAACTTGCAAACAAACATACTTTTCTGCAACTAGGTGTTTGGGTGAGACAAAGCAACATGGAAAAATGATGATTCACTAGTTGTATTTATCAAATCACCTAAAAATACATAGAATTATAGAAAGAAAAGAAGGCTCCAAAATGGATTCAGATAACATAAAGTCAACCACTATCACTTGTATTTGATCCTTCCAAAATGAGTTACAAATTTTTTCACAAAAAAAACTAAGGACAAAACATTTGTCACATAAGCCTTCTTTGCATAATCAAAACCCCTTAAAATGAGTTCAAAAAGCTCCCTAAATATAATCCTAGCACTTGGGTCGAATTCAAGAAATAAGGCTACAAAACAGGAGTCAAATCTTATAAAAAAGATGACTCACTACCTAACAACTACACTAAGTCATAAGGAATCCCATGACTCATATCAAAATCCCCCAAAAATGCTCTAACTGGCCATAAAGACCTCCAAAATACTTGGTCAAAGTCTAAAGTCGACCCAAATTAAAATCCCTATAATCCCTCCTCATAATTCAAAAGATTTGAAACACCAAGTCTTCAGCTGGTATTTCTCCTCTTTCTCCTCCTTTAAACACATGTCAAGTGTTAGACATAGTAAAACATTGAATAGTTAAGGAACACATGTTTAAAGTTTTGCAAATTTTAATAAAAATATAAAATAGTTTATAATGTCACTATTATATATCTTTATTTTACATATGCTTTGCAAAAGAAGAAATAAGTTTTTAAAAACACTTATAACCCGTGGCATATACAAATATTGAAATGAAAATGGGAAATAAAAACCCACTTAAGTCCCCTACAGATTTCAAATTTCATGCAATGGAGAAAAGGAAATGTATTAGTGTGAAATACCCTAAAAATGATTTCATTTGCATTATTCCATTGCATGGAGAGAGGAGGGTCGGCTAGGGTTTGTGAGCGTGCTTGAAGTCTGCATTTTTCTCTTGTTGGGCACGTTTTTGCTGTATGAAGCTGCCATGGAAGTTTGTTCAAGGTATTTTCTTTGCTCTGAGTTTGAAGTCAATGGACCTTTATATGGGCGGCTTGGAAATACATGCTTGATTTTTTCCTTTCAATGTAAGAGTTGTATCAGCAAGAAAGGCACGTTGTTTCCATGTAATAATAGATGTCGGATACCTTTTTCACTTTCGCTACTATTGTGTTATTTTCTCTTGGAAGAAAATATGTTGCTGTTGTGAATGTTGATTTACTGCCTAGAGGTATGTTTTGCTTGTTGTTTTATAGCACAGATTTCTTACATATCAAAATATGTATTTCTTCAAGATTCCCCATATACTTCTCATGTTGATACCTGTGGGTTCCTCAATTCGACCATGCCAACCATATTGTTGTATGTTTAAGGTAACAAAAATAATTTCTTGTACAACCGCCTTCTAGTTGTAGCCTTGATTTGAAGTTACACAAATGGCTCTTTCATTTTCATTGCTCTTATAATATCATTATTTGCTAGTCTATTCAAGTATTCTGGTGTTGAATTCAACTAGTTCTGGCGAGCTTTGCTATAGATGTCGGGTGTTTAGATGATGACCCTTCAATATGTAAAAATGTTTCTTATTGATTGATGTCGGGTTTCTTTGGACATATGCTAAATTGAAGGATGTTGTTATATATTTTATTGTTTCTCTTCAAATCCAAGCTCTTCTACCTTCCATGATGCAATTTGTTCGACCACTGCTATACCCATTGTTACCAGCGAAGGTCATTTGCTCTAATTCAGGTCCCATTAATACAGTATTTGATGTTATTACATTTGATCCATTTTTTTCTTTTTTTGACACTGGTGACAAAGAACTTGCAGGTTGCCATTTATCCTGAAATATCCAACCCTCAAGGTTTTCTTTTGTGTTTCCTCTCTGTCTCCTCTAACGGTACTCTTTTACCAACAAATGGGCTTCCTGAATACTCTAAACGCTAGCCTATTTTGATGTGGAATGACTGCTTGGTACTTACCCCTAATTCAAACTTTGTTATGTACTCCACGTTCTCATCAAACATTTGCTCAAAAACCAAAAAACAAAATATGAGCATTTTCCTTTTGTTTTGTTTTTAAACAATTGAAACAATATTGCCTCATGTGACTTGAGCTCCATCAAGTTTGAATATGCCTGCCTATACAATGTACTTATCATGTCTCTTTTTACTGATGAAAGAATAAGAACTATTACCAAACACCCATGGTGACCTTGTAAATTCTATGTCTAAAGGATATGAAGGTTGCAATTCATTCGTTAACTCAACCCATTTGTACAGATTCCAAAACCCATTCTTCCTATCTGTAACAAAGAAAATTCCCCTTGTGGTAACCACTTTGGTTCAGTTGAATTCTAACAAATTGGGATCATTTCCAGCAAATACAGACTGGTTTCTTAGTCTTCCCATCTTTAGACAGGTAGCTAACCCAAAGTTCTATTTTGTCCTAAGGCATGTTTGGATGATTCTATTCAATCCATTGTTTGCTTCATCTCCTTGTTCACACGGCTCATGTTTTTATTGTTGAGATTTGATTGCTACTCCCTTTAAAGATGCTACAAGCCACTACCATTGATCTTTATTGCATTTTGAATTTAGTGAATGAAAAATTTTGCATATTCAATTCTTGTTGTCCACTACAACTCTCCTATTTTAGTTCAAATAGTGCATGCTTATGAATGTTTCTATACATGTGAGCAACATTTAAGTATTGGCATATAAGAGAGTTTTGTACCTTTATATCTGTTTTATACTGTTTCTCTGAAAGCCATAACAAGCCATAAGATAATATTCAATTTTCTCCACAGATAAATATAGATCCTCCATTTTCTTTAAATAACCTTTCTCCAATTGCAGGATATATGTATGCTGAAATGATGCTCTCCTGTTGTTATTTGTTCCACTTGTTATATAGCCCTATGGCTACTAAGTTGAGTATGATCCAAAGTGCTGATGGAAAGGAGATTTAAAAGAATATCTAACTCTATGAAATAAAACATGCAATGATTGCAGTAATTAGGACCATTATAATCAATTGCATTAATAGGAGTTCCTGTCTCCCTGTACTGTAGCTGTACATCCTTTTTCTAAATACATTTGTTTTGGAGTTTTTTGTAAACACATTTTTTAGTAGCATGTTTTACATTTGCAATGAAATTCCTTAACTCTTAGCATAGCCTGAAGTATTTTTCATTGATTATCTTTCATGTTTCCTACAGTAAGTACACGTTTGCAATCTGTATTATTAATCATTATGTACTTGTTGTAATCCTATAGCATAGTATTCTATGAGGTTTGAGCACATGCCCGTGACACTCACAAATGAATTTGATTTCTTTTAGCTTACTTTCTTTTGTAATGAAATGCATCAACAAAGAACATGTGTAATTGTAGAGATAGGTAGTCATTGCTTAGATCCTTCAAGATCTAACATCAGTTGGTTTCATGTTTTTTGCAGCTGCTAGAGAACATGGAGCTCAAAGCTGGATGAGTATGCTAGGGAAAGAGTTTATAACCAGTCAAAGCAACAGGCAATGACTGGTTATCTCTATTCTTATTTCTTTCATTCATATGTATCTGTTTGTGTATTTCCTTATGAAAGAAACTTGGTACAGTGAGCTATACTCAGGGCTTGTGTGAGATCTTTTCTGTTCAACATATTATTTCATTTCATTGTTTAGTAAAACATCAATGTATATTTGAAAGTAAATAATACAAGGACATTTCTATTGTTTGAATGAAATGAATGGCACTTCTGTACTTTCATTACATGTATACTTAAAATTTTACACATGTGCAAAATTTTAGTAACATGCACAACACATGCCTTCAATATGATGTCCCCCTTCTAGGCTTGACACATATGCATGTTGCGCATGTTCACAACATTTGCATATAAAGAAAATAACAAGGCACAAGCCCATAGTATGTGCACCCTGTGCACATGTGTAGGTGTGTCTGGTGTGCATGTGTGCCTTTTCAGGCCCTCTTGGCCAACTTTTCTAGTTTTCACAGTTATGTGGCTAGGTTCACATTAGTTTTTGCTAGTTGAGTCATACCAATTAGTGTCTTTTGGGATTTTGACATCAATATACTAACATCTGTCTTTCATATAGGCTAAAATGGCATCATCTACATCATTAATGGTGGAAAAGATAGCACCCAAACCAATCACCTTTAAGTTCCAAGGTGCATTGAAGAAATCATTGTTTGTGGACAAGCACTCATAAGTCTAAGATATAGAGATGGGCCACATTAATTAGAACACATTCCTCATTTTGTGTAACAAACCAAGGGAGAGATTAGAGATGATATCATCACTAATTCTAAGTGGGCTAGTGAATGTGGCCTCTTATCCCGTATCCATTTAATCCTCAAAATTGATCATGACATTGGTCCACCACTATGTGCCAGAGGAGAAGGTTGTAAGTGTTAGAATATATAGTCCACCAATATAACTAAGAGGGGGGTTGGGGCTGAATCAACTATCCAACTATTATCACAATTATCAACCTTGTTAAATCTTAACCATATCAACAATATAATAAAAAACCACAACATGAAACTCATGCACAATAACACCAAATATGTTAACTAGGGAAACCCTTGATTAGAGGTAAAACCCCGATGGGGATGGTACCCACAAGATGATGTACTAATATAAATATTTAATGTTAGAGTATGGACCCTATTAGGAGTCTATGAAAACATTCTATACATATGAGTCCCTGTTAGGAGACTTTGAATCCATGTTAGGAGATTCCAACCCTATTAGGCGTTGTAGAAGGTAGATGGACCCACTATCCAAATAGCTTCAGGGGCAAGACCAATGAATCCACTATCCAAATGATCTTTGTATTATTCCTTGTAGAATAATACAATTGAACATTACTACTCCTTTCTCTTTCTCTTTCCTATCCACCAGACTTCTACTTCTTCTGATCTCGATACAAGATCATAAACTTTGCATCCAATAATCCCTTGGATCACTTATTTGCATTTACAAAATACTTTGTTCTTATTTGCACTTCCTTGATCGCTTCACATTACACATACACTTTATAATCAAGGAAAATACTTTCCTTTATACCACATCCTCAAAAATTTCCTTGAGTTGGCCTTAAGGCTTTCCCATTTAATTATAATAGGACCACAATAAGATAATTAATTATTTTGTGATTACAATAACACTGTTGGCTCACAGTATACACAACTTCTCACACGTGTGAGTTTCAGACTTGCACACCTTTGGAAATCATCATTAGAGTATCCTCTATCATTATATAACTTTACATATCTAGATTATATCTCTATTAGAAGATATAATACAATCATTAGAAATTATTTCAAAAGTACTATGTTTTTGCACTGCTCTTTGTAAATCACTTATAATTGTCATATGTCTTCAACTTACATGAAGTGAACCTAGAAGATGTCTTTAAATTTGTGTCACCCGATCATCAAAACTCTATCCGTACGACCATGATCTATGTCTATCATTCTACCAATCTTTATAGAATTACTACTATGTTGACATCAATGACAAACATCGTCATGAATGCAACATGCCAATACTACCACATACTCTTCAATGCTTAGGATACACCCCAAAGGAATACCATTAGTATTCATGCTAAGAGTAAGAAGCATTACAAGGGAAATGGTTCTAGATATACACCCTGATAACATCAAGAAGGTTTTCAGCCTCCCACCTATAGATCAGTTCCAAAATATAACATATGACATAGCAGATGTACAAGGAACATGAACAAGAGGCAAAAGACATAGTGCAGGATAAGTACCTTAATACCCAACCCCTTGCTAATAGAAGAGTTAAAAGGGTTGACATGACCTAGGGGTACATGATTGATGATATCGGCTACAATATAGTGCTTTTTAGAAAAGTCACGGGAATCCCTGTGGCCAGTCAACTTGGGACTTGGAACATTCACTTCATTGAAACTATCAAAATGAGGGGATTGTCGATCAATTGGGCCACTATCGTTAGCAATAACCTAGACAAACAACTCACTTTGGTGACAACTGGCCCCCACTTTTATATGACTTCCTATCTTGTTTACTTTCTTGCAATGAGGCCAACTGATTACCCATGGTTAGTGAAGAGAGGGAGAATGAAAGATGCCAATTCTTAGTTGTACCTAGTGTACCCATATCTGGTATAAAAGAAGCTCTCATTCAAGATCCCAGAATATAGGTTGGTGAATAATGGTTTCATCTTTGTCATAATTTGATTCATTAAAGGTGACTATGCAAAGAGACTATTTTTGGAAGTCGTTGTTGGAGTAGCACAAGTAGGTGTTTATATATTTAGTTCAACACATGTACATACATCTAGATGCCCAGGACTCTCCTATGTCTAAAGAAGCTTCACTGCTATCTTTCTGACAGGTTGATCCTTCTAGAGATAGCTAGGCAATTGGCCTTAACATACGATAGAGTCATAAAGAAAAATATGAAGACACAGGTTTGGCCCATCATTATTGCAGCTTTTGAAGTAAAGTAAAAGCAATATATTTCCACATATGAGTTGAAGTGGGATCAATATCCCTTGGATGATTGTCAAGTAGCCTAGCCATACTTCGAAGACATTGAGATGGTGCAACTCCTCGTGGGGAATCAATTCATGCCTGATGCCTCACTTAAAGATTATTGGATGAATTGCATAGATGACTACGATGTTCGCATTAAGAACTATTATAGGATGAGTCTACACTTGGAAAAGAAATCACTCAATTTGAACATCCCTTTGAAGATCTGGAACAAAGATAATAAAGATGTGTTGGATCCACTATGTAGGGCCCATTTGCCGTTGCACCAAAAGCCATGACTGTTAGTGAATATGGAACACCACATAATTAACCACCTGTGGGCAGGGGAGCGCGTCGCATCACCCAACAATCTCCCCCTCGACGCGCATACCAGGTGCTTATGTGGGTCGGGAAGGCACCGGGGAGATTTAAACCCATGACCAGGCCAAAACCAGGCTCTGATACCAATTGTAAGGCCCATTTTCCGTTGCACCAAAAGCCATGACTATTAGTGAACATGGAACACCACATAATTAACCACCTGTGGGCAAGGGAGCGTGTCACATCACCCAAAAATCTCCCCCTCGACGCGCATACCAGGTGCTTACACGGGTCGGGAAGGCACTGGGGAGATTTGAACCCATGACCAGGCCAAAACCAAGCTCTGATACCAATTGTGGGGCCCATTTGCCGTTGCACCAAAAGTCATGACTGTTAGTGAACATGGAACACCACATAATTAACCACCTGTGGGCAGGGGAGTGCGTCGCATCACCCAACAATCTCCCCCTCGACGCGCATACCAGGTACTTACACGGATCGGGAAGGCACCAGGGAGATTTGAACCCATGACCAGGCCAAAACCAGGCTCTGATACCACTTGTAGGGCCCATTTGCCACCCATTTACCGTTGCACCAAAAGCCATGACTGTTAGTGAACATGGAACACCACATAATTAACCACCTGTGGGCAGGGGAGCGCGTCGCATCACCCAACAATCTCCCCCTCGACGCGCATACCAGGTGCTTACATGGGTCGGGAAGGCACCGGGGAGATTTGAACCAATGACCAGGCCAAAACCAAGCTCTGATACCAATTGTGGGGCCCATTTTCCATTGCACCAAAAGCCATGACTGTTAGTGAACATGGAACACCACATAATTAACCACCTGTGGGCAGGGGAGCGCGTCGCATCACCCAACACACTATACAACATGGATAGAATCTTTGAGATGCCAATAATGAATATCAAGATAGGTTGAGAGGAGAATGATGATATAAAACACAGGGCTATGAATGTCATTTAGTGAGCCTGAGATTGGGTGTGGAATCCCTTTCACCTTGAGCTGGTTCCCAATGCATTGACACTAGAGGTAGAGATCAGGCCCAAGAAAGGTTAAGGGACCAAAGTCACTTTCCCAACATACCTAGAGAAGTACATAGTACAATTGAAGATTGTCTAAATACATGAGCAGGAAGTGGCCTACTTTTGTAATGACAAGACTAAGGGGAAGAAAATAAAAAAAGGCAGTGTTGGAAGAAGAAGCACAACCCGAGGAAGCTCCCAGTGATGAAGCACTGGTTAAAGGGGAGGAATCTTAGGCTCCACCAATGCAAACTCAATCCTAGAAATAAGCCTCTCTATTGGTACCTAAGAGGGCTAGGACCAAGACAATGATAGTGTAGTAGAAAAGGAGAAAATGAAAGAAGAAGAAGAGTGCCTCATCTCCTCAAATTTCAAAAACTATACCATAGGTAGAAGAGAAAGAGAAAGGGGATGAAATTGAATACCTTCTGCTCAATAAGAGGACTCAGTTGGTTAGGGCGGTAGAAGATGAGAGACAAAGGAGTCCAACTCAAACACCTCCTTCCATTCCAGAACAACCAATCTAACTCAAAGATTCTATAGACCAGAAGGGTTGAACAGAGTCTATAGAAGGATATGACTTTGATGTCTTTGACCTCTCAGAGTTTGACTTTATGCCCACTAGGACACATCTGGAAGGTGCAGTAATAAGGGATACACCTTAAAGAGAATCCCTAGGTGTAGATAAGAACCAGTTACTTCCACTGCAACAAGGACCAATGGGATTGCCACCTCCACCACCATGACCTCCTCCTCCTCCACCAGAGCAAGAAGTTATCCCTATGCCCCCAACATTCACTTGATCAGACAATCAAACAGCTGGAGGGGATGACATTTAGAATTTGCATACCGATGAGGTTTTGGAGGAAGGATAGATTATCAAAGGGAGCAGACACCATAGGTAGCAGGGTCAAAAACCTCTACTCTGAGGACAATAACAACCACAACATTGATTAAGTCACCTAGGACAGAGAAGACCCTAGAAAGGAGTGATAGGGGTAAAAGGCCAGTCTCTGAAATAACCTTGTCATCAAGCCAGTATATGTCTCCTATGGGTACTACTCTGGCATGGTTAAAGCAAGAAGTATTGACTCAAAAAAGTAGATACATAGATTATATAAATACCGAGGGGCTGAAGGAATTGATAAAAGTAGTGAAGACACTGACACCTATTCAGGGTGATCCAAAGTAGCTTGCCTTTATCTTGAGGAATTAGAGCAACAATTAATATCACATATTGTTATTCCTCCTTAACATGCACATATTGAAGATATTTCCCCAAAATACTATCAAATGCATGAGGTAGTACTCGGGAAGGCCACCCATGACACGACCAAAGTTTTGAAAATAATAGGCCTTAAACAATTGTTTCAGACCTAGATGAAGACAAGGTCAAGATTTTGAAATTGAAAAGGCATAATGATCTACTTTGGGAATATGTAAAGGAGGTAGTAAGTTTGTTGGACCTTGACCATCCTAAACTCACATTAGTAGTTGTCCTTAACAAATGAGATCTAGCCACAAGACAAGGAATTCATTTTTGGATGCATGCCAAAGGTGGCATCATAGTTTTGAGGATAGAGGCATCAATATAGTTGAAGGTAATTTGAACCTTCTTTGTAGCATCCATAAGAATGTTGATAGGTTGGTCATAGTGGTAGACCAAGATTTTAGGTTGATGGATAAAGTGAGTGCTTGGACCAATGGCTTAGAAGCATTAAAAATGTCAAGTGTCAAAGGTATCAGATCCTCATGGGTGTATGTATGAAAAATGAGCTAGTAAAATTGATGACTGGATTGAGAAGGTTTTGAAAGGGAATGAAGTTATGATGGGATTATATGAAGAGATCCAAGATATGAAGAATAAGGCTCAAGAGTAGTTTTTGGATGCAGATAAGTACTATAGTGCCTCCAACTTGCAAATTCTTGAAGACAATTCAAGAACACAACTATTCTTAGTTGAAATAGTGGTACAAAAATAATGAGAATTGTTTGAAACAACATCCTCTAAAGATGATGTTAGAAGAATATTCAAAACAAAAGAGGTGCTGACAGAGTGAGATTCCAAGCTGGAAGGTTTTGGAGACTAGAATGGAGATCAATAACTATTAGCAGGTAGTTCATGTTGAATACAAATCCTTGGATTTACAGGATACTCAAGAGTAAGTATTGTTATCCAAAAATTCAAAGCAGTACATCTAGACATCATTTTGGTATAGGGGTCACAAAACCCAAATGCTAAAAATTAAGATATTGCCACTTAGAAAATTCTACCAATTTTGGTCCTACTATCCAAAGGTGCACAAAACACCAAGGTGCACTTTTCAAAAGATGTTCTTTTCAAAAAGGTGCACTTTTCATCAAGGTGTGCCAAACACAAGGTGCACTAGCAGTTTTGATCAGTAATAGTGGTGCTGATAGTTAATTACTAGTTGCTATTTTTGAGCATTCCATGCATTGAAAATTTATTTTGATGGTAGTTCAACTCCCAAAAATGCCTAGATTATCTCATGGCTTCTCTCGTCTTATTTTTATGTTTTATTGTTTTAAGTCATGTAAAGACTCATGCACCCATTAATTGATATAAACAAGGGTATGCTTAGAACCATTTAGAGAGTCAATTTGTATATAATTAGCTTTATTTTATTAGTTTTTAGCATATTTTTTAATGCATGGATATAATATGTACTCT
This sequence comes from Cupressus sempervirens, assembly GCA_028749045.1. NCBI lineage: Eukaryota > Viridiplantae > Streptophyta > Pinopsida > Cupressales > Cupressaceae > Cupressus > Cupressus sempervirens. The sequence goes on from CM053783.1 coordinate 748,875,240, forward strand.
AGATTGATATTTTGATACAATAATAAATGTTATTGGTGCACTCATTTTGAGTATAGTAAATCTTGTTGGAGTGTGTTATTTTTTATGAATTCATGTTCATGAATAGTAATGGAGCTAATAGTTTTATTTTGTTATGATAATTGTGTGATATTAGTTCTGGTGATTTCTATATGTTTAAAAATTCCATTATTATGACAAATTGGAGAAAAGATCACTACTGTTCTTGCATAGTATTTTGTCTCTTGTGCTTGCACTTTCGATTTTCATGAAAGTTTCCATTAATGATTGCAGTAGTGGAGTTGAGGATGTGCTTCTCCTAATTTAATTGATTTCCAATGGGGTCCTTTAGATAATTTAATTCACATACGTTTTGTTTCTTTGGCTTATGTCTGTTAGGAATTCCCCTTTCAATAATTTTCTTTAATCTCTCATTACTATATCTTTGTTATTTACTTTTTAAAAACATGGTTAAAAAGGGATATCTATAGGTGCAATAATTAGAAATTACATTCATAATAAATTTCAAAATAAAAAAATACATTGGTTTTGTAGTTACGTTTCATCAAAGTTGTGCAAATTGATAAATACCAGAAAAGGCCTCCTTGTGAACATTCACATTTATTTTCAATTGAGTTACCTAGCGGGTTGAAAAATAGCCATTTGGACCTTGTAGTTGGTCATTGATTAGCTTTTCAATAGAGAGATTCAAGATGATTTTTGTCATTAGCATCATTCCAAATGGCCGCTCAATAGAAGTGGCTCTACAAGGAGGGCTTGAAAATCGTTCTGCCAAAAAACTATGTTGTTGTTTGATAGTTCCACAATTTTCATAGTCATAAGGTGCACTTTTAAAAAGGTACTCTTTTCACCAAGGTGCAATTTTTAAAAGGTGTGTTAGGATACATAGTGCACTTCCCCAAAGGTGTGCAAACTAGAAGATCTTGACCGACCATCTCCCTTTTAGTGAACATTGAGGTCTTTTCTTATTAGATAGGAGTTATTAGAACTCAGTCATTTTTGCAAGCTCACAACGACAAAGGGATACCCATGCTCTAGCCACTCACATTTCAAATTCTGTCATCTTCATCCATTCCAGATTCTACCTTACCCCCTCCAATCATTCCACCTAATCTTCCACCTATGGCTTTCTTTGTAAATATAGTAGATTCACCAATCAACCTATAAGGTCCACTCAATGATCTTCCCAAGATTCCTAAGAAATTTTACCCAAGGTTCATCTATGGAGAGACATAGACAAAATGATCACATCAAATTTTCCAAAGAAATATGCAATCAAAAACTGTTAAACCCCAAAATTGGCACCTTGCCGTTCCAAACCAATTTTGGTGCATTGGTCTCAACATCAATTTATTGATCAACAAAGTCCTATTTTACTAGGCATTTCTGACCACTTGTCTCTACTCGATCTGAGTATCAAATTGCAAAGAAATCCAAAATTTTAAATAATCAGATATCTTATTTAATTCCTAAATATCAACTTAAATTGGCTAAACAAACCTTCTAATCGAATTAATTTAATTGTAAGTCCTAACACTTTAATTAAATAAATTCATCCCTTTAGCTAATACACAGAACAAAAGGAATTAAATGTATTTGATTTATTGATATTCCCTCATCCTAATTGTTGAATTTAATTATTCAATTAATTAGAATATTCAATTATGAGGTCATATTTAATTTATTAAATTAAATATTATCTTCAAATATTATCTTCAATTCTAAATTGGAAATTGTGAATCAACTAAAATTAGAAAAGGAAATGAAATAGTTAAATACATCATTCACTCCAAAAGCAATCACTTAAATCCTCCAATCATGGAAACTTTCTAGTTGAAATCAACTCTTCTCTAATCTAGACCATTCATCTAATTCAATCTCAATCGTCGATTGGTTCTGAGATTCTATAAAAGAGACCTTTTGCCTATTATTTCAGAGGATGCAATTATTGAGTAACAAAACTCTATCATTTTGAGTACTCAAATATTTGTGCATTCAAAGCTCTTCATACTATTCAATTTGCTTTCTCATTTTAAAATAAAAGATGCATGTACATTTAGATTAACTTTTCTTTCCTTGTTCTTAGATTAATCTACATTTCATCTAGCTTATATTAATACCTATTTGCATATAAAATCTAAAAAGAATAGTATAATCTTGCACACATTTTAGCTTAAATCCTTCATTCATGGATTGGTCTGGTTATCGAACTCTCAAATCTGAGAGCAAAACTTAAAACCCCATCTAGATAGAAGGCAACAAATTGATGTGCATGGGTCCTTCAAGATTAATAATCTGATATTTATTCTCAGATGAGATCCATAATGGAATGATCATGTCAAAGTGTGTGGTTGAATCAGAGGCCCATATTTAAAGCATACACTTCTAACACCCATTGTGGGGCAAGATAATTAATTTTCTAGCCTCATTTCTTCATTTTTTGATTTTGTGCATTTCATTTCCATAAATTTTTCTTTTGACTTGCCTGGGAAGTTCTTTCCTTGTGTAGGCTAAGTATTTACTCGTGTTGGATAGTGGACAACCTTGCGCAATATAACATAGGCTCGCGTGGGAGATTCATTGTCTTGTGCAACACTGAATTCTGTCTCATGCAATAGATATATAGTCTCACATGAGAAAGTCACTTTCTTGTGTAGCTTTCAACTATCTCATGTAGGAGATTCCTTCACTCATCTAGAAGTAGCAAAATCTCGCACAAAAAATTGCAACAAATTACCCAGTTTGCGTAATTTGCATTCTTTTGATACATTATTTTCTAGCTATGTTGATTTGTACTATTTGTGGTTTCTCTCTCTAAAATAGTATAATAGTGGTCTGCAAGATGAATGTCATAGACACCTTGAACAACAACATACAAACTTACTGATAGTTTGATTGCAGGACACTTGTCAAAGACTATTTATCAAAGATACAAATTCAAACCCACAAAAAAAATGTCATGTATTCTTTCATGCTTTATACATAGTCTAAATAGGGTATTGTTAGAATTTTTTAAGGGTCTTGTTAACATAATAAAGTATTAGGCTCTTCGATACATGGAAGTGATGCCCATGGATGAATCTGAGACCTAGACACTACTAAGAGATAGATACCCGAGGAAGTGAGAAAGGTAGTGGTTTTCTCAACAAGTCTCTAAGTGAGGGGATTATTCTCTTTTCCTTTTGGGAAAATCAGAAACCTAGAAGCTCTTAGGTGCATTGGGATTAATAAGCTATCTCAATGATTAACGTGTTCTACATTTTTGTGAGACATGAATCTTGTCAGTATCAAGAGTCACCTTTAGTTGGTTTATTAGAGTACTCAACCTCCATAAATGACCTAGGTGGGTATACACTTTTCATCATTGATTCTGCCGCACTATGATAAAGTAAGTTTTGTAAACTCCAAAGACTTAAAAACCTTGGTAATTTCTCTCTCTTGATCCTATCCCATATGCCTTGAGAGAGTCATGTTTGTTGTACTAAGTGACATTGCTCCTAAGATTTCTTTGCCAAGTGTGTACACTTTCAAGTTCTTGTGTGATAGATAGGCCACAATCTTTCTTATGAGAACGCTAGGGATTATCATGAATGGAAGCCTATTGAACACTTCTTACTATAGAAGCCTACCTAGTTCACCTCTGAAAGGGGGGAAAATCTTTGTGCAAGGAGGGGGAAGAATTTATCATGTAGATCCTCACCATAGGCATGTACCTATATGTTGGAAGGTGGTATATGACATTGGCCCTTGCCTCAAGGGTAACCTTTGAATATATATATTATTGAGTCTTTGGAATACACCAAAAATATAGGTGCCCTCTAGATGGGTGATATGGCTGTGTGAGGTGAATGCATGAACATAAAATGTGAGGCAAAGATTTTTCTTCCTCTACCATTTTTTGTTATATGGATAAAGCATGTCTTTTTCAAGTTAAAATCTATTCAAACTATTTAAACACTATCAAGACTCCCCCATTCTTTCGAGTTGCTTTATCCTTAGTTGACTTGTTTGTGACTATTGCTTGCATCCCCACTTCCTATCTTACAAAAAATCTGTAAAAAATGATTATACATGAAAACTAGTCCAAATGGTCAAAATACTAACTCTACCATTCTAAAACACTGTCAAAATATATTAGAAAACTGAAAACGTTGTTTGTAACCTATCGAAACTGGTCAAAATCTCTTTGAAATTGGTCAAAACTAAGAAACTTGTCATTTACTCGTCCAATTTGCTAAGAAATTTTGTGTGAGCCAGGATATTAGAGTTCTATTATTGTACTTACTCATGCTAGTCTTCAAACATTCTTGCCTAGGAGAACCTATATTCTTGTGCAAGCTTATGCAAGTTTACTGCCACAATAATGTCAAAACTCTTTGTCAGGTCCATTTTTTTGTCTCAAAAGAAAAAGTCTTGCCTGGTGCTCAAATTTCCTCCCATAAACCTATCAAAGCCTCATCTTAGAGAGCATTTTCTTGTGTGTACTTGTCTGGAAATTTTCCTAAACAGTGACCTATTTTCTTCTGCTTTATCGAGTTGCTAGTCTAATTTGGTCTCTATCTAAAAACACCAATACGCTTCTCTGTCTACAATAGTCTGAAACTTAGACAAACTTACTTAGTTAAACACTTGTGACCCACATCTGGACTAGTCTTGTTGCTCTGTTGTCCCACTTGTTCTACTGTGTTGTTATACCTTGTCATCACGATAGTTAATCTCTTAGCTGTTCTAGCCACTTCTCTTACTACTCATACCCTGGTATATATCACCCTTGTTGTCACTTACCTACTTTGAGATGAAGTTCTAAGTGTGGTACTTTACTAAAATTTGTCACATGTCATTGTTTATGACTATTACAACTAGGAGTGGAAACATGTTTCATTCCCATCGACCTAGAAGAGGTAGAGGTAGAAATCACGGTAGAGGTCATTCACGATTCTATACACAATTTGAGTGCAGTTGAGGATCCTCATAGTTTCCTTCACCTACTATGTACAAGGAAGGTTCATATCAATCTCTGTCCCCTATTGGTCAACCTTACGTAAAATGCGTCTTTTCCATAAACTTGAATCAAGTTAGGAATCCATTTTTTTAGGAGTATCCAAATACTAAAAGGTCATCTTTAGAACCTGACTTTGACAACACAAAATAGGAAACATATATTTACAAATACAAGCATTGAACCTTTGTAAAAGACACCTATACATTCCAAACCTCTACAAACTAAAAACTTGTATACTTATAGAATGCATACCAAGACCAAGAAACTGGTGAAAATTGTAGAGTAGAAAATAGAGAGGAATACAAAAGAACTAAAAGGTTCAAAGGCAACTACACCTACACAAATGCAATGGGGATACTAAAGAAACACCCATAGAAGATATAGAAAACTATTTTAAAGACAAAAGCTTCCAAAAGATGACGAAAATCTTACTCAATGAGGAGAAAGAAAAGTATTTCCTAAAACTAGGTCAAGAAGGAGCCAAACTACCCCCAAACTACAATGTTGAAACTATTGTCATCAAAGAGGAAGAATTTGAAACCTATAACCTGCAAAAACAACTTCAAGCCATGCAAGAGAAATTGGAACAAATGATGAGAGAAAAGGACAAACCTGCTAAACAATACACATTGGATGCTATTTGTCCATTTCCTTTTGACAAGGATCTTTATAGGCCTCCTTGTCCTAGAGGATTTGAACTACCTAAATATGAGAAGTACATGGGTACATGTGATCCCCTAGATAACTTGAAGGAGTTTGGTGCCTAGTACATGGAGTTTATACATGACCAAGCATACCTCATGTACTTGCTCCCACATAGTCTAGGTGGCCAAGTTATGGAGTGGTTCTCACGATTTACCACTGGGATTTAAACTTTTGATAAGATTGCCAACATGTTTATACAACAATACTTACACAACATCCAACATCTGGTTAACATAAGAGATCTTTGTAACCTTAAATAGAGAGTTGGAGAACCTTACTTGACATTTATCTAGAGATGGAGACAACTCCACACCAAGTATTCATGCAAGATACTTAAAAATGAGAAACTTGACATATTCATGGATAACCTCTTACCCAATTTTGGGTACAAACTATAGCATCAAGGGCCACATGCCTTTTGAAGATATGATCACACAAGGTATCTGCATAGAATAATTCATGGTTAAGAAAGGTGAGTTAACCCTCCAAAAAGACAACAAACATGGGTCTGAATCTAGCAAAGACAAGTTCAAATACATTAACAAAAAATGAGATGTGTTACATGATGGAGCAGTGGACAATATCACTCCCAAGCCTCCTAAGGTAGCGTTCAATATCACATACAATATACACATAGTCAAAACCACTGAGAAAGTTGTTGCAGACACTATAACATCTAGAAATAATGCGGGTTCTAGACCCAAACTTGAATACACATCTGGTTGAACCTCTTGAAGTGATCTATAAGACACTTATTCAAAATTAGATTCTCACTCCTCTAGACAATTCTCATCCATATGATCCAAAACCAAGACCTAAATGGTGGAACAAAAATACATATTGTGAATATCACCAAAACAAAGATCATAAAACTAGCAATCACCTTAATCTAAGACATAATATCGAGGACATCATTGATAATGGTGACATATTTGCTGGAGGACATAACAAGAACTCAAATCATAAAGCTTTCAAAGAGCCATTTACTCTATATGAAAAGGGAGAAACTTCTAAACCTAAAAAAACAACAAGATTAACTAGACTTATACCCATGATGACAATGTAATCAATATAGTTGAATCTCTACACTCTAAATACTATGATGTTATCACAATCAACGAGAAAAGTGACAATGCAAAATGAAAGATTTCATTTGTCCTTAGAGGGGCTATGTCTCTGGAAGATAATCAATGACTATCACAATTTTTTGCTAATACTGTTATGCGATCCTATGCTATAAAGTACTCCTCAAATACCTTATGCCTTCTACTCCCTAAACTAGATAACTCAAAGAAATGTCTGATGTTGGTTCAACTAGAAAGAACACAAAACTTGCAACCTCTTCTACTGCTATGAACTATAGCATCGTTGAAAACTTACAACACACTAATGCTCAGATAACCATTTTTGAATTGCTTAAAATCTCACCTGCTAGATTCTTGAAAAAGATCTTGCTGAGGCTAGTGCCCCTAAGGATCTTACCTCGATCAATTTCAATCCATGGTCGATCACTTGACTTCACCTCACCACTTGTCCTTCTTTAAAGAGGATGATGAATCTTAGAGTCATCCTCACAATCAACTGCTGCATATCAAAGTCACGATAAATAAAAAATGCATCTATCATATGCTTATAGGTAATGGTGTTGGTCTTAACGTGTGTTTCACTAGTTTTCTTAGCCAATTGGACTATGATGAGGAGTTTATTGATCCTTGTAGAAAAACTACCATCAAAGCATATGATGAAGAAGAAAAAAAATCCAAAGGCCCTATAGAGAGAGATGTCATTTTTCAAGTCCTTGATATCTCTCTAGCATACAACATACTTTCAAAAAGGCCTTGGATTCATGAGATGCAAGCAACACCTTCAGATTATCATCAATGCATATAATTCTTGTTCCAAGGGGTCAAGGTGACAATACCTGCCAATACTAGCTACACTTGTAACATGATCAAATCTATTGATAGCTTTATTTTGACCAACTAAGAGTCTACTAACAACCATGTTAACAAGATGATAGACATGGAAAAGACTCTCAAACTGAAAGAAACTGGTATGAGAGAATATCATATTGAACTAGTGTTATCTTTGACCTCTCTTCATATATCTCCCCGTTACTATGGGAGACCATCTGAAGAAAAGAGATCCTCTATTGTATTACCTAGGTTAGTATTCGATGACACTTTTGTATAGGGCACCATATATTTAGAAGATGAAGATGATAACAAATCCATTACTGCTTGGTTGTATAAGGAAGAGGTCCTGGTTGATCTCACAATCTAATCTCGTGAAATAAGTCCTGAAAAATATGGACAAGGCCTCAAATTGATGAAACAACTTGGCTATAAAGGTAATGGTCCTATAGGAAAAAATAATAAAGGACTTATAGATCCAATTAAAGATACATCTAGATGACCTCATGAGACAACAAACCTAGGTTTCAAGAAACTACCCTTTTATTTAGGAATCAACAAATTTGTGTCAGAATCTGATAGTCCATCTAAACCTAAATATCAGGATGAATCTAAAATTAGGAGGAAATTTTTGATGATGAGGATAACTTTCCTTATCCTATTCCTTTGGATCTTGCTACACTCACTACTAAATTTGGACTCAATTTTTGATGAATTTTGGTCAAAATTTTGACCAAGTAGTTCGTCGTTATTTTTCTTGTCAAAATTTTGATGAATACATTTGTTGAAAAGTTTTTCTCTCTGCTAACTCTGATTCACAATATTTGGTCAAAATTTTGACCAAATATTGGTCAAAAAATTTCAAGAAATGGTCAAAATTTTGACCAATTCTTAGTGTAAAACTTTCAAGAATTGGTCAAAAAAATTCAAGAATTGGTATAAATTTTGACCAATTCTTGGTGGAAAACTTTCAAGAATTGGTCAAAATTTCCACTAATTTTTGGTCAAAAAATTTCAAGAATTGGTTGAAATTTTGACCAATTCTTGGTAGAAAACCATCGAGAATTGGTCAAAATTTTGACCAATTCTCACCCATCCCTTGACTAGGATGCCATGGTCATGACCAACGGGCTGGTCAAAATTTTGACCCATTCTTGGTGGAAAACTTTCAAGAATTGGTCAAAATTTCCACCAATTTTGGCCCATCCCACGACCAGGATGCCATGGTCATGACCAAAAGATTGGTCAAAATTTTGACCAATTATTGGTGGAAAACCATGAGGAGATGGTCAAAATTTTGACCAAACTATGTTGTTTTAAAAAATATATACAACAGGTGAATCCCCCAATGAATGCCTACCCATGGACTCTCTCTTAGATCATCTTCTTAGACTAGTGCAATTTCGGAAGAGGCTTGGTAGTGGTTGCCATTCTATAGCACATCTGGTCAGTGATTTTGAAGTTGATCTAATGGTGAGCCCTTGTCTAGAATTAGGTGGCTACTTGGCACTCTAGCAATTTGTTATGAACCTATCGTGGCTAATGGGAGATTTGATAACAAAAGCTCCCAGTGACCCTCCAATAGAATTAGTGATGGTGTTCGAGAAAGACACATTTTTTGAATATTAGCATTAGGACCCTTTCTATTGGAGGGTCGTGAAGCATCTCGATTGCTATGCAAGGGCTACCCAAAGTCATCTCTATGCAACTTAATTAGCACAATTTGCGGAATGTTTCAATTGTAGTTGTCGTTGTGGTTTCCTTGAAAGTGATTTGAAGGGCAAACCATCATCTAGCAGTTGTGGTTATCACGACTGACAAGGGAGCCATTTATAATAATGAGAAAAGGATGAATGCAGTACCAGATTCCAAATGAAATCAATGACATCAGATCTATAAGAGCGGAATAGAGCAGCAACCTATTTGCTATGCACGACTCCCTAAAGATGCATTTCTTTCTCACTCCATTGGTACAAATTTGGGAGTGTGGTTCGGAAATGGTTGTTGTTCCAGTGTGTCTTTATGGTGATCTAGAAAGAGATGGTAAGGGTAGAGCTTGCATCTAGCACTTGGGATGTTTGTGCAAGTGAGTAGGGGAGCTTATACTATGTAAGCCTGGTTAGATGAAGCAGAGCCATTAGAATGATTACCAACCACAAATGAATCATTAAGAGCAGAGTCTAAATCCAAAAACAATTAGGGGTGTCAAGTTTGATATTCTTAGGGAGGCCCTTCAAAGAATCAACCACCATGAGGATGCACATGAAGATCTTCCATGACAACAAGGTTTCAACATAAATGGAATCATTGTTGTGACAATTGCCAAAATTCAAACTCTCATTGGATCACTGCATCCATAGGCCAAGTGTCTTCATTGGGATGACATATTTGACATATCTTCATCTAGTGCCAAAGATTTTTGTTTTCGAGCAGCTGAAATTCGTTTTATCATAGATGGAAGTAGATGTGGTAAGAATGTTGTTCTCAGATACATATATTTTCCTTTATCCCGTTGGCCATCTTTGATTCCCATTTTTTGACATTTTGAATGGATTTGGGCCCGTGTTTGCTAATGTTTCAAATTTTTAGTTTGTGAACAGTCTTATACAATGGCCTTGTAATATATTTTATCATGTAGGCTTTACTTTTGATGGTTTAGAATTGATTCCATGAAAATGTGGGTTTTCATAGTTTCCTATATAACCTTTGCAATAAACTTAATGCTAAGCTAATTTTTTCAAGTATATAGTGGATTCTAACCATGGGTCAATTGTTTGTAGATTGGTTATACTTCTTTCTACTTGGTCAAGAAGTCTTAGCCCTATGATGCCTTAATTGTTGAAATTACAATAGGAAAGGTAAACTTCTTACAGGGGGGGTGGTGAATTAGTAGTTTAAACTTGGACCCATAAAACTTTCACCATACATCCATCTCACACATTCAATGAGTAAATTGAAATACATCTAAATCATGTAAACACATAAGCAATCATACTCATATGACACCAGATATGATTACCCATAAACCCTCCAATGAGAAGGTAAAACTGGGGTGGGGATGACACCCACAAATCTTCATTACTGTAGTAATATAGATATCAGGTATAAAACTCCATTGAGTGAAAACATGAGTATTGAATTCATTTTGCAAAGGTATATATTAATTTCTGAATCATTATAGTCATAAATTATATATTTATCTGGGCATATATGTGTGCACCCATATATACTTAAATAAATATATGAAAATAAATTGGTTAAAGAAAATAATTACCTTTCCATACTTAATATTTTGGAAAGTCACAATTTATAAAAAGTCACAATATTTACCTTGGTTCAAAAATATAACCTCAAGGTAATAAGAACGTAAAGTCATGGGGCAAAAAAAGATCTCCCCATTTTTCTCATACTATGCCTCCAAGATTGGAAGTGATTCAAAAAGAATTTTTTTGAAATAAAACATTAAGAAAGATATAACTAAAAAAATTTAGTAATTAATGATAGAGTTCAGATTTGGCAGATAAGAATATACTAAAAAGAGTTAAAAAACTTTTCTAAAAAAAGTTTGAATAAAAGCTTGTAATGAGTAAGAGAGATTTAAAATAGAATATGGCACTTGTAAATGTTACCTGCCAATGAATGATTACCTGCTAAAAATAGGTTGACAAGAGGCAATAAGTAAAGCAAAAGATGCCTCTGTCAGAGCTCAAAAAAAATCTTGCATGAGAAAAGAATAAATGTCATTTAATGTTCATCCTGCAATAAAGAAGACTGGATGTCTCAATCTGTGAAAATAAAGAGCATAGACAACTTACATGTGATGCCCGGAATCGTATCAATAAATATTCCTCCAGATTTGATTGTCAAGAATTCAATCGATAAGAATGATTTTCATCAGAATATTTAGCTGCTTCTCCTCGTACTGAGTTTGCAATGCACTCCCATCAAACAAGTTGCAATGACAAAAATAGTAAAAATGAAAAAATAAACAATCGAAACAAAACCTCTCTTGCTAGATTAAGGCTTGAAACTCCATAAATGGATTCCTGTGTCAATTGCGCAGCCGGCAATGTGTTCATCGTCAGCCACCAGATCAAACACTTCACCCATCCGCTCGTCCAAGCGGTAGAGGCACGTGCTGCTCTTGGCATCCCAAGCGTGCACCGCCCCTTTAATGCAAAGAAATGCCTGCCGCGTATTTAAAGCCCCAAAAATGCCAGGAGGAATATGGCCGCTCAGCTCATTTTTCCCCAAATCTAGCAGCCTGAGTGCGCTCAGATTCGAAATGGAATCCGTTATCTCCCCACTGAGTGCGTTATGATCCAGATGCAAATAAAGCAGACGCTGAAGCCCCATGACCGCACTCGGAATGGAGCCACTTAAATTATTCTGCGACAGATCCAGTACCTTCAGTGACTTCAACATTTCGAGGTCGCTAGGGATACGACCCGTGAACGTCGCCATGGATAAATACAGTTCCTCTAATTTTGCAAGCCATCCGATCTCAACGGGAATCGAACTAGGGCCGAGCTGTTCGTTCCTCGACAGATCCAAAACTCAAAGCTCCGTCATATTCTCGAGTTCTGACGGTACAAGACCGGTAAACCAGTTATCGGCAAGAATCAAAACCCTAAGCCCTCTCAGCCCCACCAGCACAGGTGGTATCCGGCCTTCCAAATACAACCCGCCGAGGTCCAAAACCATATTTTTTACAAAAACTATCTCTGCAAATCAAGTCGAGAGGGAAGTTTCCACTATGGAAAAGATATCAAAAAAATTAAAATCTCATATATTAAGAAAATATCAATTTTTTTTTAAAAAATAGATATATTTGAAATTCGAGTGAGGTATAGATATATAAAAAAAATTAAATTCAAAAAATGAAATGGATTAAAAAAATTTTAAAATATGAGTAGACTAAGATATGAATTTGAAAGAGATAGGAAAACCCTTTGGCGGCAAGCCTTCCAAAGGGGGTTAGATGAAAAATAATAGAGAATAAAAAGTAACTTGCACAAATTAGAGCAAATAGAAGTTAATCAGGTTTGGTGGTAAACCAGCCAAACTCAAAAAAAAAAATTCAATTTCTTCCATCTTAAGAAGATTAAAGAAGAAATTAGTGAAATCTTCAAGAGTCTCCTTCGAATCGTACCTTCATGCAAACACTCAAAACAAAGATTAAACTGCTCTGATACCATGTTAGAAATGGAAAAAGAAATCTGTAAATAAGCAATACCAGGAAAGAATCTAAGTGAGTAAATGCATGAAAAGATATTACCATAAAATAGGAGAGAGAAGGCTTCAAGCTCCAACACCATGAGACAAGATATTTGGAAAGGGGAAAGCAAAGAAAACCCCTTGTGATATTATGAATGAGGCATGAAAAGCCTAAGAAGGAAGAGAGAGAGAGATAAAGAGCAATGCTCATACAATATTTGAGAAGAGGAAGAAACCTCATTGTTGTTGAATGAGAGAGGAGGGTCATCTCTTAAATAGAGATGAGAGAGAGGAGTTGGAATGTAACTCCCATGTCTATGAATGCCACCATTCATAAGTGTATGAGGCCAAGTGTGAGATTCCTCTTAAGGAGGAATAATGTAAAATTAGAAATTACAATATATATTTGTCCTCACATATTCCACTAGATGACAAAATAAGATGTAGTGGAAAAAGGACAAAAAAGAAATATATTAGGATACCTTGGCTTATATCCTAATATATTATAACAATAAAGAAAGGAGTTCTAACCTTGGTTTATAAATACACCAAGGAAAGATTACAACTTCTAACACAATGTCCTAAAATTCTTCTCACTCTGAGCTAGATTCATTGGTAGTTTTGCACCTAATGCAGTAATTATGCTCTCTAGACTTAGAATATGACTTTTGGTCTCTTAGGTGAAGAGTAATGGATTGCATAATTTAGAGTACAATGAGAATATGGTCTCAAGTACCTTCTTCACATCCTCAACCTTAGTTTCCAATGCAACTTGTGTTAGTGCTATATCACTTGATATTTTCTCATTCACTTTGTTTTGGAACTTCTTTTTTGACCATTCTAACAATTTTGCATTAGTATCTAGGTCTTCATTACTGACCTTCTCCACTATATCTGTCAGTTGTTCCATTAGTGGCTTGGTCTCATAAGGAGTTGGCAAATTGGATGCATCTAAAAAGATGTCTTTAAGATCTTGTAGTGCCTGCTTTTGCCTGTGCTCCCTTCTAAGCATTTCTTGATGCTTTTTCCTTGCTAGGGCTTGTTGCAATATGCCCATTTTTTCTATAGTCATGGTATCATAATCATAGTTGGGCAAAATGATCTCTTCATCAAGGCTCTTATCTCCATATTTGATCACTTCTTCAGCCTTTGATGAACTCGAACTTGACACTAAGGTCTGCAATGTTGTAGCATCTATGCTCAGCTTCTGAAAAGTATGAACTGATGGAGTGCTAGATACTGGTAAGGTTACTAGGGCTTGGATGGTAGTTTGCTCCTTCAGTTGTGGTGTCATCTCACTCTCCTCAGGCTTGCTTTTTTTTGCCACAATGACTTGACTTGCACCTTGTCCTTGTGTTGTAGGTGCAGATAAGTCTATCTGACCTATTTCTTGTTGTTCTATAATAGCAACTTGTGTTTTCACTATTCTCTTCTCTACAGTATCAATCTTGCAATTGTATCAACCTTGTTAGATGTATCTTCTGGCATTTGGACCAAAGGTTGTACATTAGGGAATAGAGGGATGATAGAAGGTGGTTCTTGTGGATTCACCTTTTCCCGTTCAGTATCAGTCACTAACTTTTGTAATTCATCCACACTGACCAAAATAGGATTATCACAAAGTTTGGCCTGCAGTGTAGATTGATCTAATATCTACTTCAAATCATCTGTAGTAAGGAGATTGATGTTTTAAGCTAATAGATCAGAAACATCCTTGACAATTACTATTTCAGTAGTCTCACTTGTGAAATGTGGAGGATTGACACTCGACAATTGTGTGTCTTGCACCCTATGTTCTTCTTATTGCTCTTCCTCGGTTATTGCATTGTCATCTATTGTCATTTCTACTTCTCCCTCAACTGTACCTTCATTCTTATCATCTTCTTCACCATCCTTCACTTCAATGGGTGCTTGTTCTCCTTCCTTAACTATAGTCAACCCATAAGTAAGTTTACACATCTGTGTGGACTTTTTAACAACATCCTCAATATTATTTTGCAAGATGCTAAAGGCTTTGTATTTAGGTGTGAACCTAACTACATATTTCTTTATAGCCTTAGCAATCTATGTCTTAGTTAGTTCAGGCATCACTTGGGCTAGAGATGTTTCTCTAATTTGTTTCTCGAAGTCTAGACAATAGTACCATTTCTGCTCAACTCTGTCATATAGACTCTTTGGCATTGACTTGGCAATCTCTAGTGGAGTTGTCTTGAATTTTGTCATCATGGCATATATGGCCTCCTCCACTTGATTTCTCTCTACTTTACCCAAATTATCAAAATCAACATTTGTAAATCCATATAGGTCTACACTATTACTTAACATTTTCACATAAATTTTCAAGATCTAATTAAGGATTGTGACTCACCATCTTAAATTGGTTATTGTCATCTGATTCTATTTTCTCTTCATTTGACTCTACTTGTGCCACATACTTTCTTGTTGGCATTTATGCTCTTGGCCTCCTTGCTCTACTTGTTTTGTCTTTTCCTTGGCCTTTTGAGTTGTTGCATGTGTACTAGCTCTTGTAGTAGGTGCAGTAGGTTTGGGCTAACTCGGCTTAGCTACCTTAGCTTTAATCACTGGTTGAGTCTTAGCCTTCCTCTTCCTTGGCTCAGCAAGAGTAGGTGCTTCCTTAGCTTCTTCTCCCTCAACACCTTTAGTTTCCTCCTCTTCTTGGTCTTCTCCCATACCCCAAGTTAATGAAAGTGGTGCTTGTGCTTGGGTTTCTTCTTCCCCTTCATCCTCTTCTTCTTCTTCTTCTTCCTCCTCAACACCCTCTTCAAACTTAGCTTTCAGTTTCTTCACTATCTTCACTTTTTTCTTCATGGTAGAGGCAATCTTCAATTCCATGGTAATTTTGGACTTTACCATCTCATAGTTTCGAAATACCTTTGCACTTTTATCTACACGTTCTACCAGTAAAGTTGTTATAGTTGTAGAGACTTCATCCGTGCATTAATTTCATAACCTAAGGGTCTCAACCATCTCACCCTTGGTGTAGCAACTTGTACAAATGTATAATCAGCATCCACAATAAAACATACATCATCATAGTGTTTTTCAACTAAGGATACTAGTATTCTCAATCTTTCCTTCATTGACTTCTTGAAGTCTTCAAAATAACTTGTCATCAAAGATTCAAAATTCTCTCTTAATTGCTCAATGTACTCACCAATCTGTATTGCTATTGATCTGTTGGTTTTTCATCCCATAGTACCAAATGAGAGGAATCTGTTTTTCATATAAAAGAATATAAAAATCAATATGGAACCAAATTTACACTGTGCATTCTTTGTCTTTCTAATTACTCCAAGGTTCTCCATCAATTGTTGCAATTGTAGCTCTACTAGATCATATGCGTGATATTTCTTTACAATTTTGTATCCCACATCTACATCTATATAGGGCATACTATTCAATCTACTAGATTGGATAAACTTGTGTGAAATGAACCTTACAACAAAGTCAATGAATGGATCAGTAATTGTGTCAATTGTCATGCCTCTCTTGTTCCAAACAGCTCCAGTATTCTTCTCAATCACTTCCTTAAAATTACTTCTTAGTGTCTTAGGCTGATCTAGGGTTGGGTAACTAGTAACCCTATGGATTATTCTCTTAGTAATTTTGATAGGTCCATTGTCCAGCCATAATGAACCATCATGAATTCAGCTAAGCACTATCCTTATCCACTCTATCTTGATTGCATTAAAAAAATTTGGGGCTCGTGTTAATCCCTTCCTCTCAACAATTTTGAACTCTTCCTTCAGGTACAACATTATCATATAATCTATTGCATGCCTCCCTATTTCCATATTACCAATGCTTCCTATCTTACATTTGTA
The DNA here is from genome assembly GCA_028749045.1 of Cupressus sempervirens. Lineage (NCBI taxonomy): Eukaryota > Viridiplantae > Streptophyta > Pinopsida > Cupressales > Cupressaceae > Cupressus > Cupressus sempervirens. Next base: position 748,891,940 of record CM053783.1, read on the forward strand.
GCATTTTCTCACATCTTGTACCATTATCACATTCAGTGGAATCATCGACAATGCACCAGAAGGGTCTTGCTTGTATGCAATATCAAGAATTGCTTTGAAAATGGGTTGCTTGACCTCATTACTTACTAACTAAACATTCAAAACTTTCTTTCCCTCTACATTCTTTGAACTAGATGCCATAATGTAAAACTAGGGTTTACAAAATTTAAATTGTGTAGCTCAGCTCTTGATAAATACTTTATGAAATCTTACAAAATGGTGAAGAATCACTGCTCAAATCTTTTGCAACTACTTGGAATGGATTTCCAGATCACCTTCTACTCTGCTTGCTATTTCTCAGATTTGAAATGATGAAAAATGAGTTAAAATTGATCAAATACCCTTTGAAAACCTTGCAATAAATGTTGAGTGCTTACATAGCTGTAAGCTTGGCATCAACCAATTTTAGGCTCACTTGACACCCATTGACATTTCAATCACTTAGCAACCACTACGATCTCAACATCAACTAGCCAGTCTATAAGCTTGGCATCTTCTGGCATTTCACTCAGCACACATGAAATTTTTTATGCTTGGCAACAACATGAAAAACTTAAAGATTTATCTTGGATTTCTAACAACATTTTGCATCTTTTTTCATGCTAATGTAATCTTTTTAGTACTAGATTCCTTTGGAACTGATGTATGATATAGTCTTTAAATATCAGTCCCAGATACCTTTTGATTGCCTAATTTGATGAGTTGTGATCACCTGACCCATTGGGTGAAGTGATCTCTTCTCCATTTGATGTACTGCAATCATCTTTCTTTTTTCATGCTTTATTCATGTCATCTCTAATGTGTTCAACATCTGCCTTGCTTTTGCCTTTATCAAATTCACAACTTGGTGCCTTTGACGTAGTTGGACAATACCTACTAATGTGACTAGTCTTCAAAAAGCTAAAACATGTGGTTTGACTTAACCACCTTTTGTAGTTACCATTGAAGTGTGTCCTAATATAATTCTCAAGAACATGTCCATATTCTTGACAATAATGATAGCTATATCTTGTATTATAATGTCAGTTATAAGAGTTGCCATTGTTCCTTACCGTTGCTTGCCTGTTTGATGACCACATGGGTTTCGATCTACATTCAGAAGCTCTATGTCCATACTTCTAATAGTTGTAACAATATCCTTCAAATCTTTGCATGATCTTGGTTCTGCATTCATGTGCTTGATGACCTTGCTTGTTGCACTTATGGCAGTGAACCATGCTCTTAGGCTTGAAATTCTAATTTATAGTCTTGCTCCTGTCTACATTAGTAGTATGTCCTTTCTTACCACAATTATGACAAGTAGGTTTGAAGTTCATACCTTTGTTGTTCCTTTCTTCTACACTTTTGGATGATTCTCCTTCTTCAGTACTTGTGTATCCCCGTCCAGATGTATCATTATTGGATCTAGGGGATCTCAGTAGTTACTCAAAGTATTTGATGGCTTCATTTGGCTTGTTGAAACTTTCAGCAAATTCATTTTCTCTCTTTAGGTCACTCTGCAATTGTTCATTCTTTAGTTTCAAAGTAGTTATATCAATTTCCTTGACATTCAATTCATAGTTGGCATTCATCATTTGACTTAGAGTATCCAATTGCATGTTGGAAATCTTGGTTAGTTTTGTTGACTTCTCTTCTAGTCTGTTGGCCAAAATTCTTTTGTCCTCTTCAATCATGACTTTTTCTTCTATGGATTTCTTCTTCTATTCAGTCACCTCACATAGTAGTATAGCTTGTGATTCTTGCTCTAACATGAGATTTCTGATTTCCTTAGCTCAGGCTCTATTCTTTTCAATTAGATCTGCAACTGCTACATCAAATTCATTAGATTATCCATCAATAAATAGGTTAGTAGTGTCTATCTCTTTGTATTGTGTGTTATTCTCTGCAATAGAAATTTCCTTTCTTCTCTTCAAAGATTTCTTTAGTCCTTCTCTTGCTTCATCCAATTGATGTAGAATGAGTTGTATTTCAATTCCCTGATTCTCAATAGTCTTTCCCAACTTGTAGACTTCCATTTCAAGATCTTTCCTAAAAGCTACAAAGCTTCTCTTGTAGAGAACAAAGCTCTGATATCAATTGTTGAAATTACAATAGGGAAGCTAAACTTATGGGGGGGAGTGAATTAGTAGTTTAAACTTGAAGCCATAAAATTTTTACCATACATTAAATGAGTAAATTGAAATAACATGTAAAGAATGTACATCTAAATCATGTAAACACATAAGAAATCATACTCATATAACACCAAATATGATTACCCAGAAACTCTCTAATGAGAAGGTAAAACAAGGGTGGGTATGACACCCACAAATCTTCACTACTGCAATAATAAAGTGTATCCAAAAAAGGTTACAATATTTTTACCATGAAACATGATCTACCTTGTGAAAGGTCTTCCCTATTAAAGGCTTACAAAGACTGTTAGGTCTCACCTTGTTAGAGGATTTCAACACCCTGTTAGAAGTGTGCCTTGCTAAAGGAATTTAACTCACAACTAAGTAAGCACCCTATTAAAGGATTTCATATAACCTATTAGGACTACTATGTTAAGAGATTTTGATTGAAATCACCTGTTAGAATGTCTCAACTTTGATCATGTGGTTAACACTTGATTGTTTAATAATCGATCACCTCTAAACAATATCTTCTTGATCCTTCTTGATTAGATATCTCTTTGTTGTATCCTTTTCTCTATCCTCTATTTTTCTCTAACTAATTTTGTAATGTTGTTTCACTTCATAACTTCTAAGCTACCATGAATGCTTTGTTTGTGCATGCAAACTTCTCTCTTTGCTCCTTCAATTCCTTACAGAGTCGCTCATCTCCAAAGAGTTTAGGGTTTGTCCTCCTTAAGAATACTTAGTGACTTAGGGTTAGGTATGAATCTATGATGAGATTCATCCATTTTGCCACTTAATCCTTCCTATTTTTTGATTGGCTACATGTAATTGTATAGGGAATCCAAATTGAGATTTGTCCTTATCTCCAAAATATAAAAATTCAATCTTAAGTCGGCTCAAAAATTGTTTACATAGTTGTTTGTGCCTTTACAAACAAATATGTCAAAATTGTCATACTCAACATTTGAAGTCTCTGATGCTCGGCATACACTAATATCTCTATTGTGACTCGACACTTGTATCTCTCATCATCCACTATTTACTCAGCTCCTATATCACTTGGCATATACTATCTGCTCGACATTTGAGTGACTCAGCACATGAGTGACTCAACACTCACTATGACTCGACATGGTCTAATAAATACATGTTGTGCTCGACATGTACTACTAGTTCGATATGAACTAAGTAAATAACTTAAGTGTGTTGACACTCACTTGTCAAAACCAATCTGAGATAAACATTCTTGATGTAATCCTTTTTTTCTTATTTGATATAAGTCTAAAAGCTAAAGACTCTTGCTGTTTGAATTTTCAATGACAGAGGAAATTTAGTTCTACTCTTTGGTAATGGGTAGGCATTGGCATGCCATATAAGCTAATCATGTTGGGTCAAGCTATAGGAAAGGTGGTAGACCTTAATTACATTTCCTTTCCATAAGGAGGCATTAGGTGTTTCTATATGTACATGCAATGGTCATCCATATGTCAAAAGTTTAAACCTTTTGTGATTTAGCGATTCAAGCACTAATATCATTTTAGCATACTTGATGGCTGAGTACGCATAACATTCTTGGTTTGAAATTTACACTAGTACATGAGGTATTATTTTAAAAAATGATTTTATTAACTCTAAAAACAAGTGTAGGTGAAGATAGGTATGCTTTCTTCGACTGGCATTATTCAAGCCTTTTGCAAAAGCCTAAAGGAGTATCCAGTACAAGGTATGTTGTATTGTAAGTAAGAAATAATCATAGTTAGTTGCTTGATGTCAGTTTCCATTCTTAGTCTATTCATCTTTTGGTGTGCAACATTAGTAATTGACCTAGCTACGGTAGCAACAAGTGGAGATGTGTTAGCTAGTCCACATATTCTCTGTGAACTTTGGTACAAAATCTTATGCAAGTCCTTCGAAGAGATGTGCATAATTTTTTCTTCTTCTTTCCCATTACCATTGTGTAACTAAAGTTAAAAAAAGAAGTATATCCATTATATTCATTCATGTGCATAGCAACAATTAATATTATGCATATATATCACATCAAACTTAGGAAAACAAAGTGTACTCTCAAATCTAGGAAACATATCTGCCTTCTTAAGCCCAGGAAAAAGATTTATGATTTTCTCAATTTTGATGTTTCTCTTTCAAAAATCATTTGTTTACTTTGTGATTGTGTAATATTAACAAAGAAAAGTTATTATTGCTCTTAAAATTGTAATCAATAAGGAACGTAACCACCAACTATTCTTCATTATGATGTCCCCATCCTTGACATAGATGCAATCTAGAACTTGAATTTTTCCAAGTAGCTAGAAAGTAATTATACATAGCATTTAAAAGTTAAAGTAATTAGTTTTCCATATTCTCATTAAAAAACCAGTGGCATTAGGCTTAACATAAAGATCCTATCAAGGAAAACCATATTATTTATAAGACTTTGCGATCTTCTTATCCTACATCAAGTAAAGCGTCAACAAAAAGATGAACTTTTGAAAATGTTTAGCATAATGAGACTAAGTGATCACATATGCCCAAATGGTACTTATCCATTTATATGATCAAAAGCTAAAGACTTCAATCAAATAATCTGGATATATTGGCCCCCAAACAGTAGATGATATTGGACAATAAGGGTATTCAACAAGAATAGTTCATTACATACATATTAAACATGATAAGCATCCAACTATTCTTTTATTAATGTCTTTATTCTTTAAAGCATGGTGCCAATGAAAAATCTATACTTAAGCTTATCCAAAGTATGATCTAGGTTCAATGATCTTATTAGTCACCAACCTCATCAACATGAAGATCATGATATTGCCCTTAATTAAATCAAACCAGTAAGGTTCACATAATAAATAGAGATTTCATGTTTTAACATGTCCATTATGTGGAATTCCACATATTGATCATAAAGTTCCTTTCATTAATATTCTAAAGACAAATATGGTATCAAAGGAAGTATGACACACATTTAAAATATTACTTTAGCCATGATCAATGAACATAATTTTGAATAGTATAAGATATTATTAATGATTACTTTAAGCAAGGAGAATACTTGGTGGACTACATATTAAGGTAGAGTGATCATCATAATTACTATAATATCCATTTATTATCATCAGTTTTAAAATAATGATTATTTGGTTTCAATCAACAAGAGAATAGATCACAAATCACTTTGTAAAGAATGGGTAATTCATTAATTAAGTCTGAAGTGGATTGGTTATTTGGTCAATCAATAGGTGCAATGAAGAGCTTCACATTAAAGCTATAATGAAGAGATTTCACTCATCCATTCCTATCATATGATTTTAAAAGTGGATTGAAGATCATTCCAATCATCATCAAACATATTTTTCTTATTTCTAGTTGACATCCATTTGTGGATCATTCAAGTTGAGCTTCTGAAGGCTAGAGACTTAAGGAAATCCTTTATATGCCTTACAGTTTAAGAACTAAGTTTTGTATTTCAAAAACTGTATATTTATTCCACTAAAATGTGCAATGCCATCAATATCATATACTACATGTGATGCAAAGTGTCTACCAAAACCCTTCAATCTTTTAGGATCTACTTGATCCAAGTTTCATTTCACCACATTGACAATACATTAGAGGTATCTTCCATCAATAATAAATCCACTTCCTAATCATCTTTTCGTAGGATTCAATAATCAAACAACAATTAATCAACATCTATTAAGGCAATGTCATACCTCTAACAATCTTCCTCCAACCTTACCATTCAATGTGTTAGATTGTGGTGACTGATCAGGAAAGTATTGTACATACTTCATAAATAGTGGGGTTCGGGGCATCGGCCTGAAAAAATTTTTTTTTTGGAAGTAGCCGACATCGACATGGTAGCCGACATATTATGGCCGACATATGGCCGACATGTTATAACCCTAAAGAGGTTTAATACTTGTATAAAAAGGGCTTAGGGTTGGGTATTTTTTGATGTGTGGTGATACGAAATTGGTTCTTGCGGCGGTATTGAGCTGTAAGGGATTACGGATTGTAATCAGGTTGTAATCACTGGATTGTAATAAGATCGGACTTGCTGTTTGGTGGACGTAGCCCAGGGATTGGGTGAACCACGTTAAATCTTGGTGCCTTGTGTTCATTTCTGTGTGTTCTATTATTTTCTGTTATTGGTTATATTTGCATGTAGTTTTTTATTTCTGTCCGTGCTTTATCCTAACACAATGTCCATTCTTTAGATCTTCAACCAACATCCATTCAATAAATATGATCTACTTGTATAGACACATATTATTAGAAACAATCAACCTTTCATCATCATCCTCATGTATTAGTACTTTCATATTGTCCTACACACAACACAAATATATTCACATTATCCATACCCTATCGTTATCCTGTAATACAAATACACTTAGCAATCCTTTGTCTATCAACATAAATCTTACATTACTCTTCCACAAAGCCTTGTATGTTGCTCACATCAATAAGGAGTCATTTACCACCCATATCAATATCTGTGAGCAACCATTAGTCCTATCTACAAATATTGACCGGAATCATGAGAGTAGAGTTCTTAGATATTCTTCAATCATAAGACACATGCATAATAGAATCCTACAATAGTGAGGCCACAATCTATACCAACATTGACAAAGAAATTCTCTTTCTATCGTTGTCAACCATAAACTATGAGTCACTCATCAAAACAATTTTATAGAGAGATAATCACCTAGTAGGAAAGAAAACTTTTGCATCTACTTTTTCAATTTGAAGTGTCCAATCATTGTTCAATTGAAAATTAGACCATCACATACAGATGTCATATCTGTTGCATTTACTAAAATACTAAAATCTTGTTCAAATTTGCTCTATCTTAAAGCTAGTTTGAACTTTTTATTTTTATTTTTTAATGTTAGCAACTTCTTAATTATTTTTTAAAGAAATCAATTTATGCATAAGTGCCAAGATTAATGTATTGATCCCCCGACCTATATTGATAGATGCCCCTAAAATCATAGTACTCAATTATGAGTTCCATACTTCTTAAATCATCTTTGAACAGTGTAATATAGGGTGGATGCTCTTAAAAACAAATCTAGTTCAAAATTTAGTGTCTTACCACAAAAATTGGATGTGCAGTCTACACACACAATGTTGGAGAAGTTGTGACAATTCCTCATACTATTTTCTTGACATTAGGATCTAATGTTTCCTTCAAACATGTATTATATGAAAGTCAAGGTGAGTAAGTGCTAGAAACATTTAATAATCATATTCACTATAAATAATTGACAAGAGGCAAAAAAGTAATGTGTTTAATTGCTTCAAGATTGAAGACTAGAATTAGTAAATCCAACTTGATAGAGCCTGGATTTTTATCAAATTTAGAGTCTCCATTTGTGAAGACATGTTGGAGATCAATGTCCTATCTTTAGATCACTACTCAAACAAGAGCTTGTTTATGGATTCCTATTTGAATACTATGCATATGTGAAATTTGCATGCAACATTGACATGTATAGAGAATTAATATGTTGAAAGGACATAAACAACCATATAGAGATAAAAGTATGCATTCTCATGGAAGACTTTATGAGATATTATATGCCTCTTAATCTAATAGATTTGATCTATCGCAAAGGATATCTTGAAGATTGATATCAATTATAAAAGACATGATGGTCTCAAGAAGGCATGAATTCATAGATGAGTGTATTTAGAGACTTGGCAACATAAGAAAAGTTTTAGTAGCAAAAAACACAATTAAACAATTGTGATAGTTTTGTTGGTAGGTATCAGTCAGTATCAGTCTCATGGAGCTTAAAAAAGATGAAGTATGTATATAGTTTCAGAAATATATCAACTAAAATCTAATAAGCATCAAGTCTATTCAAAATATTTAGATGCAAATATAATTGATGTACTGCCTGATCCTCACCAAAACAAATCATTGAACATTTGTAAGAAGATGCCTTCAATAGAAATTAGTTCCTTATCAGTACATAGCCAATTATCTCTCTAAGGATATGTGTGAGTATGCAAACTCCAGATGGCATGGTGATATTTCAAACAATAGTAATAGCCAAGAAGAAACCAATTCTGGTTTTGATACTATAATCAATGAAGTTTAGAAATTGTCGCTTGTTTCAAAGAAATGTGGAAATGATTATAATGGAACAAATCAGTATTTGAAGAGAAGATATTCCAATCAACCAAATTATATACAGTCAACTACAGGTGCCAAGTGAAGGGGTACTGTGTAGATCTAATGAGAAAATTATGAACAACAAGTATGGGATGTTATCATTAGGACTGGTTTTATGTGAAGCACGTGCATAGTGGTAAGAATGTTCAAGCTTTGACCTAGATGTCTAACCAATAGCTAAGAATGGAGAAGCAATAATAAAATTAGATCAAAGTAATAAGTTTTATGTAGTAGCAGCACCTGTGGTGGCATTTCTAGATGTTCAATATAAAGAACATGTCATTAAAGGCATCAATATTTGTTGTTATGAAGTCAGTTTGCAAGCATATCATACATATCAAAGGATGAAGAGGATAAAACAAACATCTTTGGTGAATAGCGTATATTATCCTCTCACACACCACATCAGATATCATGTTTGGAGGAGCAGAAGGAGCTATTCTAGAAATCACGATGATTTCTAATTGTCCATTATGGGTTTGTGTCTTGTTCAGTGACTTGCATCTAATGAATATTTATGTTTTTTCGTAGGTATATATATGATGTATTCCAGATGAAAGGAATCTCCACCAAAAAGTTTGGTATCTCTTAGGTGTATTTGAGGACCTGTTGCGGTTGATGGTGAAGGCAAAAATGTCCAAGACATGCCAGTGAAAGGAGACAAATATTGAAGCCTACATGTGTGATATCACAAAAGCAAAAATCTCTAGTATTAGCATAATATTTGTGTTATTTAAAATCATCTCAACATACTTCATTATGTGTGAATCTTACTCTTTGAACTTCTTCATAAGGGCTAGCAGGTATCTCTCCCAAAAACATGAATGTAATAAGATATTAAACACCATAAAATTGGCAAGCAACTTTCATAGACCCTATTTATCTTGCATACAATCCAAAATGGTTAAACCATAGAAATTCAAAATGGAGGAACTCAAGAAAAACTAAAGCAAGATAAATTGTTACAATTTTTAAGAGATCAACATTCCATCTCAAATTAGATCTATATTTTAAAGTAGTCCAGCCCCCTAGGCTTAAAAAAACTCAAAGAAAAATATAAGATAAGACTAGCTTAATCATAGTAAAGAAGACAAGAAGAACAAGGATATCTCAACAAAGCCCCAAAATGACTGTATTAGCCTGCTTATTTTATTTTCTATTTTTCTATCGTAATATTAAGTATAATAAACCCTACTTCATAATTACAATAGCTTGTGCAACTAGTTATATATAAAATCCCCATGATTGAGAAATCTCTTCTAATATCTTGTTCTGTAAATCATATTTTACGCTCAAAATAAAATAAAATAACTAAATTGTCATATTCTAGCAATAGGTAAAATAATGTTTTCCTTCTATTAGGTGGGTTCCTATGGGGGGAGACTTAATCTTTAATTTTTATGAAGAGGTGGTCCCATGGAGGAAAAAAAGGTTTGCTAAGGGATTATTTGGTATCTTTTCCTTGAAAATAGAAGCTCCTATATTTTAGGCTTGCATATTGAAGTAGGTGAAAATGAGGTGGGCTAGAAATTGCTCCACCAGCTTAGGAATGTTATGCACCACTTGTCAAACATGTAAATGTAGGTTTTCTTTATATTTTCTTAACATATTTTAATTATGCATAGATTATAAAAGACAAAGATATGGTTTCATGGGATCACCAGCTTCCCTAAATTTTTGAGTTTAAATTATTAGCAGAACTGGACTACAAAATTCATGGGACCGTCATCTATAAAATATTCCTTAAAAACTTGAACAGTTCTAGTTCTATCATTTAGGAAACCTCGTTCCATTAGACCCTAGCCTCATTTATCTTTAATGGAATGCCTTTTAAATCCTTCTAGAAATCTGACAGAATCAAGGGTTTTTGTCTACAAATTCTCCAACAAGTTTAGGGGGATTTTGTCCTCTAATTTCTAACCTAGAGGGTTTCATCCTCATGTGGTTTGAAATTTAGTTCTTGCTCCACATAGAGTAATAATCAAAGGTTTATATTATTTTTTCCTTCACCCCCTTCTCCTTGTTTGGCCTCTCTTAAATAGGTCTTTTGTCCAAAAGACCCAAATTTCTCTTGCTCGATATAAACTTTAATTAAAAAATTATTATGATAGTATTTATTCCATTTGTTATTCTATAATTTAATTTAATTTAATTTTATGATTTACATGAATGAAATTTGATTGTATTTTTTGCATGGGAGAAATATGTTGTTCATATTTCTACATCTAGTTCGCCCATGCTTCCAAGCCATAGAAAAGGTTCTTATGGTGAGAGTAGAGCATCTGGGTTTAATGTTTGAATAGGGGATATCACATTGATTTGTGAGAGAATTTAGAAAAAAAATTACATGAATATGAAGGCCTACCTTAACTTTGCCACCCCAAAATACAATATCATTTTTGGAGTTTCTTTCTCCTCTACCTCTTTCATCTTCCAAAACCGTCTAAAAGTGTGAACAAATGTTTCACCCTGTAGGCGGAGCCTTCTCTTTTTCTTATGGATGGTGAACACGTGTCACCTTTTTCCTCCTTTCCAGTGCATGGCAACCAACTATAGCAGCTTCTTAGAAAACATATTACAAATGTAGTGTGGACATAACATTTAACTCATAATTAATGGATCAAGAAATATTACAATTGAGGAAAGAAAGTGTTTTTAGTTTCGTTACTCCCTTGATCCCCCTTAATCTCTTACAATCTTAATATGTTTATTTTAATATCGAGCATCCACCCAAAAAAGTAATCTACTAATAGCTATCAAAGGCTCCACCCATAATCCCATAAGGAATAGAAAATGAAGTAAACATCTTTCATGGGTAACTACTAGTTAGACCCATAGACAATGAAGCCCAACTTCTCACTTGAAATACACAACATAAAAAGAAGAAAGGCTAGTCATGTGGGCCCTAGCTAATATTATAGAAATGTTTGAAATCTCCATGTAAATGGGCAAGCTAGTCTAGCATGTAATGAACAAAAGATCCATGATGTAGGCCTTGGGGATATCTAAGGACACAATAAACTGAATGTCACATCCTTAGTGGTGGTTCCACACAAGACAACATTGTTTAAAGAAAAAATGACAACTTCAGAGAAGGGCAAGGGCCCCAGTCTAACACATGAAGCACTAATTGTTGTCTAGAGTGAAATTCTAAAGGAATTATAATGGTCAAGTCAGCATGTGATCCATAACAAGGAAACTGTCACAACTAGTAAGCTAGAAACTAGAAATGGAAAAAATACAACTTGAAAACATTTACTAAATTAGAGCAAAAACATGGAAAGTTGAATGGTCGCTATTTTTGGGCTATGCAAGATTGCCTGGGTACCTAGATGTTCTTTTCTCACTTTGGGTTCACCAGGCTCCTAGGAACTTAACCTATGGTTATAAGGCCCTGACCCTTACTCATCTTCCTTACTAGGAACACTTATATGCTCTTTATACTACCTAAAAAAGGATATAAAGTTGATCATATTTTAAAATTTTATATGCTTGTTCTCTGACACATGGGTTATTATGTTATATCTGAATGAACAACTATGTTCCTAATCACAAAACATGTAGTTGACTAGTCACCAATAGGGTTTTCAAGAATAAATATGGAAGTGATTTAGAACACAAGTGAAAATTGAGGATCTCCTTATCTCCTCACCATTAGTTTGTTGCACCTGTAATCTACAGACTCATTGTACCCAGTAATATGTCCAAGAATGTAATGTTACCTTCTATGCTTAGGCATGTTATAACTAGAATTAATCCCTATCTAATATACTGTGGCCTAAACTAAATGGACTAAGTTCCCTTGAATCAAATCTATGTTATTTGATTATTAAAAGTAAGGAGAGTTATAAAATCACCAACCATATTAAGAAAACTTACTATTTATGATATTTAGTGTCGATACTACCTCTAACACCATTTTAGTTCAAGAAGAAGAAGATTAGGCTGTAACCAAGTTTCTTAGATATCAATCACAATACGTCCCCTCAAATTTTAGAGATCTAAACCCTTATCCTATCTTCAGACTATGCACTCAAGGTTTTAAAGGGATGTTTACCTCTACCCTATATCGGGAATCAATCCATTGATTGGATTTAGACAGACATCTACTTGGAAACTTTTCAGTCCCTTCCTTTTCAGGTACTAAATGGTATCAAATCTGGACATGGACACACACACGCACACACATATGTATTTATATGAGATTATGAAAACTAATGAGTATATACTATATATATTATGAATATATATATTAGATTATTTAGAGATATGTTATTGAACATTTAGATATACATTATACATAAATGATTCTGATTTCATGTAATGTAGAAAATCCCATTGGGCAAAAATCTAATTTTGAAAGATTGGGTAAGTCATATCCTAAAATGACTGATGTTACGTTTAACTGATGTTGAAATTCTCTTCATATTCCATTTGCAAGAAATGCTTCAGAGTTTGAGTTTAACTGTGAAATCCTGTGGAATATTTCAATTTTGGATAAGTGTAGAATTCAAGCAATGATTGACTTCAACATCCTAAATTTTGGATGTTCTGAACTTTGAAGATAGAATTATATAACATTAGTTATGCTCATATGTTGGTCATGTCGGATTGATGCAATGCATTTTCCTATGACACATGGCTCTATAATTTGTTTGATGCCATGTACAAATGGTCATTTATTTATCTTCATTTCATTTGTATTATATAGTATGGTTTCTACTTCATGTTATGTTGTTTACTTCTCCAAAACAGTTATATTTGACTTTATATTGATCTCACTCAATTATGGGGAGGCATAAGAATGATCTCAAATTTGGAACCTAAACTTATGAGTAGTTATGAGTGACCTAGTTCATATTTCATGCAATCTTCTAGTCACTAAGAGTGATCTAGTTCATATTTCATGCAATATATTGTTATGTGATGGTATTCAAAATTCATCCACTATGTATTTAGTTTTGAATGGTGGATTTGAAATGAAATATAGATTATTAGTGGAGGATGGTGTAAATAGAAATAGGAGGATGACTTGTATTCTTTGAAATTGTATTATTACTATTTGAATTGTTGATGACCTACTTCTAATTCATCTGGGCTACCCTGCTTTACACATGCAAAGTGAGAATAGAAAAGACCTAGATGCCAAACACCTCTATTTTTTCATAATATATTGAGAGTTTCATAGATTTTAGCATTTAAATGAAGCATGAAATAAATAGCGAGCAATATAATTTTTTTGTGAGAAACAGCTCAACATTATCCAAGATACAAATAGATTACTTAGTAGAAATTCTTCTCAAAGGTAAAGTGTTGGTAACATGTGAAATATAATAATAAGCTAAGTAAAAACAAAAATAATATGACCGCATACTATCTGTGTGATCTCTACCGATGGCAATGCTAGTTCCAGCCACCATGACCATTATCATTCCAATGATTATAGCAAACAAGTATTCATATTTTCTGTCAAATGCCATTTTTGTAAAAGAAAAAGGTGTAAAACCATATCAGCTAATGATGAATTCATATAGTTTTTAGAGAATAGAAGATTTTACAAAGAATAGAAATATATGAACATTTTTACCAAATACTATTAAACTCATTGAACTTCTATGTTGGATCTTTCTTGTGTGATTAGAATATATTTTTACACTATACTAATTCATTTCCACGTTAGACATAATGAAACATGAATGCATATTGACTCATCTTAAGTTTGACAAGGATATGAATTTTCACCATCCACACATATTATGACCTTTTTCTACTCTTCCAAACATGTAAAAGGTGAATAAACCCCTAGAATGTGACGTGATCTTCATTTTCATTCATTTTACAAACACATTGTATGGAAAATGTAGCGAAGAACATTAGTAAACATTTTGTCACTCAATTATGGGTTAATATGCTCATTGTTCAAATTAAAAGCAACGTAAAATGTTATCAAATGAACGCTACCTTTAAACATTGCATACTCACATGTTGCTTTCTCTACTACCGTCTTTGAATAGAAATACCAATTTTGAGCACCAAAAGAGAAAGAGGAGAAATTAGTTTAATAAAGTTGGAATATGGATATAAGTTTACAAATCTTTCCATGGTATACAAATACAAAGTAAATGGGTTACCTTGGTTTGGATGCAGTAATGAAGGTTGCTCCAGCAGTCCTCATCGACTATGGTTTACGAATTTCTTATGGGGTCAAGGTTGTTCAGAGCAACTGTTAAATGACTACTAGAAACTAGAACACTAAGGAGGGATATAATTACCTAATTAGAAAATAACTAAGACCAAAGAAAAAATTATATCTACACGGATGGTTTTGAAACAAAAATTTGATCTAACTAATGTGTATATTATCTACAAAAAAATTGGACATGTTGTACTTAATGTTTATATCTGCACATATGGTTCTGAAAGAAAAAATTAGTGTAACTAATGTGTATATCTGCAAAAAAATTGGACATGTTGTACTTAATGTTTATATTTGCACATATGGTTTTGAAAGAAAAATTTTGTGTCATCAAGAGTTGAATTGTTCTCATTAAAGTCCTAGTTTATTCATACTTGTCCAAAAATTGTAAACCTTCTATTCATATGTTTTGATGGATTGGTGCTCACATTAAAATTCAACCCTTTCCATCTACATGATTTAGTTTGTAACATAGATATTTTGGACTGAAGTTTATTCTTGGACTAAGAGCTTTTATCCATTCATAAATAGCACCATCAACCTCATCTATGTTATAGTTGTTGTTTACCCTAAGTCTAGATTCAATGTTTAGAGGTAAGTTTTTACTTTCTTTCATTCTCGCAACCCAAACTTCTTGGTACCTAGTGGATAGTTGTATTGGAAGGTGGAGATAGTATGTAGGGTGAGGATATTGGGAGTTTTCATTAGATGGAGATGTAGCACTAAATTTCATTACTGTGACTGCAAGTTTAACATGTTGATTGCTAAGAATCACAACACAGAAGGTGTTCTAGGACTGGTGAAGGAAAAATATTTGGTGGAAAGAATGGAAATACCATGCCAATGATGTTTATGGAAGAATTTTCTTCATGGGTTTCGTGGGAATGAGCCTATAAGGCCAAACAACATTTTTAAGTCGAAAAGGCCTAAGAACTAGGGCTCAGTAGAAAAGAGCTGAAATTTTGTGATATTAAACCAATATTAGAGATTTAGATACGATTTTACACCTACTAGGAGATTATGTAAATAGTTTTGGTGGTTGTGTGGAAGTTTGTGAAGTTTAGAGTAAATTTGACAAAAATAGGGCTATGTAAATTGGTTTCTGGATTAGATTGTGTGGAGATTTTTACCATCAATGTTTTGAATCACACTACGTGATCCATCATCAGGATGAGAGAGCAAGAGATGTCAAAAAAAGTAAGTAATGAGCCCCTTTTAGGCCTCCTAGTGCAACTTTTGAATTTGGAATATTGGGAAGGGCTAGATCTATTAGTTGACCAATAAACCTTGTAGAAGGTTAGAGAATGAGATGTTAAGGTGTATGGTGACTTAAGATCCTGGAGGATGCAGGTGAAGAGAGCTGACTCAATTACACAATAGTTATTGTATTAAAGAAGGAGGTGGGTTATTAAATCTATTAGAGATTTTCAGCTTTAGTTAGATTGGAGGGGAACTATTTCTGCCCTTAAAATAGGAGCCCCAATTCTTTAAGCATATATTTTCAAAGATTGCTCAAATTACGACAGTTTTGCCAATGATTATCAAGTAGCATTGTCTTATCTAGACTCTAAAAAAAACCAACACAATCATTTCTTTAAGTACAAACAAAAGGAAACAAATTGAAATTACCAAAATGAAAAAGGAAAATGCATGTGACCATTAAAAAAAATAACATTGTCAATGTAGACTCAATTTCTAATCTTGTTATTCAAACATGTTCAAGTTGCTTCTTATAATGCTGGAAGCAACTAGAAATTTTTTGTGTATGCATTAAATAGGACAGTCAATATTGTAAAAGCCTAACCATGGAAAGAGGAGAGGAGTCAGTGTACAAATTCATGACTATATTACTACCAATGAAAGAACATCCAACAGTGCATACATTCAACAATGCTTAACTTGAAAATCTTTGAATTGAGTGGATAGTGATATGACAGAGGCTTCATGTTACACTTTGTTGGATTTTGTGCAATTATTATCAAATTATTAACAAGACAACCCATTATAAATTACATAATATCATTTTGATGAAACCCTTACCAAATACACACTTTGAAAAAAATTACTTATCGATTTGATGAAACTGAGAAAAGTTGTAGATTTCTACCACTTAGTGATAGCAACTCAAAACCTTTCAATTATCTACAATGGCAACTCAAAACCTATCAAACATCTACAATGGAAACCAAAACTTCTCAAATATCTACAATGGCAACTCAATCAACCTACAAACCATATGAGAAATGCAAACATAAATAATAAAGGCACCTAAGGCAACTCAAAATACAATAAACAACAAAGGCATGAAAGGGAACTCGATGGAAAATGATTGCTTCTTACCTAAAATGGAACTTGTGCTCAATGTAACCATTCCTTGTCAAACGTTAGTTCACTAATCGATCCCTCCCGATGATCAACTATTTATTAGTTTCAAGAATAAAAAGGAATCACTAAGTAAGAGCCCTTCTAGAATAATGCAACACTTAAAAGAAAATGCATAGGATAGCTTGGAAAATACGATTCAAAAGTAATAAAGGGGACTATTATCTTGCACATTACTACCATATTACTATAAAACATCTAATGAAAGAACATCCAACAATAATTGATCATTAAATCAATGACTAGAATCTGGTGGTTGTCTTGATTTAAATGTAAAGATTGAAATCAAAGGAAGACTGGCACAAATTTCCTAAGATTATTTCAAGATCTTGAATCATATTCATTACAACAAGATTTGCAATAGAACACATTTGATTGTCTAATTTAAATTTGTATGCTAGAAAAGAAATTGTTATTGAATGTTCATAGTTTCTTTACTTTAGCTATCAAAGTTTTAAAAAACCTCCCCTTTTTTGAAATGCATAGCATTACAGATACATGAAGATCTCAAATTGCAAAAAACTAGAGCAGGAAATAATTATCGAAAACTTGTGTACTAATACATATAAATGCATAAAAGGAAATAAGAAAGCATGCATATAATGTCATGTTCAATCTCCATAAACTATTTGTTAAAAATGGAATGATTTGTAAGTTAGCCTGTAAAATTATGCATTGAAAACTTATTTATTCGATATCATCATTTTTTATAACATAATTTTTATTTTATTTTATTTTTATTTTTATTTTTTTCAGATTGGCCATATTTATATTCACTTGATTAATGCAAAACATAGTGACCATTCATGTATCCAAAACTGTACTATTTGTTGCAAAATGGATGATTTATAATTAAGCTTTTGAAATTATGTGGTGAAAACTTCTTCATTAGATATCATAGTTTGGCCTAACATGGTTAACTTTTCACGTTGGCTATATGCAAATCACTTGACTAATTGAAAACCTAGTGACCAAGTATGTATCTTTAAGTGTTTGTATCCAAATTCCACACACAATACCTATAAATGAACTCCTAATGAGTGTTTTCAAAAATTATACCCATAGCTTACATTCTCCACACTTCAAATTGTTGATGTTTATAAAATTTCAAAAAAAGAAAAAAAAAAGCTTATTTACATTGCTTGAGAAATAGTAAAAATTGAATGTAAATTCTTAGTATACAAATTTGTATAAAACAAATATAACTCTAATCAGGTTGAATAAGTGAATAGCCTACAATACTTCAAAAGATCGCCAAAGGGGAGTTAGAGGTACCAACCTTTGGATATGGTTTGAAGACCAAATTTGATCCACCTTCCTTATCTGCATTCTCTTGTTTGATAGGAACAAGTGGGAAATTGCTTGTTGTTAGTGATGGCTCAACCTAGAAAAATATCCAACGACTTAATTATCTGGATCAACTATTTTTAGCTTTAAAAGCAACTTCATAAATCATATTTAAAAGGATCTATTTTCTAAGGTAACAAAAATATTCCAAAGATGCATGCATTTAATCACATCTCAATACTCTCGACCAATCCCCACACACAAATATAAATTATAATAGTATGACCCATGACAAAAATGATTGTCAAAGACTAATTTTTCTACTAGCCTTGTGATGGAATTACATTCTTTCGGGCTTTGAAGATAGATAAAGAGTTTCACCACTTAGATGCTAATTAAGGAATTAACAAGAACAAACAAAATAAGATCATGTTCTACAACATGCATATTAGTACAAGCTAGAAAAAAATAGTGCTTCAAACTTGCTAGTATTGGAACTGTGTTAGATTTATATTCAAAATCAAACAAGGAAAGACAAAAACCTTCATATGGTGTTCTAATTTAACAACATTAGTAGGAAAAAAAATCAATTGCAACATTTAGTGAAGCATGTAATCAAATGCTACACCAGTCCACACAATATTCTAAATTTACTAAACAGACAATACTCAAGCTTATGCAGGTCAATTGGTCAAGAAGCACAAAAATTATTTCAATAATTTAATCATACAATATTTCCAATTTCCTATTAATTACTATTTAAATGTGCTAATTACAGAATCACAAAGAACAAACAAAACAAGATCATGCTCTGTGGCATGCATACTAGTACAAGCTACCAAAATAGTACTTTAACTTTGCCAGTATTGAAAGTGTGTTAGGATTTATGCTCAAAATCAAGCAAGCAAAAAAAAATCATTTATAGGTTTTTCTATCTTAAAGGAGAAAAATTAGGTGGGAAAAAACCAATTGCAACATTAGTGACACACAATATTAAATGCTAGAATAGTGCACACAAAATTTTCTCAATGTATTACACAAATACTCAAGCTCATGCAGGCAAATCAGTCACCATTTAAACATCAAGTAAGCATAGTCACACATGTGTGCTATCATAATTCTATGAATGAATCACTTTCTCAGGTATTTATATGGCAACACTTTCCCAAGTTAAAATGCTACATAAATTGGCAGCATATCCACACCAATCCATCAAACAAGAGTGACTTAATTCAACCAAAGATCCAAATTTATAAGTTTCAACTTCAAGAATCAATATTTAAGCAACCATTTCATTCAAAGAACAATCTACAAAAAAAAATGCAAGTCTACAACACAAAAAAATGACATTTTCTTAAATAGATGACATTTATCTGAGAATAGGAACAAAGCAAAAAGTAAATGACTTATAATTACTTTTAAAAAGGCCACAGATTCAGTCAATCACAACATGATCTAGTAAAAAAATGATGCACATCATGCTCTAACAACTCAAATTTTAAAACCTGACAGACATGACCCTGTAATAATGCAACATAATAGTGAATGTGGTGGAGATTGTTTTCAATTAATTTTTGATACCAAGGAAGTGTGATAAGGTTAATGGACTATCAAAAATAGAGATGCATCACACTATGTTAGGGATTATAAGAAAAAAAAACCTGTTTCGTAGCAAATATTGTGAAGTGGCCAAGAAGTTGCTCTAATAGAGTGCAAATATGAGGAAGATTTGAAGGTGGAAACTCAGCGAGATAATAGAACAATAGCAAAACAAAGAGTGCAAAGTGGTAGAAAAGTTGGCTTTCAAAGGCATACACCATTATGAATATTTTGAAGCAACCTTCCATATGAACCTTTTGAAGCAACTTCTCAACCAAAAGAGAAACATTGTAACAACTAAGATATGAGATGGCTTCCTAGTTAGCTACAAAAGAAATTAGAAGGCCATAAAAATTGATGATAGAGATTTGAGTCATGACTCCTCTCCTCTCCTCTCTTCTCTCATGACTATAACTAATCATGACTATATTACTACCAATGAAAGAACATCCAACAATGCATATATTCAACAATGCATAACTTGAATACCTTTGAAGTGAGTGGATAGTGATATGGCAAAGGCTTCATACATTACACTTTGTTAGATTTTGTGCAATTATTAACAAGATAACCAATTATAAATGGCATAATATCATTTTGATGAAACCCTTACCAAATACACGCTTTGAAAAAAATTACTTATTGATTTGATGAAACCTTTGGCAAATACATTAGGTGATAAGAAAATTTGTAGATTTCTCCTACTTAGCGATGGCAACGTGAAACCTTTCAATCGTCTACAATGGCAACTCAAAACCTATCAAACATCTACAATGGAAACTAAAACTTGTCAAACATCTTCAATAGCAACTCAATCAACCTGTAAACCATACAAGAAATGCAAACATAAATAGCAAGGGAACCTAAGGCAACTTGAAACACAATAAACAACAAAGGCATGAAAGGCAACTCGATGGAAAATGGTTGCTTCTTACCTAAAATGGCACCTGTGCTTGATGCAATTATTCCTTGTCACATGTTAGATCACTAATTGTTCCCTCCTAATGATCAACTATTTATTAGCTTCAATAACAAAAAGGAATCACTAAGTAAGAGCCCTTCCAAAATAATGCAATGCTTAAAAGAAAATGCATAGGATAGCTTGGAAAATATGATTCAAAAGTAATTAAGGGGTCTTTATTTTGCATAACCTAAATAATAAAATAGAGTAAAGGATACAGGATTATAAAAAAATTGTACTTACCTAGTAGAGATCCAATGCAACACAAACCAAGACAAATATGCCCTAAAGACCAAAGAGGGATTTTGCGACAATAGAAACAAATCATAAGCAGTTAAATCTTGTATAACCTATAATAGAGAAAAGGATAAAGTATTGTTGAAAATTTTTACTTAGCCATGTTGTAAAACCAAATTATAAGATATCAACATGAGAATATTTAGACCAAGAAACATATTACCTTTTTGCACTGCATATACCCTATGGAAAATCCAAAATCTAATGTGTGTGGTGCATATACCCTGTAGAAAATCCAAAATCCAAAATGTAATGTTAGAATTTTCTGTCCTAAAATAGCTTTAGATTTAGCTATGCTAACATGGAAGAATTAGATTCCTTTTAAATATGGAAGAACTAGATTCATATTTATCAAGAGTGGACTAGTCTAACTAGACATTTTTTAATTGGGATTTGCAGACCTTGATGGTTTCTTTGGTCCAACAAAAGTAATTCATGTCAAGATAACTAATTAATGTCATCACTAATTCAATCAAGAAGCCCATCGAGGGAATAATAAAAAATAAGTATAATCATCTGAAGATTAATTGGTAATTCAAGCCCAGATAGTATAGGGATAATGTTATGTTCCTATTTAGGTTCTTTTGTTAAAGATAGTCCTTTCCACCTGGGATCGGGTCTCAAATTAGCCAAATGTAACACTCACCCATGTGTAACATTGTTGATAGAATTAGTGTTTAATTAGAAGGATATAGATAGCCTATTGATTGAAACATGTGCACTTTTTGTTCCTTGTTTTGAAGGATTAATATATTATGTAATTGTTGGATGGATTGGCAGTAAAGTTGGTATTATTAATGGATTACATATATGGAATGCAATGACCATATCCCATGGAATCTTGAGTCTTATTTAGTATATTTTGAGTCTTGATAGATTAGGAATTAGTTATTTCATATCATGTTATTAGGTGTTCAAATTAAGGTCATGTTGACCAATTTCGTGTTTTAAGTATTATGAGTATAATAGTAAGTAAAAAGTGGGAAAATGCCATGCAAAGGCATAAATGGAATATATGATAGTGTCAAGACATAACAAGATGATGATAAACCTTTTAAGGTACCTAGGAAAGTATATCAAAACATAAAATGCAAAATGTGAAAAAATGTAAAAGTTGCCAAGAAATGTTGTCAACATTTTCTTTGCAAAATTAACAAAGTCTAGAAAGTGAACAATCATTCATCTTGTTCAAACTTCTTAGGGAGGTGAAAGGTCTTGTTTGTTGATATAAATAAATGTAATTCCATTTGGAAAAATGGTATAGAGAAGAAGAAGAGATGTGGAATAGAAACATGTAACAAGTCTTTTTCTTTTTGGAAATCTACATATTTTGATATCTGTTTACAACATTATGTTCTTCGTTACTTTCTCATGGTTTTAGTGATTATTAAACTTCCTTGTGAAGACTATTGAAGGTGTGGATCAATATGAATGCAACATATCATGAGTTAGTAATATGGTTCTTTGTACTTACTGGTTGAGCAACAGATTATTTGTAGTTTTCAGAATTGTTAATCATAGTAGTTGCATACTTTTATTATATAAATTTTGGGAGAACTTAAAAGGAATGTGGATTTTTTAGGTTTCCCTCCCATTAAGTAGAAACCTTATATTTATTCCTTAAGTTGTGAATCAATATATTAATTTTTGTCATATGCAATAAAAAAAATTGTGAATCAACATTCTGCAAAAAAAATTGTGATAGTGTCTTGGTTGGAGTTGCCCATATGAAGACTACTATACATTCTTAGAGTATAATGGAACCTTGAGGAGATTAGAGAAAAAAAGAAATGGATTCATGGGGGTGGTTACCGTATTCAGTAAGGAAATCTTCACAATTACACAGGTTTGTGAATTTTGTCATCTACCAATGAGTGGAAGCCCGAAAGTCAGAAGCTTGACATTGACTTGGACAAGGTAATGTTATTTGGAAGTTTTTTTGTTATTTTTTTTGGAGATTAAGTGAGGTTAGAAAGAATAGATGTGTTGTTAGGCTTCTCTATTTAAACTCACCCTATAGATTATTTATTTGACTGAATAGTGGGAATCCATAGTCTTAGAATTATGTCAATATCAGTAAGAGATTTCTCAATCTACATTTAGTTTGAGAGGTGTTTTCGAGAATTTGAGTTCTTAATCTACCTTCAAGGGAGTCTATAAGGTAGAGCAATTTGTATTGGTGTTGTGATGCCTCTAAGGTGTCTAGAACCT
Organism: Cupressus sempervirens; assembly: GCA_028749045.1. Classification (NCBI taxonomy): domain Eukaryota; kingdom Viridiplantae; phylum Streptophyta; class Pinopsida; order Cupressales; family Cupressaceae; genus Cupressus; species Cupressus sempervirens. Next base: position 748,915,234 of record CM053783.1, read on the forward strand.
TATGAATAGTGAAGGTACTATATCAACAATGAGTTAATTCCTTTGGAATCTTATAGGGATATGGTATTGATAAAGATCCTCGAGGTGTGAGGTGATGGAGGTGTTGTGTGGTGAGGTGTGAGAGGTTGTTGTGTGATTTTTTTTGAAGGTATAGGTAGAGACAATTGGAATAGGTAAAAGTGGCACAAGGAATATGTCATTCATCTTTTCTTTAACCTTGGAGAATTGAAGGGGATAGCATATGTTATGCTTAGGTGGGCTTGGAAGAAGCCTAGCCTAGTTTGAGAGTTTTTTTATTAACAAACAAGTATCATCTCCACCATTACTTGTATTAGTATTGCATTTAGTCAAGTAGATAATATGTATGCTCTTCAATGAATAAATGGAAATCAAGCTGTGAGATATTATGTGAATATGCCTTTGGCATGGTTGAGTTTGGTAATGTGAACAGTAAACCTAATTTAAAATAAATTAGACCCATTAAATTGAGTTCCAAAATCAAGATTGGCACAATGTGTCTAACAAGAAATAAGAGGGGTAGGAAGATGTCAATTGACAAATGCAGAAAAAGAGTTGGGCAGTGTGTAAAAAGCATTATTGAAAAGAAATGGAATTGGAAAAAGATGAAGAAATGAAATGAGCAACATGACAAGAAGAGGGAATGCTATGGGACAAAGAGAATCTCTACGAGCATTAATGAAGGAAGGTGTAGCAGACTTGAGAAGATGTTTCCTTTTAATTAAAGATTGCATGGTTTCCTCAAGATTAAATTAGATGAATAAGAGGAATAAGGCACACTCAAGTAGAGAAAGAGCAATGAAAAGAATGGTTTTGGAATGCTATGAGGAAGTAATCAAGATAAACAAACATGGAATGGCATTGCTATGAAAATATCAACAACATGATTTTATTGTTGAAGCAGTAACAAAGAGGGATAATGATGTTTAACCAATTATAGAAGATATTTAGAAGGAATGTTGAATCCTTTGCATTTCTAAATGAGAGGGATTGGAGATGAGGAGTTGTCAAACGTTTATTGATCAAGAAGTTTCACATAAATGACTTCTAAGAGACAAGCTTTTATGGCATGTAGAGATAGTAAGAATTGGTAAGGGAAAAAATCTTTGCAATGTCATTGCTTCCTAGCTAGGTCCCTATTGCTTCACTTGCAGGCCTCATAGTGGTGGGGCTAGCGTAGTTGATTATGTACTCTCCAACTAGTTGTTCCTCCATTCCATCTACCGCTTGTCCATTCTTAGTTACTTGTACAAGTCTTGTTACCTGTTTCCTTCTAAACATTTATAAAACTTTCCCAAATCAATTATTTCACACGAGAGAAATAGTTAGTAGTGTCCTCTACATTCAGGGTCAAGATTGTCACATATACATTGTTCAAGCTAGTCTTATCCATAATAGAAAAAAATGTAGGTCTAATAAATGGAGAGCCCTTCGATAGGTTAAAGCAAGCATGGGTATAAAAATTCACCATGATTTTTAGAAGAAAAGTAAAAAATACCATCAATGATTTTAATATTTCACAACCTTCAGAATAGGTTGGGCCTCAGGAATAAAACCTAAAAGAAAACTACTAGTAGCAGCTAGTTACATTATCACACAATTCCTCACAGTAGTGATAAAACCAGGAAAATTTATTGAAAACAACAGGTGAAGTTCAGAAATACCGAGATGAGAGAGAAATGGGATCATCTTACCATGCTTGGATTAAGAGGAGGTGTCATCATGGTGATCCCTCACTACTGTCTTTGCTCATTCCCAATCCAACCTACATGACACCAAAACACAAATCAATTGAAAAACTCCAAAGCTTAAGATCTAAAAGCACAAATGTATGCAAATATATTACCGAGAGTAGGATATTCTAGAATTCCTTTCCAAGGTACATATAAACATAAAGGTTTTCAATGGAAGAGAAGAAGAACCCGAATCAATGGAATTCATAGTTGAATGAGCACCTTCTTCCAGATCTAGGCCCAGGTCTAGGGAGTTCCACTTAGCATACTTAGATATGCTAGCTGATCTGTACAAAGTGAAAAGATGGGAAAAGCCCCAATATTAGTCACAGGTGAAGACCTCAATGTTACCCAAATGAATGCCTTCACTTGTGCATGGGGGACATTCTCCTGGAACATAATGCCATTTGGCTTATAGAATGCTAGAGCATCATAACAATGAGTTGTCACAACAATCTTCCACGATATGATGCACAAAAAAATAGAAGATTATGTTGTTGATACACTAGCTAAGAGCATGTAGAGAAGCACTTATCTAAAAGACTTGGAACCTATCTTAGATCGCATGGAAAAATTTAGTCATCGATTGTATCCCAAGAAGTGTGCATTTGGTGTCACATTAGGAAAGTTTCTAGGGTACATTATTTCTACAAAAGACATACAGGTTGATCCTGAAAAGGTTCAAGCTATAATGGAAATGCCTCCACTTCAAAATATTAGTCAGATGAGAGGACTATAGGGAAGACTTTAGTCTATTCACCAGTTCATCTCACAACTAGTAGATAAATCACAACCCTTTACCAAGACTCTGTATGAGGGTGTGAAATACAACTGGAATGTAGAATGTGATCAGAGCTAAACATAGATCAAGAAATGTCTTGCAAACCCGTCTATATTGATGCATCTCATTAATGGGAAGCCACTTATTTTGTATATCTCTTCAAGTGACTCATCCTTGGGAGTCTTGTTGGCTCAAGAAGATCACAATAGGAATGGGCTATCTATTACACCAATCATACATTAGTCTCATATGAGATGAATTATAGTATGACTGAGAAAGCTTGCTTGGAAATTGTTTTCACTTTCCAGAAGCTGAGACACTACATGTTTTCTCACACTACAAGAATGATTACAAAGAATGATGCATTAAAGTATCTTCTAAGCAAAGCTACTCTGTTAGGAAGACTAGAAAAATGGATCATGATATTGAGTGAGTTTGACATTGAATATATGGAAAGAAAAGCTATCAAAAGACAAGATATCACTGATCAATTGGAAGAGGCACCAATCCAAAGTCACCAACCACTGAATATTGAATTACCTAATGAGTCCATTCTACTTCTGATACACCAAATGTGCACTACGTTCTTTGAGGAATCATTCACACAAAAAGGATATGGTGTTGGAATACTATTTATCACACCACAAAAGTACTCTCTACCTAGGGCATACAAGATTCCTTTCCCTTGTACAAATAACATTACTGAATATGAATCCTTAATCAATGAAATGAAGATCACCATTCAATGGAGGGTAAATGAACTAAACATCTTTGGAGACTCACAGTTGGTGATCAACCAAGTCAATGACATTTATCAAACAAAGGATAAAAAATGGATGCCCTACAAAATAATTGTTGATGACATGGATAAGTATTTTACACATGTTACTTTCTAGTAGATTCCTCGAGTGAATAATAAGGAAACTAATGGAATGACCACTATGCCTTCCATTTTAAAAATGCTAGAAAATGACTTCAAACCTGAGTTCCTGGTGGAAACATTACCCTACCCTAATTATGACTCTCTTGAATCCCAAATGATTTGTTCTATCATAGGACATGATTAATCTCACTACCACCACATACACTCCTACTTATGTGACTAGATTGTTCCAAATACTCTGACCTAGAATGAAAAATGTCACCTTATCTGAAATGTTTCATGGTATGTCATCATAGCTAACAACTTGTTTAGAAGAGGTTTGGATGATACACTCCTTAGGTGTTTAGAACCCAACGAGTCAAAACATGTGTTAGCTAAGGTACATGAAGGCATTTGTGGATCTCACTGAAATGGCCTGACACTGGCTCACAAACTTATTAAAGCTAGTTACTATTAGTCAAAAATGGAGAAAGAGGAAATCAAGTATGATAAGTACTGCAAGCAGTGCCAAATCCACATAAATATGACTCATGGTCCAGCCAGGGAGCTAATTCCATTCATTACACTTTGGCCATTCCAACAATGAGCCTTTGATCTGGTGGGTTAGATTCATTTGTCCTCCTTGAATGGACACAAGTTCATTATCATAGCTACAAACTACTTCATAAAGTGGGTAGAAGTAGTACCTCTTATAGAGGCTAATGGTAAAACTATAGCTATGTTCATTCTCAATTACATCATCTGCAGATATGTTTACCTTCCTTAATTATCATCGAAAATGGGGGGTAATTCAAAAGCAAGGATTTAAAAGAATTATTTTCAAAGTTCAAAATCACAAAAATATTGGTCTTCCATCTACTACCCCTAGGGTAACAAACAAGCAGAAGCATCTAATAAGGCTATTTTTAAAGTTCTACATCACATTGATAATAAGTTTGGAAGGGTCTACCACCTTCAAATCAGTCTGACTCTTTGGGATTACAACACAAGTATTAAAACATCTTTAGGGGCAATGCCCTTTTCTTTGGTATATGGAGCAGATGGTGTACTACTGGATGAACATTGACAAGTGGTGTTCGATCATCTCAAAGCTTACCAAAAGAGGATTTCCAAGAGCTACAAGTTAAAGGATCGGACTTCCAAGTGGGTGACCTTGTTTTGGGGGAGAACCCCAAGAATAAAAAACATTGGGTATAGAAGGGAAAGTTTGAGCCAAACTATCTTAGTCCATACATTGTTACTGTAGTGCTTGGATCATGGACTTATCAACTCTCAACTATTGAAGGAGAATTTCTTAAGGATCCATCTTATAAGATTCTACAACTAATATTCTTTGATGCTCTTTGTATACATCTAAATGTCTTGAGATAAGTACTAAAAATTGTAAAAATTCTTGAAAAAATCTATTATCCTCATGAAAACCTAGCAATAGGGGCCTTGATAATAAAAAATAATTCACAATTTATTTTTTAAAAGGGAAAAGAAATTTTTTTTGAAGAAAAAGTGTCATTGATGAAAACCTAGCAAACAAACATCGCGATAGAAAAAATAGAATCTTTGCCAAGAAGGTGAAACCAGGTAAATAGTTACCTCTTGTTCCAAATACTATATCTATCAATGCACCTTCTAGCTTATGTACAATTGCTTTCCTTATTTGAGATTTTTTCTTTCTTCTTTAGTTTGTTTCTCTCATTGGTCTTAGTTATCTTTGAGACACTGTTCGTACCTACATGAATTGATACTATTCATAGTCTAGGGGTAAACTACCTAGTCTAGGGGGTAACACCCTATTTTCTTAGAGAATTTGTCTTGTGCCAATCACCAATTGTCCTAACTATGTTTACCTACTCTCACTTAGTCTACTAATGAGATTATGCTTGAAGAAGATCTATCTCATATTAGTCACCAGTTGCCTTAATTATGTCTATCTACTATCGTCTGCCTACTAGGGAGATTTCTTAAAAGATATTTTGAACTTCAACATTTGACATCAACCCTCTGATAGTAAAATTGAAATTGAAAACTAAACCTTTTTGAGCTATGCTGAGATTTTCTTTAAGTGTTTTTCTTTCTCTTCTCATTCCCCTTTGAGAAACTCTAGGATGTCTAATTTGACTAAGAGGAGAAAGGATTGGGGGCATATGATCATTTCTTTGTTTTTTTTAGTTGGTTTAGTTCCAATGATCTAAAGGGTCCATATGAAAGGGGTGTCCACTATAAGAGCCTCTATCTCACATTGGATGACCATGTGTCCCTTGACTCATTTTATATGGAAACTTCAGTGAGGTTGGTATTGAAAATTTTTATTCAATTGTATGTTGTCTTTGATGTTACACAAAATGTCAAGTGTTTACTAAGTAGTCAGTGATAGCAGAGCTCACTCAGGTATCAAAGGAAATTTCTAGTATATGTTGAGCATTCAGTTATAACCAAGTTTAGAGACAATATAGATTGAGCTCAATTAGTTAATGAAGTGAAGTCTGTATTGACACAATTTAGTTTTTTATCAAAGGAAAGTTAGCATGAAGTTAGTATTAACCAAGTTGGATCAGTTAACATTAGAACTCCTATTCTAACTAAGTTGTGTTGGTTAATGAAGGGATCCTCTATTTTGACCGAGTACTCAATTCTGTATTAGCCAATTGTCAGCATATTTAGTTTGATAAATTTATTGGTTAATACAAGCTAACTCAAGGGATGAAAATTATTTTATTAAAAGAGTACTCAAGCTGACTTGACAAGGTGAATCATATATAGGAAAGGTCAAGTTGAGGATTGAAATGTAGAATTGAAGAAGATGAATTAAGGAAGCGAATTTGAAGGATATCTATAAAGGGAAGAGTATCCAAGTTGACCGAGCTGCAAAGAACATTTTGATCAAGGAGGATCAAGTAATCAAGCCAAAATTGAGATACGAATCAATAAAGTCAATTGCATCAACAATTAGGTCAAGTCATTGTTACTCTCTAATTATTGTATCAGTGAATCAAATCTCCTAACGAGTGATAGTTTCTATTTTCACCAAGCATAATTTTCAAATTTTATGGTGGAAATACTAAAATGTTGTGTTTGTTAGGGTTGTATATTTATTATTTTCATCTATAGAGGAAACCCTAACATGATTTTCCCTAATCAAATTATTTTTCATTTTACCTCAAGTCTAAAATTGTTGCCCTAGGGTTTTTGGTTCCATATTATATTACAAGAGATCTTCATAAAAAATTAGAGTCTAATCCCTAACCCTAGGTTTTATAGCTGAGCGAATTTCATTTGTCTTTTACATTGTATTCTATGATGTTACGATAAAAGCATTAGCAGAGTATCACGAGGAAGAGTTTTCAATGTCCTGATCTTAAGATAAAATGTTGTGTTGAGGTATCGTGGATGATAAAGTTAGTCTTATTGATATTACGATTTCCTTTGTATCGTATGATCGTATGGTAGTTTGAATGGTTTGCATTTGTTTCTCTACAAAATTATGACAAAGGAGGTGATCGTGGCATTAGGGACAATGAAAGAAGTTTTTACGATGTCACAAAGTAGTGAGCATCTTAAGATCATAAAACAAATATTTGGTTGCTAAGATGTTAAAGGATACTTATGATCATAGGATCATAAGATGATAGAAGACAATAAAAAGTGATAGTGCACTGTAAGACAGGTGTCTAGTTTTGATGGGCCAGAATGTGATACAAATATCAGATATATGCTTAGCTAGATTAGTGGGAAGAGAAAAGATTTTATATTAAGTTTGAATGGAAAATTGCACTCTCTAATCTTACGATATACAACTCATCCTAAGATCTTAGGGTAATGAATGATGTGCTTCGATGTTACAAGTAAGCCATGATTGTCAAATCATAAATAAAAGAGGCAAAGCCCACGATGCTATGATAGAGAAGGTTAACCATTTCTCATAGTAGTGTCAAAGTTTGAAGGGTAATCAGAGATATTACGAAGTAACAAAAATGACTGTGATCGTAAGACCATAGGGTGAAATAGGTTAAGGAAATATGCTATGCCATTTCAATGAAGTTGTTTTTCGTAAGATCGTAGAGGAAGAAAAATTCAGCACTGATGCTACGGTAACAAGTGTGTTGTAAGATCATAGAGAATCTTGCCATGGTTTCTGATTGTTCGACAAGGGTTTTGTAACATCAAGAAATTATTTCATCAGCCATAAGACATTACGAAGAGTCATTTCCTCCAGTAATGGTCATAACATTGTAGACCCTATTTTGACATAAATGTGCTAGTCGCTTTTTTGAGCTAGAAACAACAACAAGCTTCTCGACTAATGAGATTTAAATATAGTACAAAAGGTGCATTACTAGATAGTAATGGCGACGCTCCCCTGAGGTGATAGAATCAACTGATATTATGTTTCAAAGAATGTTGAAAATCAATGCAAAGATGAACATTGATTTGTATACATTGAGTTATAGCTTTCTTATTTGACAAATACAGTTCATCATTTACAAAGAAAAAGAATTTTGAGTAGTTACAGAGCTTCCAGTGTATATAGATAATTGTTTCAGATCCTAAGAGAAAATTCCATACCCTATCTGCTAACATATTGTCAAGATGTCTAATAAAGAGGTGGAAGAAATTCAAGCATCAGACATGGGAGTTGCAAGGGTTGCAAAGACTTCAACTTCTATGGCAAGAAAATCATGACAAAGGAAACCTAATAGGTTTGTTGAGGAATGGATTAAGCTTTTCCTTGGTTCTTCTAATGCTAATGCTGCAAACGACCATGCCTTTGTCGACCCATATGCTCTTTACAAAAATGTTGTGTGCCCTAGTGTCACTGGTTTTGAACTTTTCAAATATTTGTATTATAATAGAGAGAAGAAGGTTCCTGTGTGTAACCTATGGAAGAACTTCGCCAAATTGATATTTCCAAAAGTTTTTGTAGATGTGGATTTGATGAAGGCCCTATTTCATTGCTACAATCTAGCCACCAAATCTTTTCATAGGAAAGATGGAACTATTCTATGTACACTTGATCGTAAATCATTCATTGAAGCTTTTGGATTAGATGGAGCCATGGGCCAGCCTATACATTTGGAGGATTTGCAAATAAAGTTTGAGAGAAATACAAAAGCCTATATTGGGAAAACTATGCTATAGCATATTCCAATGGATTTGAAGAATGTGGGTGATTACCCTAAATAGGTAGAAACAAATGATGCCTCTGGACAAGTTTAATAATTATTTTGTAAAGACAGTATATGGTGTCCACAAGGTGGTTGGCAAGGATGGAAATGATGTGGTATATGGAGCTGAATTCATAATTGCTAGAGATGTGCAAGACTCCTATCATAGTGGGGAATATGATTATGTTAACTATATTATAGAGGTGATGAAAGAAAATATTAGAGCTCCAAGTGGAGAACTAAAGGATTTAAAGTTCCATCATTATTCACTATTGATGCACATGACCCTCTACAAGAATGTAGGGTATATAAGTTCTAATTTCATTGACCATACTTCTGATGCAAATGGAGGCCTACCAATTTAGTTGTGGACATGGGTATGGATAGCAATTATCAATTTTCTAATTATTTTTAATTCTTTAATAATTTTAGTGATGTAATAATGAGAATGTTAGATCTAGGTTACTTTAGGGCACCTAAGATTTTTAAAATCCTTTTGAGACCAGCCCTGCTTCCTGAGGGTAAAAGATTAGACCATAATTGGGGGGACATTTTCTTATTTCCAACTTTTTCTTTGATGAGATTCTATGGCTGTCCTCAACCACCCCATATATTACCAAAATTTATTCCTCTGAGGTCGAGTATAATATAATTCATGTGGCAATTATTTATGGTCAATAGGGAGTATCTAGGACCCAAAGTGCATAAGGGCACTTTCTTGTGTAGATTTTTTAAGGTGGGGGATTTTACAATTGGAAAAGAGACCCTTGACCAAATGCATACTTTCATCCACCATTACAATATGTCAACTGGTCCTTATAGAATGTATGATTGAAAATTAGATGAGGGTTACCCTTAAAGAGATAAAAAATCTTTGGTAGTGTGGAGTATGGCTCCATCATCGAACAAGCCAAAATTGATAGATATACAAAGCACTGAACAAGGTGATATGACTATATGGACTCTACAAGGCACCTCTAGCACAGATATTTCTAAAGTTCTAAAACATTTTTCATTTATGAATGAAGCCAAAGTAGAGGAGATGTAAACTAGATTAGCTAAGTCCATACATGATTATATTGATGTGAGAAAGTTCTATAAAGATGAGCTTAGAAAGAGCCATGTGCATTAGGAGAGAATTGTAGAGCTTGAGGCCAGGGTCCAAGCACTTGAGAATAAGGTTGCATCTCTCAGAGAGCAACTTACACAGGTAGGATAGGTAGTTACTGTAGGACCAGAACCTGAGCAGGAAGATCAACAACAACAACCTAGGGATACAATTGAAGCCCCTACACTGATCCGGTGGATATTTTCAATAAAAATTGAAGTGTTTTATTTCTCTCTAGAATTTGCACCATAAGAAAGATCTCGGTGTCCTAATTCCAATGCAACTTGAATGGACAAAAATGGAGTCCGGATGAAGAAGTTACGCTCAGTCAAAGTTCTGGTCAATATGTAGACCAGAGGGCTAGATAAGGGGCAAAATTGGACCATCTTGAAAGTTGTCAACAATTGGTTTCAAATCAAAGATCCTGTCGAAAGCTTCCCAATGGCGTTGGTTTCATCGAAAACGGACTTCATATGTGAAAGTTATGGCAGTTTGAATTTTGGAGGTAAAAGTGTCATTTGAATCTTGATGACATCATCATGACGTCATGGGGCAGTTTAAAGACAAAAATTAAAAATTTAAAAAGAAAAGCAATTTGAAAAGGCGATTTTAATGAGGTTTGAACCCGTGACCTTTGATTCCCAAAACCAAGGTGATGGCCATTGCACCACAACTAACTTTTGAAATATTTGTGCACAAAATTCTATTTAACTTTATTATCGTCGCAACTCCACATAAAGGAGGCTGCCGGCGAGTTTGGAACCCCGGCCGGCAGCCAACCAAAAATGGAACTTGTCGTTCTGCTATTGTTGCGGCTAAAGATGGAGACGCAAGATATGATATTTCAACTTTATCCTCAAAACCACCCTCTTTACAATCTAGGTAATTTGTTATGGGTAGTTCCCATTTTTAAACCCCAATTTGTTATAGCCGAATCTTGTAAATGGCTAAGGGGGTATTTTAAAAAAATAAAATTTATTAATGACCCTATATTTACATTAGTTTGTTTTAGCCTATTATAGGCTAATATTTTGTATAAAAAGAGGGTTTTGGGACCCTTTCAGAAAAAGAGAAAAAAGTTGGAGAATTATTGTAATTCTTGAAGGAGACTTATAGAGAATTTGGTCTTGGTGAAATTTTGAGAGAATAGAGGGGTGTTGTAAGGAGATTTTTGAGCCATTCTTGTACATCGGAGTTTTGTTGTTGCCGAAGTGCTCGAAGGAATGGACTTGGTGCATTTGTAATTGATTTTGGAAAATAAACGGATCAGTCTCACTCTATTGGAGCGGACTCGGAGACGTAGTCACATTTGTGGCGAACTCCGAAATCAAACTCTGTTTGCATCTTCTTATCTTCTTCTCTCTCAATTCTATTTCTCACCTTAAGTTGATGCATAATTTCATTTATGTATAAATGTATTAAGACTTCCGCTAATTTGATTTTATTTAAGCATTCAATACTGCAAATAGTCTAGATCCGTCCATCAGATCATACACAGACAAATAATTTGGGGGAAGAGGAAATAGTAGAACCTAAGAGAATGAGCATTAATGCTCCATCTACTTAGCAGGGAGATGAGATAAGGACATCTGTCCTTAAGAGTTTGATGAGCCATAGGATTGAAATTTTAAAGAGTATATCACCACAGGCTCATACTTCTTTTTTTGCTTTATAGAGTACTAAGAAATTTTTCAATGAGGCACTTACATGGCTATCACCCACTTTTAATCTTTAGGGGCCATATACATAATTCTTGGAGAGGCTCATTGTACTAATGGCTAAAAAGCAATATTTTCCTAATAAAATAATCTTAGCAAAGGAGGGCTTGGATATAGTCAAAGAATTGATTGGTTTCTTTAATAGAAAACAATAGGGTGTATTAGGAAAATTGAAAGTTTTATCTCAAGGAATACAACCCTGTATATCATCAATTTTGGATGCCGCTATCACAATGATAGATTGGTAGGAATGGTCTAATTCCTTTGGTGCCATTATTACTCAGGAAAACACAGTGGCAATTTTTGAAGATACTTCTGATGTCCCATATAATAAATTAATTAATTCCCTTTTTTAAGGCAGAAGTAGACTTCAAAAAGTTTTTTTGTTGAATCTAAAGCCACATTTAATGCTAGGTGGACTATGGTCACTTAGGACATAGAAGAGGTTAAAACTATGGAGTGGCCCACAAAAAGGAAAATTTATGTTTTGGAAGAGGTGGGAGAGATCAAAGCCATTCCCACAGGAAGTAGTTGAGATATTACTCCCGAAGAATAGATAAAGACAAAGGGGAGTAAAGTCAAAGAGCATGACTTCAATTTTCTCCTGCTGACTTTCTCAACTACCTCACCTTTTTTTGATTGAACATCTAAAGAATGTTTTTTTATATCTTTTTTTCGTATCTTGCAACCTTCTGTATCCATTCTCATTTAGACACATGTCCTCCTCCCATCTATATCTTGTTTGCAATCCTATAAATAGATTTCCAAGATGTGGAGTTGAGGTCGACTATCAGTAGATTTTTATTATTCTTAAGTCTTGTTATAGTTCCATCCATTATATTTCTATAATCTGGTGAGTGTAATGATTTCTTAAATACTTGAATACATATTTTGAATATCTAGTATCAATGGCTTATCCCTGAGTATTCACTGAGTCTTTGTTAGTTTTGTAAGAAAATTTCAAAGGAAATCAATATAAGAAGGATTTTCTCTATATATATCTTTATTTTTTGAGTTTTGTCCCCTTTCTTATATATCTATAATCTTGAGATTGAACATTCAGTTTAATGCAATTCACACAAATTGTATATCTTTTACTGATTGTTGTTGATTCAAAGAATCAGATAATTGCTCAATGTAATTGATAAGGTTTAGGGTTTATAAAAAGGATATGGTAATAATCAAATTTAGAGCACATTGTTGACAAATTTAATTACAAGCTGATTAAATAGGTCCAAGACAACTGATTATTGACTCTATATATCCATGGATAAGACACTGATCATTTTAAAATTTCAAGACCAAGTTGATGATTCACCTGATTACAAGAAATACAAAAAAAACAAATAAAATCAATTTACCATTTTATGTACTAAGAACTAAAAGTGTCAGTCATTACTTATTTACATCTAGTTTTTGGTTATAGTTAGCTACTATGTCTAGGAATTTTATTCAGCAAATCATAGAAGAATATTGACTATTTCTACTCTAGGGAACAATCTTTGAAAGAAAAGAATATCAAATTAACAAGATTAATCCCTAAGTTTTTCTTGCCTTGGCCTAGCAGAGCCCAAAGTGAAGTGAGTCCCGATGACTCTGTTAATGTTGGCCCAGAACTAAGATTTAGCCCTGCTGATTATAGGATTTAGTTGATCCTTAGGCTTCTTGCTATCTTATGCTTCCTAGTATTGTGTTTATATCCACTTGATATGTTCCTTACTATTAAAAAATCCAACAAAAGGGTGACTTTGCTAGGGATTACTATGCACCAATATTGATATATTTGAACTAAAGCTTTCTAGTGAATTGCTTGGTGTAGAGTTAAGGTTTTTAGTCTAACATTGTGGGAGAGTTATTGTTATAAGTTTTCACTATATTTTTCATTCTCAAGATTGACTCTATTATTCTCCCTTCATAGAGTGGCAACTCAGGTCTAAGGTTTTGTAGCTAGTATTTTAAAATTTTAGGAAAATCTTAAGCAAATGGCTGAGAAGAGGACAAATACATGTGCCTTTACAAAGGACCACCCTAAAATACCATTAGTTACTAAATTACCTACTGGGGGAGGAAAGAACCAAAATAAAAAGAAATTTGAGTCAAATCCTACATGGATTCCCAGAGCTAATATTTCAGCCCAATCACTATACCACCTTGTGGTAGAAAAGCAACCATCTTCCAAAATTACTTAATTAGAAGGGGCTACTTTGTCAGGGGAAGCATTCACAACTCCATTTAGGGAGCAAAGGGTTTTTCATGATAAAAATATGTCTCGTATGGGGGATATCCCTTATAGACCAAACTTGGTGAATGAAATGAACCACAGTTGGGGTTTTAGGGAGAATTTGGATGCAAGCTTTAGTCCTAGACAAGAGCCATATGAAGCAAACCTTATAGATCTAGATTATCTAGTAAATTCTAAGGTCACCACTACAAACCATGAGGAGCTATATCCAAAACTTATGTTTCTTAGGTGAAGAATTGCAGAAGAGGAAGCTAAACACATTCGTTTGGAAAAGGAAAAAGAAAAAATCATTTTGAACACCATTATTAAAAGAGATAACTTACTTAGGAGAATGGCTTCCCTACAAGAATCAAACAAGAGATTGGAGGAGAGATCTTCCAAGATATACTCTAACATATTTGGAGATATGGAGGTGTTAAAATCTAATGTTCAAGAACAAGAGCACCTTCTCAAAGAGAAGGAGGCCCCTGTTATTGCACAAATTTAGGCTTATAAACCTTTGGAAACTAGAGTTGTAGATTTGAATGGAAAAGACTCTGATAAGGGAAAGAAAAAGGTCATTGAAATAAAAATCAATGAGCCCCATGTCCCTAGTAATACCACATGCCTTGTCATGTCAAAACTTGATCTAGAATTGGAAAAAGCCAAAAAGGACAGGGATGATCTAGCAAAGGAACTTAAGAAAGTAGAGAATGAAGCTCAAGTAGCTGAAACTAGGAGAAAGATCCAATTTATTAAATCTAACTCTGCCCTAGCTTTTTAGCTAGGCCAATCCTCTCAAGTTTCCCTTGCTATCCCTAGTATTGGCCCTCTGATAATAGGCCAAGGCTCTTCACAATTGGCCCCTTTTTCAACTGCTACTACAACTTCCCAAATCCCTCTTGCTCAACAAACCCAACAAACTCATATTCCTTTCCAAAGCCAACCTACTAGAGCAAGCACCTCAAGTGTTCCAATTTCCCAAAGAAGACCAATTTATATGGAGAAATATTGACAATTTTTTTTCTTAGGTATCCCTAGTTTTCCCCATCCCATCTCAAATAACGTTAGAGACAAGGTCATCAAGTTTGTTGGAAACAATACTATTACTGGTGAAGAGAACCTTAGAAAATTCATTGATATGCTAAATGATTAAGAGGTGGAACATGAAGATGTAGTGATGAACCTCTTTGTCCACTCACTAACTGAGGATGCCAGGGATTGGTTTAGTAGATTGCCAAATGATAGCATCAAGTCATGGAATGATTTGGAGAAATTATTCAAAGAGAAATATGGTGATAAGACCAATGTCAGTTTTATGCTAAATGATTTCAACAATATTAAGAAGAATCCTAATGAATCAACCTTTGATTTCAATGTTAGATTTCAAAAGGGAATGTACAAGTTGTTCCAAGTGATGAGGTTGAATGAGGATGTTTGTCTGACTACTTATTTCAATGTTTCTGATAGTAAGATGGCCTATGATCTTAGGGACAAGGATCCTAAAACATTGAGGGATTCTTACACAATGGCTGTAAACATTGAAAATAATAGAAGGGTTGTTGGTAAGCTTGGAAAAAGGGATGACCCCAAGTTGTTCAATCCTAGAAATAAGAAAGATGGTGAAAAGCTTATTATAGGAAAGTGTTAGAGTAAATAATTAATAATTATTTATTTATTCTATTACTTAAGCTTACTTAGGTAAATGAATTCATTAATTAGTTTTAGCCTAGGAGTTAGTTATAAGTTGTTGACAATACGGGAGTTTGTTCTCTCCTAAGTTATACTTATCCTCTCACTTTGTTTGAGGACTTTCGACCTCATGTGGATGTATGCTTAGTTGTCACACTTATCTCCTAGCGTATTCTAGCTTGTTCTAGGAGATTCCTTGAGCTCTTTATATTCAAGCTCCCTCTTTCTATTTTCAAATCATCACATTTTACATATTTTAAATACATATTTTCTTGTGTTGCAATATCTTCTTATCTCTCATGTTCGTTTAGGGTTTTTCCGTACGCTCTTCTCTCCTTGGATTCCCTTTGACAGGTTATTGCATGTAGGTTATCCTAGGCATCTTCAAAGTTGAATTTCATCAACACCAACATGGTATCAGAGCCTTCCTACTGCTGCTTGGTTGAAGAATTTTTGAAGCCGTGATTTGAAGTCACAAACCCTAGTTTATTTGTGCATTTTTTCTTCAAATCAGGGGAAATTTTTTTTTTTGAAGCACATTGGACCCAAACGAATGCTACCATTAGATCTGGAAGGTTGTTTACAATCAAAATTCATATAAAACTTGTCAATTTTGGAGACAAGGCTCTGGGAGGAAAACAAATTTAGTCCCAGGCACTTCCATACGGATCGTACAAATGCGTAGAGCCAAAAAAATTAATTTTTTTTTGAATGCCACATTGCCCCGCGGCCATCACTGTGCCACCGCAGCCCCGCCAGCACATAGCCTGCAGTGGCTGCAGCACTGTCACCAGTGGTGGGCTACCTATCGGCCACCGCGACTAGGCGGCGCCCTCAACTCCCACCAACTTCGTGTACCGAGCTCCTCCTACGCCCAAATTTCTCTACTTCATCGATAGTTCACAGCTCCAGTGCCACTCCCATCCAATTAGCAACACACTCAATGGTTGCATCAACACCTGTGTGGATCTTGCAGCCTAGTCAATAGTTGTGGGGGGTGACACAAGGCACCTTGCCATGTCACCCCGACCACATCAACCATACTGCCATGTGGCAGTCACGTGGCTTCTTTTTTGCATTGATGGGCCTCAGGCCGTCAAATTTAATGTTGTGATCTTCTGACATCAGCATGACATCATCTTGCATCATCATCCTTCTTGCACCTCTCCTAGGTCCTTTTTGACCTACTTGCAGTTTTTTGGCCATAACTTGAGCATACAAATGTATTTTTCTGGTTTGAAAGAAGTGCTAAAAATCTGGTTCCAAGACAAAGACATTGGTGTAGGTATTTTAAGATTTTGATGCATTTTTACTGCTTTTTTTTAATTGAAGTCCAAAGTTGTGTTTTTGACTCTGGCAAGCTTTTCTTTTGCATCCCATGCCCATTTTTTGAAAATGTTATATTTCTAAAAAGCTGGTTTTGTGTACTTTTCAAAAATGCTATTATTTCCTTCAGATTCTGCCTCATGCTCTTTCTATCATTGTTTTGGCTTTTTGGTCCATGGTGGATATCTTGAGTGTTACAGGTCCAAGGATATTTTCTTGGCATGGTTTCCTTTTTTTTGGGCTACCCTATCTTTTGTGTTGGCTTTTTTCTTATTTTGATCATTATGCCTATCATTTTGAAGCACTTTTATGTATCACACTGAGATAAAGTGCCACTCTTGCATTCTAGGAGTCATGAACATTGTTTTGAAACAATTGTACCTACACTATTTTCATAAAGCACCATGGGGGGATAGGTTTTGCCATTTTTGTGCCCTCTTCCTTTGTCAAGTGAGTGTCCCTTCCATGACATTAGCCCTATGCAAAGTCAGTTTGACTGTGTCTTTATAGGTGTTTGTACCTCTTCCCTCTCTCGTCGTTCTTGATTCTGTCTGCAGAGGATTTTGGGCCACCTTTTCAGTTGCCTGTCATCTCACCCCATCTTCATTAGGGGGGGTTATGTTGTTGTTCTAATGCATCCTTGGTTCGATGGTTCGATAGTGTGAACTATGTATTCAATGGTTGATCCTATATACAAGGTGATTGCAGTGGCTGGCTACCTATGCATTTTGGTGAGATGGATCATCTACCATATAGACACGCTCGGTTTGTGCCTTCTTCTTCCATGGAGGTTCTTCAGATTAGTAGTTTTCTTTCTAATGGCATATTTTGTAGCTTTTTCATGCTTCAGTGATGCTCTTCATGATCACTCATTGTTCCTATTTTAGGGGACATTCCCCTAGTTGGAGGCTTCTTCAGTCCTTCACTAGGTTCTTACCTCTTTTTGGGGGAGGGTTTTTCCCACATGGTTTTCTCTATTTCCCCGTTTTTAGAGGTTGCATCTTTTACATTTGTACATGGGTACCTAATATGGCCTTGTTGTTGGGACCCATTCTGCATTTCATCTTAGTCTTGTGAGCTTAAGGCATTTCCCTAAGTTGCACTTAAGGGGGGTGTTAGAGTAAATAATTAATAATTAATTATTTATTCTATTACTTAAGCTTACTTAGGTAAACGCATTCATTAATTAGTTGTAGCCTAGGAGTTAGTTATAAGTTGTTGACAATACGAGAGTTTGTTCTCTCCTAAGTTATACTTATCCTCTGACTTTGTTTGAGGACTTTCGACCTCATGTGGATGTATGCTTAGTTGTCACACTTATCTCTTAGTGTCTTCTAGCTTGTTCTAGGAGATTCCTTAAGCTCTTTATATTCGAGCTCCCTCTTTGTATTTTCAAATCATCACATTTTGCATATTGTAAATACATACTTTCTTTTGTTGCAATATCTTCTTATCTCTCATGTCCATTTAGGGTTTTTCCCTAACTCCATGCTCTTCTCTCCTTGGCTTCCCTTTGACAGGTTATTGCATGAAGGTTATCCTAGGCATCTTTGGAGTTGGATTTCATCAACTCCAATAGAAAGAATCCTGAATAGGATACAATGGGGCAAGTTTTAACTCTGTTGAAGAAACTGGCCCCCCCTAACTTACCAAGAAAACAAGCCAAATACTATAGAGAAGGCTCCTTTCAATAATAATTTTAATAGGAAACCTAGAATGTAGAACTATCCTTACACCACTTAGTGGAAGGATGGTAAGCCAATCCCCAATCCCACTCAAGGGAACAAGGATAAAGGAACACCAGATCCTTTGCAATGGAATTATGTGAACATGGCAGAAGAGATGCCTTGGTGTATTATTTGTCAATCCCCCCATTCCCCTGACTACTATATTGTTGCTCAATATTTTCTTGCAAATCAATAGGTACAAAATGACGAGGAAGGTGAAGAGGAAAATCAAGAGGATGTGACATCTAATATGATCCACCTTTCTGACAACAATGGAGAATCTAACATTGAGGAATCTAAACATGATATTGCAGACGAATGAAATATGTATAACATGCATCACCAGTAGGTTTTTTATAATAGCGAAGATCACGATGAGAGCACTATATGCAATACATTGATAGAAATGGATCACATAAATCTGAGAAAGCCTTCAAATGAAGAGATTCACAAGATTACTTTAGAGATGGTGGCTCAAGCTCAAAGTACATACAATCTAAGGAACAAAGCTGTCAATGATACTCCACTAAAGCCAACTGGTATCTTTATCAAGGACACTACTATAAAGGTTACTAATGAAAATAAAAAGGACACTCCTGAGACTTCTAAGATCAAGGATAACAAGAATAAGAAGTGGGAGTCCAAAAAGAAATTACATTTTTAAGGAATTAAAACTACCAAGCCAAATGCATAGGAGAAAAGATCAAACTCTGATACAATCAACCAAAAGGGGTCATCTATTGTTGAAAACCCTGTATCCACAGGTATGTAGATTAAGCCTACCAATTATGACCCTATTGAAATGTTTCAATGTTATCACAAATTACTACCAAGGTTCCTTTATAAAAAATGTTTAGGATAAAAGAACACAAGAGCAAGGCTCTCTCTTGGTTAGGGGGAATAAAAGATAATAATGTTGTTACACAAAAACCAACAATTATATAATAGCTCCCAATATTAATAGAAGAAAAGGAGGATAATGGAATCATGTCCCAAATACCCCAAATGTATTTGGATAATTCATTAGTTTCATACTTATAGGAAATTGACCTTTTTTTTCCTTAGCTTGATTATAAAGGGTAGAACTTTAAAGAACTGTATGATTGACTCTAGTGCCTCAAATAATATAATGCCTTTTAAGGTTATGGAGACCCTTGGTTTAGGAGTAGACACCAAGAAAGGTAGGTGCAGGGCAATGGATGCTAGGGAAGTACCTGTTATAGGTACCATCAATGCTTTACCTTTCAAATTTATTGCATACCCTGATGAAGAACTAACTATGTCAATCCTTGTAGTAGATATTCCTCCCCACTATGGGATATTGCTCTCTAGGAAGTGGAGTGCTACGATGGGAGGTAGTTTGTAGTGTGACTTGTCATATGCTTCTTTCCAAGTAAGAGAAAAGGCTATGAAGGTAAATAGGGAACCACAGGTAACTGACATTTTTGAGGAAAATATTGACAAAGATACAACTTGTTTCTTAGACACAAAGGTGAATGCATTTAGAGTTGAATTGATTATCCAAGAGGTTGAGAAGTTTTCTATACTAATTAGACAGGAGGTCACTTTTTGTATGGACTCACCAAAGTTGTGGAACATGTACTTTGATGGAGCAAGCTCAAAGGAAGGGTTAAGAGCTGGTATATTTTTTTATCTCCCCAGATAAATAAATATTTAGGTACTCTTTTTCCCTTAACTTTGCATGTACCAACAATGTTGTAGAATATGAGGTTTTGTTGCTAGGGTTAAAGGTAGCAGTGAGCCATGGAATTAAGAAAATACATGTCATTGGTGACTCTGAGTTGATTATCTCTCAGGTTAGAGGAGTGTATGTTTCAAAAAATAAAAGGTTAAAATAGTATAGGAATATTTTTTGGTATATGATTGAGTCATTTGATGCTTTTGAAATAATGTGGAAGGACGAAAGTAACAATAAAATGATTGACTTCTTGGAAAATGTGGCTATAAAACTAGATGACATATCATTTGTTGGTTTGTCTAATACTGAAATGTAGAATAGACCTTCAATTCCATATAATGTGGAGAGTTGACAAGTTTTTGAGGATGACAAGGACATCCTAAATTTCCTCCTTAATAAGGATAAATATCATGGATAGGAGCTTGAATGCAGTGCATCGATAGAAACAATAGATGGAAAAGAAAAGATTTTTGACCAAGAGATCCTACAACTCAAGACCAACAAGGTGCCTAAAGGATTGGTTGTTTGGAAAATTTTTTTGATAACTAGGACAGAGTATATTCAAATGCAAAAGAAAAGAAACCATAGGAATTGGAAGAAATAAATTTGGGCACTACTGAATCCCCAAAGAAAGTATACATTGGCAAGACCTTATCCCCTAAAATTAAGAAATCCTTGATAGGTCTGTTAAGAAAATTTAGACTTTTTTTCATGGTCTTATGATGATCTTAAGGCCTATAGGTAAGATTTGCTCCAACATGTAATACTTCTTAAGGAGGATGTAAAACCTTTTAGACAGAAGCAAAGGCCAGTGAATCCCACTTTAGCTCCCAAAATGTAAGAAGAACTAATGAAGCTTAGGGATGGAGGGATAATAAAGCCAATTAGGCATTCTTCATGGGTGTCCAATTTGGTATGTGTCAGAAAAAAGGATGGCGACATTAGGCTTTGTGTTGATTTTAGAAATCTAAACATTGCATCTTTGAAGGATAACTATGGGTTGCCTAATATGGAGGCTATGTTGTAGCAAGTGACTGGTTCAAAGTTAATGTCTCTAATGGATGGTTTCTCAAGATACAACTAGGTTCTTGTTGATGAAAAAGAATAGTTCAGGACAACCTTCACTACTCCCTAGGGAACTTATGTGTATGTGAGAATGCCTTTTGGACTCATAAATGTAGAAGCAACTTTTTAGAGGGCCATGGATGTAGCTTTCAAAGAATATATTAACAAATTCATGGTGGTGTATCAAGATGACTTGACTACCTACTCCAAGAAAGTTGAGGACCATTGTAAGCATCTTGAAAATATTTTTATTAGGGCATTAAAATATGGTGTTTTTTTGAACCCTAAAAAATGTACTTTTGGAGTCACAGAAGGGAAGCTTCTAGGACATATAGTTTCGAAGTATGGGGTAAAGATCGACCCTGAAAGGGTGGCAACAATTGATAAAGTGCCAAAGCCACAAAATGTCAAAGGTATACAATCTTTCTTTGGGTAGGTCAATTTCTTAAGGATATTTGTGACTAACTTTGCTAAGATTAGTAGGCCAATTTCAAAAATGCTCAAAAAGGAGCTACAATTAGTTGGGAAGGTGAGCCTAATGTTGCTTTCCAAGAAATTAAAAATTGCATAAAGAATACTCTAGTCCTAAAAACCCCCAATTATGAAAAACCTATGCATATTTTCTCTTTTGCATCTTTTCATACTATTGCACAATAGTTTTACTTCAAAAAAAAAAAAATGGTTGTGAACAACCTATAGCATTCTTTAGTAAATCTTTGTAGCATGTAGAACTTAAGTATGAAATAAATGAGAAATATGCATATGCTTTGGTCAAGGCTATTAAGGCCTTTAGGTGTTACCTAGCAGGTGCTATTGTTATTGCTTTTGTGCCTAATGTAGCAGTGAATGATATTTTCTCTCAACAAGAGGTGTCTGGTAGAAGGTGTAAATGGATCAACAAAATCCAAGAGTTTAACATAGATATCTAGATCACCAAGCTGGTGAAAGGCCAAGGATTTGCTAAGCTCATGGCACGAACAAATTTAGATGCAAATCAAATAAATGATGAAGATCAGAACCTCAACACTGGTACCTATGACATGGATCAGCGTGATTGGTACAAAGATGTGATATACTATTTATTACATATGCAATCTCCATCCCACTTAACAAATAATGAAAGGAGGACTGTAAAATTGCATGTAGTCAGATACATTATTATACATAGAGATCTATGATGGAGGAATTTTGAAGGAATATTGTTGAAGTGCATTAATCAATAGAAATCAAAAGAGGTGTTGACTAATATGCACTCAGGGGTATGTGGTGGGCATTACATGGCAAAAAATACTACCCACAAGATTATGAGAGTAGGCTTTTGGTGGCCTAGCTTATTTAAGGATACCCAAGCCATAGTAAAGAAGTGTGATCCTTGCCAGAGGTTTGCAAGAAAATTAATTTTTTCTGGAAACACACCTTTGAAATCAATTAAGACCCAAGCACCCTTTCAACAATGGGGGATGGATTTTGTAGGTGAGATTTTACCTAGTTCTAGTGGTGGTTACTCATGGATACTATTGCAACTGATTATTTTACAAAATGGATTGAGGCAACCCCTACTAGAAATTCTACCAGTAAAGTGGTAAACAATTTCCTATTGAATAATATTATTACAAGGTTTGGATGTCCTAAAAGAATAGTAACTAATAATGCTATGTGCTTTAGATCTAAGGAATTTATTAATTTTTGTGAAAAGTATGGCATAACTAGATCAGTTTCATCACCTTATCATCCACAAGGGAATGGGCAATCTGAATCTACAAACAAGATTTTGTTAAAGGTCATAAAGAAGACCCTAAATAATAACAAGAAGGTTTGGGACTCTACATTGTAGTTGGCCATCTGGGTTGATAAAGTGATAGTAAAAAAGTCAATAGGTGCATCACCTTTTGACCTAGTGTATGGAATTTAGGCCAGAATGCCTTAGAACAATTTGGTGGGTTTGTACAATTATATTCAGATGTATGATGATGATATCATTGATGATATGCATGAAAGAATGGATAAGTTAGTTGGATTAATTGAGACAAGAAGGGAGGCCTCTGCAAGAAATATGAAATTACAATTGTAGACAAAACATCCATATGATAAGAAGGTAGTGGTTAGAAAGTTTCAATAAGATGATCTTGTCCTAATGTGGAATGCAAGGCTAGAAGACAAAGGTAAACATGGGAAGTTTGACCCTACCTGGCTTGGTCCCTATTTGATTGATTCTACTTGGGGTGAAGATTCATATTTCATTAAGGAACTATCAAGAAACTTTCTGGAATTGCCAGTTTATGGACAATTTTTGAAGATATACTTTTGTTGAAGGTATTTATCTTCCATGAATAGTAGTTAGGTTTTGTATTTTTGTACAATTTTGTAATTACTTGTACATATGTCTATAACCCTTGTATATATGTATATTTTGGTGTAGAGTCTCAAAAGGTTGCCTTAGGCTATCATGTCTGTGGTCTGCTTAACCCAAAGATTCTGATTTCTTGCATGGATACATGTTATCCATCATCCCCAGACAGAGCCACTAATAGCTCCTATTTTCACTAAGCATAATTTTCAAATTTTATAGTGAAAATACTAAAATGTTGTGTTTTTTAGGGTTGTATATTTATAGTTTTCATTTGTAGAGGAAACCCTCGCATGTTTTGCCCTAATCAAATTATTTTTCATTTCACCCCAAGTGTGAAATTTGGTGCCCTAGGGTTTTTGGTTCTATATTATATTACAAGAGATCTTCATAAAAAATCAGAGTCTAATCCCTAACCCTAGGTTTTCTAGCTGAGCAGATTTCATTTGTCTTTTACATTGTATTCTACAATGTTATGGTAAAAGGGTTAGCAAAGTATCACGAGGAAGAGTTTTCAATGTCCTGATCTTAAGATAAAATGTTGTGTCAAGGTATCATGGATGATAAAGTTAGTCTTCATGATCTTATGATTTCCTTTGTATCGTATGATTGTATTTCAGTTTGAATGGTTTGCATTTCTTTCTCTATGAAATTATGACAAAGGAGGTGATCATGGCATCAGGGACAATGAAAGAAGTCGTTACAATGTTACGAAGTAGTGGACATCTTAAGATCATAAAACAAATATTTGGTTGTTGTGATGTTATGGGATACTTATGATCATAGGATCGTAAGATGATAGAAGACAAGCAAAAGTGATAGTGCACTATCAGACAAGTGTCTAGTTCTAATGGGCCAGATTGTGATACAAATACTAGGTATATTCTTAGCTAGATCAGTGGGACCAGAAAAGATTTTATATTAAGTTTGAATGGAAAATGGCATTCTCTGATTTTACTATATATAGTTCATCGTAAGATCTTAGGGTAATGAATGATGTGCTTTGATGTTATGAGTAAGTTTGAATAGTAAGATTGTAAATAAAAAAAGGAAAAGCCCACAATGCTATGATAGAGAAGGTTAACAGTTTCTCGTAGTATCATAGAAGTTTGAAGGGTAATCAGAGATGTTACGAAGTAACAGAAATGACTACAATCGTAAGATTTTAGGGTGAAACAGGTTAAGGAAAGATGTTATTCCATTTCAATGAAGCTATTTGTTGTAATATTGTAGATGAAGAAAAATTCAGTGTCAATGCCACAGTAACAAGTGTTTCGTAAGATCATAGAGGATCTTTCCATGGTTTTTGATTGTTCGACAAGGGTTTCATAACATCAGGAAACTCTTTCATTAGTCATAAGATATTACGAAGAGTCATTTCCTTTAGTAATAATCGTAAGATCATAGACCCTATTTTGACATAAACATGCTAGTTACTTTTCTGAGCTAGAAATGACAACAAGCTTCTCGATAAATGAGATTTACATTAGTACAAAAGATGCATTACTGGATAGTAATGGTGACGCTCCCCTGAGGTGATATAATCAACTAATTTTTATGTTTCAAAGCATGCTGAAAATCAATGCAAAGATGAATGTTGATTCATATACATTGAGTTATAACTTTCCTATTTGACAAATACAGTTCATCATTTACAAAGAAAGATAATTTTGAGCAGTTACAAAGCTTCCAGTGTATATAGATAATTGTTTCAAAGCCTGAGAGAGGATTCCATACCTTGTTTGCTAACATATTGTCAAGATGTCTAATAAAGAGGTGGAAGAAATTCAAGCATCAAACATGGGAGTTGCAGGGGTTGTAGAGACTTCATCTTCTAAGGCAGGAAAATCATGACAAAAGAAACCTAATAGGTTTGTTGAGGAATGGATTAAGTTTTTCCCTAGTTTGTCTAATGCTAATGTGGCATATGACCATGCCTTTGTCGACCCATATGCTCATTACATAGATTTTGTGTGCCCTGGTGTTGTTGGTTCTGAACTTTTCAAATATTTCTATTATAACAGAGAGAAGAAGGTTCCTGTGTGTAACCCATGGAAGAAGAACTTAGCCAAATTGATGAAGGCCCTATTTCGTTGCTACAATCCGGCCACCAAATTTTTTCATAGGAAAGATGGAACTATTTTGTGTACACTTGATCATGAATCAACCATTGAAGCTTTTGGATTGAATGGAGCCATGGGCCAGCTTGTAGATTTGGAGGATTTGCAAATGAAGTTTTAGAGAAATACCAAAGCCTACACTGGGAAAACTATGCTATAGCATATTCCCATGGATTTGAAGAATGTGGATGATTACCCTAAAAAGGTAGAAAAAATGATTCCTCTGGACAAGTTTTAAAATTATTTTGTAAAGACAGTAAATGGTGTCCACAAGGTGGTTGGAAAGGATGGAAATGATGTGTTATATGGAGTTGAATTCATAATTGCTAGAGATGTGCAAGACTCCTATCATGTTGGGGAATATGATTATGTTAAATTTGGGAGGTGATGAAAGAAAATATTTCCAGAGCTCTGAGTGGGGAACTAAAGGATTTCAAGTTCCATTATTATTCACTACTGATGCACTTGATCCTCTACAAGAATGTAGGGTATATAAGTTCTGATTTCATTGACCATACTTCTGATGCAAATGGAGACCTACCAGTTCAATTGTGGACGCGGGTATGGGATAAAAATTATCATTTTTTTAATTTTGTTTCATTCTTTAATAATTTTAGTGCTGTAATAATGAGAATGTTAGATCCAGGTTACTTTAGGGCACTTGAGATTTTAAAAAGCCTTTTGAGACTAGCCCTGCTTCCTAAGGGTAAAAGATTAGACCATAATTGGTGGACATTTTCTTATTTCCAACTTTTTCTCTGATGAGAGTCTATGGTTGTCCTCAACCACCCCATTTATTACCAAAATTTGTTCCTCATAGGTTGATTATAATAGAATTCATATGGCAATTGTTTATGGTTAATAGGGAGTATCTAGGGCCCAAAGTGCATAAGGGCACTTTCTTGTGTAGATGTTTTAAGGTGGTGGATTTTACAATTGGAAAAGAGACCATTCACCAAATCCATACTTTCTTCCACCATTACAATATGTCAACTGGTCCTTATAGAATGTATGATCCTAACAATTGGATGATGGTCACCCTTAAAGAAAAAAGAAATTATGTACTACCTATCACTAAGGAATTACCCCATGAGGATGTCATTCCAAACATAGTTGCAGAGGGTGAGGTAGCTGATAGGATAGCAAAGCTAGATGATTTTTTGAGGGTGAAGAGAGAATTGAAGAAAGAAGATCCCCAATTTATGGGATTTTATATGGATATCCCCTATCCTTAGAGAATTAGGAAGATGGTCACAGACCATGCTGAGATTATGGCCAAGATGCTAGAAGGACCTACAGGAGAGGAAGAGAGGGTATGTCCAAACAACCTTGAACCTAATGTGACCCTAGAGATAGAAGAAGATGATGTCCCTAAAACATCATGGGTCACAAAGAGAAATAAGAGACAGAAAATTGTTCACATCCCTACTGAGGTAAAATAGAGGACATTGTAGATCTTACCTAGCAATAGTCAATATTTTGCTAACTTAAGGCAAACTTACCTCCAAGATAGGATTAATGCAGCTGAGAGTACACTCACTGACATGGAGTTAGCAGTATCAAGGCTTGATGATAGAATCATTCAGGCCCAACAGTTCTTGGAAGATGATGAATTCATCAAATCCACTGAATTCAAGAGCTTTTTATACAAGATAAAATAGAATGAACCGGTATTGAAAATGAAGCGAGGAGAATCTGATGAGTAGAAGATGGAATTGGTGGAGAAGTTGCAGGCCTATGATCCTGAGAGTAAAGTCATGACTCTAGAGGAGGCAAGGGATCTTGTATAGAGGAGTGGTATGTTATTGGTTCCTAGATGGGACTTGGAACAAGCTTTTATGCTTGATCAAATAAGAAGGCAAGAAAATGCTATTCCATATGAGGCATTTGGTGTTGATGGATTGTAGAGAGGAACTAGTTTTAACATTGACACCAAATCTCTGGCAGTGTGGAGTATGGCTCCATCATCAAACAAGCCAAAATTGATAGATATACAAAGCACTAAAGAAGGTAATGTAATTGTATGGACTCTACAGGGCACCTCTGGCATAGATATTTCTAAAGCCTTGAAACATTTTTCATTTATGAATGAAGCCAAAGTAGAGGAGATGGAAACTAGATTAGCTAAGTCCATACATGATTATATTGATGTGAGAAAGCTCCATGAAGATGAACTTAGAAAGAGCCATGTGTATAAGGAGAGAATTTTAGAGCTTGAGGCCAGGGTCCAAGTACTTGAGAATGAGGTTGCATCTCTCAGAGAGAAACTTACACAGGTGGAATAGGTAGTTGTTGTAGGACTAGAACCTGAGTAGGAAGATCAACAACAACCAACTAGGGATACAACTAAAGCCCCTACACAAACATATAATTTGGGGGAAGAGGAAACAATAGAATCTAGGAGAATGAGCATTGATGCTCGATCTACTTAGTAGGGAGATGAAATAAGGACAACTATCCTTAAGAGTTTGATGAGCCATAAGATTAAAATTTTAAAGAGTATATCACAACAGGCTCATACTTCTTTTGTTGCTTTAAAAGTGCTAAGAAATTTTGCAATGAGGCACTTACATGGCTATCACCGACTTTTAATCTTTGGGGGCCATATACATAATTCTTGGAGAGGCTCATTGTATTGATGACTAAAAAGCCAAATTTTCTTGATAAAATAATCTCAATGAAGGAGGGCTTGGATATAGTCAAAGAATTGATTGGTTTCTTCACTGGAATACTATAGGTTATACAAGGAAAATTGAAAGTTTTATCTCACTAAATATAGCCCTGTATGCCATCAATTTTCAATGCCACTAATACAAGGATAGATTGTTAGGAATGGTCTAATTCCTTTGGTGCCATTATTACTCAGGAAAACACAGTGGCAATTTTTAAAGATACTTCTGATGTCCTATACAATAAATTAATTGATTCCCTTTTTAAGGCATAAGTAGACTTGAACAAGTTTTTTGTTGAATCTAAAGCCACATTGGATGCTAGGTGGACTAAGGCCACTCAGGACTTAGAAGAGGTTAAAACTATGGAGTGGCTCACAAAAAGAGAAATTTATGTTTGGAAAGCAGTTGAAGAGATCAACCTTGCCAGTAGGAAGTAGCTAAGATATTACTCACTGAGAATAGATAAAGACAAAAGGGAGTAATGTCAAAGAGCATGACTTCAATTTTCACCTATTGACTTTCTCAACTACCTCACCTTTTTCTGATCAAACATCTGAAGAATGTTTTTGTATATCTTTTATTCCTATCCTGCCACCTTTTGTATACATTCTCATTTAGACACACATCCTCCCATCTATAGCTTGTTTACAATCCTATAAATGGATTTCCAAGATGTGGAGTTCAGGTCAGCTATTTGTAGATTTTTAATATTCTTATGTCTTTTTATAGTTTCATCCATTATTTTTCTATAATCTGGTGAATGTAATCATTTCTTGAATACTTGAATACATATGGTGAATATCTAGTATCAATGGCTTATCTCTGAGTATTCACTAAGTCTTTGTTAGTTTTGTAAGAAAATTTTAGAGGAAATCAATATAAGAAGGATTTGTCTAAAATACCTAAAGAACAAGTATGTAGCACCTGTTGGACCTTTGTCTATGGACCAAATTTTGGAAAAGAAGAATCACAACATAGTGATCGTTGGCATTGCTTCTACTCTCAATTATGTTCAATTTGATGAAGTCAATGATTTTCCTACTACTCATGGAATGTGGAATAAGCTGAAAGATATCTATGGAGGAGATGAAAATGTGAGGAGAGATAAGAAAAAAATTCTAAGAGGTCAGTTTGATCAGATGAAGATGAGAGAATATGAAAACATTGCACAATATAGTCAAAGAATCAAAGCAAGTGTGAGTGAAATCGGAGCCTCGAGAGGGAAAATAGATGATGTGATAGTGGTTACCAAGTACTCAAAACTCTTCTTCCTATTTATGCAATTAGAGAATTAGCTATTCAAGAAATGAGATGTGATCCAAAAAATGATATAACTTTAGATGCGCTAGTGGGAAGGTTGACAACCTTTGAGTTAGATAACTTTGATAACTATGTTCCTAACTCTGGTAGCATTGAGTCTGCATTTCAAGCTAAACTATCACTCAAGAAGAAAGGTGGAAAATCTAAAAGAAAAAATTCTAATATTGAAGATGAAGATAATTCTGATAATGACCTTGAAGTCATTGAAGCCCTCCTTGCAAGAAGATTCCCCAAAGGCAAAGGAAAGTACAAAGGTAAAATGCCCCTCATCTATTTTTCTTGTGAAGAAGTTGGTCACATTGCTGCAAGGTGTCCAAATAAAGAAGGAAAAGAAGAAAAGAAGCATGACAAGTACAAACACTTGAAAGATTTCAGATTCTACAAAGACTACAAAGATAAATGTAAGAAATTTTGTTACATGGCTAAAGACTCTTATAGTAGTGATGAAGATGAAATGGTTTGCATTGCTATTAAAGATGAATCAGATGATGAAAATGATGAGATGAGCCTCATTTATCATATTAGCAAGAATGACATATGGATCATAAATAATGGTTGTTCTCACCACATCACTGATGATAAATCAAAATTTGTGCACTTGGAACACTATGATGGTGAGAGTGTCAGATTTGGAAATGATGAACCTTGTTATGTAAAAGGAAAATGTTGCATTATATTGACTGATGAACTTAGATGTGACAATGCTTATTGGGTTGAAGAACTTAAATACAATTTACATAGTGTGGCATAATTAGACAACATTGGATTCAAGGTAGAATTCATGAATGGAAAGGCCAAGCTTTTGGATGGTAAAGGAAACTTAGTTGGAACTAGAAATCAAACAAAAGGTAATTTATTTTACCTAGACTTTAGTGAATCTACATGTTTGCTAAAATAGACTGAGGGAATTGAGTCAACAATAGAGGAGACTGAGATGTAGTCTGAGCAACTTGAGTTAGAAATAGTTCTAGTTGAGTCTTAGTTAGAAGAAGTTGAGTTGTAGTCAAAGGAGATATTGAAGAAATTTGGAATGGAGGATTCTAGACCAGTTGGAACACCTATGTCTATTGTACATAAGCTTTCTAAAAATGATGATCCCAAGGAGGTAGATCAAACTACATATAGATCAATGATTGGAAAACTTCAATATGTGCTACACACAAGACCCAATATTGCATTAACAGTTGGTATGGCGGCAAGATTTTGTGCTAATCCAAAGGAAAATCATATAATGGCAATAGAAAGAATTATGAGGTATCTAAAATATACTAAAGACTATGGTTTGTGGTATAAGAAAGGATGAAACTTTGAATTGAAAGCCTTCATTGATGTTGATTGGGAAGGAAGTATTGATGATAGGAAAAGTACTAGTAATGGAGGATTCTTTCTTGGAAAGAGGCTTGTGTCTTGGACAAGAAAGAAACATAATTGCATGTCTCAGTCTACAACAAAAGAAAAATATGTCGAAGCAACAATTAATTGCTCCAACATCATTTGGTTCAAATAACTATTTTAAGGTATGAAGGAAGAAATAAAGGATCCAATAGTTATCTTCTGTGATAACACTAGTGCAATTAACATATCCAAGAATCTAGTGATGCATACCAAGACAAATCACATTGCAATAAAGTATCATTTTATAAGAGAATTATTGCAAGACAAAGAGGTTAGATTGGAATATGTGAATATAAAGGAACAAATTGTAGACATATTCACCAAGCTATTATCTAAGGATGCATTTTTGTATCCAAGAGGTAAGCTAAGGGTCATTCCCCTATATAAAGCTCACTAAACAAAGTTTAGTGATGCATCAACCAAGCTTTTTGAAGATTAGTCAAGTTGATGCAGTATTGTTAGAGAAAATTACATATGAATTAGTACATCAAGTACATGGAGAATATATTTATTATTGTCTTTGGCATGAGATTTCAAAGAGGGAGAAAATGCTATCATATTAGAGAAATTTGTATTAGAAAGTTCATTTTGCATGAGAAGAGATCAATAAGTCGGAGAGATTTCAATCAAAGAAAATCATTCCAAAGGAAGAGACTACTATTAGAGGGAGTTCTCACTAATAGAGGGAATTCTCATGGATGAGAATCAGAATGAAAATAAGGATATTATCCTTACTTTTATTTTTCTATAAAAATTTCTTTATATTATGACATGTTGTGTTGCCATCAATGCCAAAGAGGAAGATTGTTGAAAACAATTATTCAATAGTATGTTGTCTTTTATGTTACACAAAATGTCAAGTCTTTACCAAGTAGCTAGTGATAGATGACCTCACTTGGGTATCAAAGGAAGTTTCTTATATATGTTGAGTGGTCACTTATAACCAAGTTTAAAGATAGTATTGACTGAGCTCAATCGGTTAATGAAGCGAAGTCTATATTGACCAAGTTCAGTTGGTTACCAAGGGAAAGTCAACATGAAGTCAGTATTAATTGAGTTGGGTTGGTTAACATTATAACTCATTTTCTAATTGAGTCGAGTTGGTTAACAAAGGGATCCTCTATGTTGATCGAGTACTCAATTCTCTAATAGTCAACTATCAACATATTTAGTCTAATAAATTTATTGATTAATACAAGCCGACTTAAGGGATGAAAATTATTTGATTAAAAGAGTATTCATGCTAACTTGACAAGGTGAATCATATATATGAAAGGTCAAGTTGAGGATTGAAATATGGAATTGAAGAAGATGAATTAAGGAAGCAAATTTGAAGGATCTATAAAGGGCAGAGTATTCGAGTTGACCAAGCTGCAAAGAACATTTTGATTAAGGAGGATCAAGTAATCAATCTAGAACTAACATCTAAATAAGAAAAGTAAGTTGCATCAAAAATTAGGTCAAGTCATTATTACTCTCTAATAATTGTAGCAGTGAATCAAATCTCCTAATAGAGTTAGCTTAACACCTATTTGAAAAATCCTCTAACAAGGTGGCATTTGTAGATTGAAGTGTCTGAAGACCTCTAACAAGGCTACTGCTAACATGGTGAATTAAATCCTTTAATACGGTCACACCTTATAGTGTGTTTTGTAACCTTTAATAGGGTTGATTCCTAACATGACTCACTTTAGAAGAGTGAAAAATAGTAACTAGTTGCACTTGGTGGTTTTCCCAAATTGGATTTCCATGTTAAATCTTGGTGTCTCTTGTGTTCATGTTATTTCCTTTATGATTCTAAAACTAAGTTAATAAAGGCTAATCACATTAATATCTTAAGATCTAATTATCTCTTTTCTAACTAATTGACAATAATATATTCAGAGTTAACCAAGCTACAACTGAAATATTTAGTGTTAACTGAGTTACAATAGGATTTGGTTTTATATTGTGTTGACATCTTTAAAAGGGACTTGGATTTGTTTTTTGTAGTAACTAATTCACCCCTCCCCTCTTAGTTACTCCTTTCCATTTCCAACAATTGGTTTTTCTCCCTTTTTTTTTGAGTGAATTCTCTATGCTATAGTAGTAACTAATATTTGTCTTGAGAAGTGAATGTACGAGTCACTTCAAGTATTATTAGCATGCTTCTATTTTAGGTTATGAATGTAAGGGTCATTATAGAAAGGATACCTACTGATCACTTAGTATGAAAAGGATGTATCA
The DNA here is from genome assembly GCA_028749045.1 of Cupressus sempervirens. Lineage (NCBI taxonomy): Eukaryota > Viridiplantae > Streptophyta > Pinopsida > Cupressales > Cupressaceae > Cupressus > Cupressus sempervirens. The sequence continues at coordinate 748,948,444 of CM053783.1, forward strand.
CTTGTTTAGTGTTCTTTTACACAAGAAACATTCTGGTCATCCTAGTGTTTATACTCTGATGCTTATGTTCACATGTTAAATCAAAAGAAAAATATGTTCTGGTCAATCTAGCTTCTTGTGCCTTAATGATTACATTTTATTCTAACAAATCTATGACTCATGTCATATTCATATTCTCATGATTGCAATGTTAGTGAGGGTTGTACGACATCTAGTGGCCTTAACAAAATGCTCTATGATGAAAACTATATCTGACACTCCTAAATAGCTCAAAATCACATTTTAAAATTTTGGGATCAATGCGACGAAACACTTGTGTAATCCATCTTTTTGATGCAATATTCATCTCATAATCTTATCATATTAACATTTTCTCAAAAAAAAAAATTCCATCAAAAGTCAACTTTGGTCAACCAAGTTCAACCTTGGTCAACCTTGGTCAAATGGACTTTGAAATCACTTTGAATTGACCTCAAATCTTCTACATGTTCTTCTGATATATTGTATATTCTTCTAAATCTCTAATCACACCAGTATCTTCAAATCTACTACTTTACATCATTATTTTGATGTTTCATCTTTCGATTTTGCTCCTGAGGGGTTAGTATGATTACATTATTGCATTAATAAAATCTTGCTTCAAATATGATCTAAAGTAAATTTCCTCATCACTAGGGGCATATTTGTTCCCTCTGTGTGGCATCATATGATATCTATCTGATTTATCGATCAACTAATCAAACTTAAGGAAGTCCTCATCATAGCTCGATGGACAGGTAACTAGATGTTCTCTATGGACTCCTAAGGGTTAAGTCTCGATCTGTAGATAATCCTATGACTCATGACAAGTCTCATTGTGTCTTTTATGGACTAGTATCTAGGTGTTCTATCTGGACTTTAGAAGATTAAGCTTTGTTCTTGAGACAATTCTAAGAATTTTTTAGTCACTTTTTAATGGATAGGTATTTGGGTGTTCTGCTTAGACTCCTAAGGATTACGCCTCATTCTGAGGATAGTCCTATGAATTATGATTGGTCTTGTCATATTTTAAGGGATAGGTATTAGGGTTCTAACCTAGACTCTTAAGGATTGAGCCTTGTTTTGGGAATAATACTATGAATCATAACAATCTTTTTTCCCTTGGACTGATATCTAGGTGTTCAATCTATACTTCAGAGGGTTAAGCTTTTGGATACAATCATTCAATTGTATGTTATCTTTGTTGTAACACAAATGTCAAGTATATATTGAGAAATTGATGTATGTCAAGCTCACTTGGGAGTCAAAGGAAGTTCCAATGTATGATGAGTGTTTCAATGTTAACCATGTTTAGAGTCAATATCTACCGAGCTCACTTGGTCGCCTAAGGAAAGTCTGCATGGAACCAGTATTAACCGATCTCACTTGATTACCAAAGAAAAGTTAGCATGGAATGAGTGTTAACTGAGTTCACTTGGTTACCAAAGGAAGTCTAAAAGAAATTCATTTATGAGTTAGTGTTGACCAAGTTGGGTTCACTAACAAAGGATTTTCTTGTATTAGTTTTTGTTGGTTAGTTCTAGCCTACTCATGGGATGAATTTCATTTGTTTCATATTATATTCAAGATGACTTGACAACTTAAAATATATAAGTATAAGGTCAAGTTGAGGATTGAATTGTATAAGAAGCATGGGATTGAAAAGATAAATCAAGGAAGAAAATTGGAAGGATATTAGAGTATCCAAGTTGACCGAGCTGTAAAGAACATTCTGATCAAGGAGGATCAAGTATTCAAGCCACAATAGAGATCTAAAATTAGAAAATAAAATTGCATAAGAAATAGGGTCATATCATTGTTACTCTCTAATAATTGTAGTAGTAAATTAAATCTCCTAGCAAAGTTAGCTTAATAGCTATTTTCCATATCCTCTAACAAGGTGGAATTTCTAGATTGTAGTGTCTAAAGACCTCTAACAAGGCCACTCCTAATAGGGTGAATGAAATCCTTTGATAGGGTCAGACCTAATAATGTGTTTTGTAACCTTTAAGAGGGTTGGCTCCTAATAGGGCTCACTTCAAAAGAGTGAAAAATAGTAACTAGTTGTAATTGGTGGTTTTTCTCAAATTGGGTTTCCACATTAAATCTTGGCGTCCCTTGTGTACATGTTATTTTATTTATGATTCTATAACTAAGTTAATTAAGTTTAATCACATTAAACATCTTAAGAAGCAATTATTTTAGTGTTTGTCGAGTGACACTAATTCTTAATGTTAACTAAGTGTTCCTACGTCGGTTGAGTTACAACAACATAATTTTGCTTTGAATTGTATTAGCATCTTAAGGGATCTTGGATTTGTTTTTGAGGTAACTGATTCACCCCTCCCCTCTCATTTACTCCTCTTATATTTCCAACAAGTGGTATCAAAGGTTTTGGTGCTTGCAGAGAAGGTTTCAAGGACCTAAGATAAAGATCAAGATGTCTTACAGAAGGGAGATTCTTAAGCTGAAGAAAGATAACTTCCAAGCATGGTAGAAACTTATGAAGCTCCATTTGGCAACCATTAGTGACATAGGATTTAAGTATTTGGAGAACAAATGTGTGGCACCAATCGAAACTTTGACTGTGAAACAAATTACAGAAAAGAAGAACCGTAACATAATGATGATTGACATTACACTCTCAATTATGTTGAATTTGATGAAGCCAAAGACTATGGTACTACTCATGAAATGTGGATCAAATTAAAGGATATCTATGGAGGTGATGCTAATGTAAGGAAAGCTAAGGAAGAAAGTCTAAGAGGTTAGTTTGATCAGATGAAGATGAAAGAAGATGAGAACATTGCATAGTACAGTGAAAGAATCAAATGTAGTGTGAGTGCAATTAGAGCCTTAGGTGGGAAAATTGATGATGTAATAATGGTAAGAAAGGTACTCAAAACACTTCTTCCTATTTATGAAATTAGAGTTTTAGTTATTCAAGAAATGATATGTGATCCTGAGAATGATATAACTTTGGATGCACTAGTTGGAAGGTTGACATCATTTGAGTTAGATAATTTTGATAATTATGTTCCTAACTCTAGTAACCTTGAGTCTGCATTCTAAGCCAAACTATCACTCAAGAAGAAAGTTGCAAAGCCTAAAAAGAAATCTGATAGTGAAGATGAAGATAGTTCTGATGATGATCTTTGAAGTCATTGAAGCATTTCTTGCAAGAAGATTTCCCAAAGGCAAAGGAAAGTACAAAGGAAAAATTCCTTTGATCTAGTTTTCTTGTGAAGAAGTTAGTCACATTGCTGAAAGGTGTCAAAACATAGAAGGCAAAGAAGAAAAGAAGCATACCAAGTACAAAGGAAAGAAGGATTTCAAAAGCTACAAAGACTACAAGGATAAAGGTAAGAAATCTTGTTACATGGCTAGAGATTATGATAGTAGTGAAGAAGATGAAATGGTTTACATTGTTGTTAAGGATGAATCATATGATGAAAATGATAAGATGGCCCTCATTTCTCATGTTATTATGAATGATGCGTGGATTATTGATAGTGGTTGTTCTTGCCACATGACTAGTGACAATCAAAATTTGAGCAGTTGGAACACTATGATGGTGGGAGTGTCAGATTTGGAAATGATGAACCTTGTTATGTGAAGGGAAAAGGTTCTATTATAGTAACCAATGATCTCAGATGTGACAATGCTTATTAGGTTGAAAGACTAAAGCATAATCTACTTAGTGTGGTACAATTGAACAACATTGGATTCAAGGTAGAATTCATGAATAGTAAAGCCAAGTTGCTAGATGGAAATGGAAATTTAGTTGGGATTGGTAATCAAATAAGAGGTAGTCTAATCTACCTAGTGTAAGGAAACTTAGGTGCAGAAACAGCTTCCTACACTAATCTCATAAGGAAAGTATGATGCAAATCCTATTAAAATCTTCTACACTTACATATTCAATATCATGTAAACAACAATATTGCAGCCAACCATGCATATAGAAAATAGACAAAGAAAGAAACACATAACACAAAGATTTGCCAGTGGGGAAAAACCTTTTGGTAAAAAAACCCCACCCCTTCAGAACCTGCACAGTGTATTATCTTCAACACAAGGTTACAATACACTTGCAGTGCAAATTCAACATCAACAATAGAAGACTCCAGTAGCTACTCACAGTACCAACAATACACTCTCATTCGCATCGCATCTCTTCGCAACCCTAAAAAATGCTTATAACATGCACTTCACTTTAGGGCTACTCCCAAAGGTAAACCATATTAGGGTTTTACCATTCTCCGAGAAAATAGGAACCCCAAAAAAATTTTAATCCCACTATTGGGGTAGAGTGTACAGTACTAAAATATCTTAGTTGCCACATGTCTTCACCTATCATTGAATCTTCCTAACATAGCTCTTACGTGTCATAAGAATCCGTCATAACCGTTTTAGTCATGATCTCCTTACACACAATTCAAGATGTTGACACATCAACATTATTTGCAAGAAATACATTTTACAATACAAATAATAAGAATAGGAATTATACAAGGTTGAGACACCTTATTCCTAACACCTAGATCTAACTAAAAATTCATGTTTCATAGCTCAAGTAGAAAAAAATCGGTTATGGCATAAAAGGTTGTGTCATGTGATTTTTGATAAACTGGTCAACATAAGCAAGAATAAAAGGGTTTGAGGCATTCCAAGCTTGAAGAAACCCTATATGGGTATGTGTAAGAATTGTCAAATTGTAAAAATGGGAAAGACAATTTTTAAAAGTAAGAACTATCATTTTGAAGAAGTCTTGGAGATGGTTCATACAGATCTTTGTTGACCTATTGGCATACAAAGCTATAGTGGAGATAAGTACTTTATTTTGTTTGTTGATGATTATTCTAGGATAATGACAGTTACATATTTAAAGGATAAATCAGAAGCTTTTCAAAATTTCAAATGGTAATTGGCTAGGGTTGAGAAAGAAATGGGAAAGAAACTAAAATGTTTAAGATCAAACAGAGGAGGATAATTCATCTCTAATGAATTCAATAAATTCTACAATGAAAGAGGAATCAAAAGGTAGGTATTTGCACCTAGTACACCTCAACAGAATGACATTGTTGATAGAAGGAATAGATCAATCATGGATTGTGCAAGGATATTGATGATAGAGAAGAATGTTGCTATCAAATATTGGAAGGAAGCAATCAACACTATAGTTCATACCTTGAACTGGGTTTAGTTGAAGAAGGAATTAGATCAAATACCTTTTGAATTATGGTATGGCTATAAACCTAATGTGTGTTATTTAAAAGTATTTGGAAGCAAATATTATATTTTGAAGGAGTCAAGAAAAGGAAAATTTGATGTGAAAAGTGATAAAGGCATATTCTTGGGATACTCCACTAAGAGCAAAGCATACAAATGTTCGAATATATCTACTCAAAAAGTTATAGAAAATGCACATGCAAAGATTGATGAGTTTGCAGAAGAGTCTTAAGAACAAGGTAGGAAAGAACCTAAAAACTATAGAAACTTTGTTTACTATGAGCCTGATACTTTACCTAAAATTTAAGAAAATGGAAGTTAGGAGTCTTCACCACTTGAGTCCCCCAAAATCCCCAGTTCAATCTGAGTTGTAGTCAGTGCAACCTGAGTCATAGTTTGAAGGACCCGAGTTGCAGTTAGAAGGACCCAAATTTCAACTAGTGCAAACCGAGTCATCTGATGGACCTGAGTATACATAGTGGGACCTGAGCATGATTTAAAAGATCATGGTGAACCCAGTGAAATTATAAAGGAGCCTAGACTTGTTGGATATGTCAGAAGATATCATGCACTTGAGAAAATAATTGGAGATTAGTCAAAAGGTACAATGACAAGGAACAAAATAAAGGGTACATGTTTTCTTACTAAGTTTGAACCTAGAATTGTCAAATATGCATTAGAGAATGAAAATTGGATTGAGAAAATGAATGAAGAGATTGATTAGATTGAAAGGAACAAAACTTGTATTCTTGTTCATAGATCCAAGGATAAGAAGGTAATTGGCACAAAATGGGTATTCAAAAATAAGCTGAATGAGAAAGGAGAAGTTTCAAGAAACAAGGAAAGATTAGTTTGCAAGGGTTATGATCAAGAAGAAGGTATTGATCATGGAGAGGATTTTACTCATGTTGCTAGACTAGAAGGTGTTAGAACACTCCTTGCATGTGCAACACACAAAGGATTCAAAGTATGTCATATGGATGTGAAATCAACATTCTTGAATGAAATCTTAGAAGAGGAAGTCTACATTGAGAAACTAGAAGGTTTCATTGATCCGAGCAAAAGGGACATGGTTTACATACTACACAAAGCTTTGTATGGTCTCAAACAAGCCTCAGAGCCTGGTACAAAATGTTACATAATTATCTCATAAAGATAGGTTTTCAAAGAACTAATGATAACAACAGTCTATACATTAAAAAAGGACCTGATAAGAAGATTGTGTTGGTAGAAATCTTCGTGGATGATACATTATTTACTGGAAATGATGATTTGTGCAAATATTTTTTGTGGAAATGAGTAAGAAATTTAAAATGTCAATTTTTGGATAGATTTAATTTTTTCTCTCTTACAAATTCAACAGATGAAGCATGGTATCTATATTAATCAATCAAAATATATCAAGGAGATACTAAAGAAATTTGGAATGGAGGTTTCTAGACTAGTTGGAACTCCTCTGTCTACTAGACATAAGCTTTCCAAAAATGATGATTCCAAGGAGGTAGATAAAACTACATATAGATCAATAATTGGAAAACTTTAGTATGTAGTGCTCACAAGACCTGATATAGCATTAGCAGTTGGTATGGTGGCTAGATTCTCTACTAATCCTAAAGAAAATCATATGATGTCAATCAAAAGAATCATGAATTATCTGAAAGGTACTGAAGATTATGGTTTTGGTATAAGAATTAAGGAGGAAACTTTGAATTGAAAGCATTCACTGATGCAAATTGGGTAGGAAGTATTGATGACAGGAAGAGCACTAGCGGTGGAGCACTTTTTCTTGGAAAGAGGCTAGCTTGGACAAACAAGAAGAAAAATTGTATCTCTTGCTCTACAACAAAAGAAAAATATGTTGTTGTAGTAGTCAATTGTTCCAACATTGTGTGGTTCAAGCAATTGTTGTTAGGTATGAAGGAGGAGATTAAGGACCCAGTTGTTATCTTCTATGATAACACCAGTGCAATCAACATGTCCAAGAATCTAGTTACGCATACCAAGACCAAACATGTTGTAATAAAATATCATTTCTTGAGAGAAATGGTGCAAGACAAAGAGATGAGATTAGAATATGTGAATACAAAAGAACAAATTGTAGACATATTCACCAAGTTGTTTCCTAAGGATACATTTTTGTATCTAAGAGGTAAGCTAGGGGTCATTCCCCTGTCTAAAGCTCACTAATCATATCTTAGTGATCCATCAACCAAGCATATTGAAGATCAGACAAGTTGATGTAGTATTGTTAGAGAAAATTGCATATGAATATATACACTAGGTAGATAAAAACTACATTGATTGTTGTATTTGGCATAAGATGTCAAAGAGAGAGAGCTTTTTGTCATATATCAGAGAAAATTTTGTGAATGTTTGAGATGTTATTTTAGAAATTTTGAGTTGATATCAAAGAGGAGGAGTTTGCTATTGTAATTATAGATTGATGAAAGAGGGAATTCACATTGATAAAGGGAGTTCTCATGGATGAGAATTAGAATGAAACTAAGGATATTATCCTTACTTCTATTTTACTCTAAAATTTCTATTTATCATGACATGTTGTGTTTTCATCAATGCCAAAGAGGTAGATTGTTGGATACAATCATTCAATTGTATGTTGTCTTTGATGTTACACAAATGTCAAGTATATACCAAGAAATTAGAGTATGTCAAGCTCACTTGGGAGTCAAAGGAAGTTCTAGTGTATGATAAGCATTTCATTGTTAACTAGTTCATAGTCAATGTCTACCGAGCTCACTCTGTCGCCTAAGGAAAGTTTGCATGGAACCAATATTAACTAAGCTCACTCAATTACCAAAGAATAGTTGGCATGGAATGAGTGTTAACCAAGCTCACTTGATTACCAAAGGAAGTCTAAAGGAAAGTCATTTCTGAGTTAGTTCTGACCAAGTTGGATCGACTAACAAAGGATTTTCCCATATTAGTTTTTGTTGGTTAGTTCTGGCCTACTTATGGGATGAATTTCATTTGTTTGATATCATATTCAAGCCTGAGTTAGTGCTGACCAAGTTGGATCGACTAACAAAGGATTTTCCCGTATTAGTTTTTGTTTGTTAGTTCTAGCCTACTTATGGGATGAATTTCATTTGTTTGATATCATATTCAAGCCAACTTAAAAGGTAAAACATATAAGTATAAGGTCAATTTGAGGATTGAATTATAGAAGAAGCATGTGATTAAAAAGATAAATTAAGGAAGTGAATTGGAAGGATATCAGAGTATCTGAGTTGACCGAGCTGTAAAGAACATTCTGATCAAGGAGGATCAAGTATTCAAGCCAAAACAAAGATCTAAAATAAACAAATATAATTGCATCAGCAATCAGGTCATATCATTGTTACTCTCTAATAATTATAACAATGAATCAAATCTCCTAACAGAGTTAGCTTAACATCTATTTGCCAAATCCTCTAACAAGGTGGCATTTCTAGATTGAAATGTGTAAAGACCTCTAACAAGGCCACTCCTAATAGGGTGAACTAAATACTTTAACTAGGTCACACGTAAAAGTGTGTTTTGTAACTTTAAACAGGGTTGGCTCCTAATAGGGCTCACTTCAGAAGAGTGAAAAATAGTAACTAGTTGCAATTGGTGGTTTTTCTCGAATTGGGTTTCCACATTAAATCTTGGTGTCTCTTGTATTCATGTTATTTACTTTATGATTCATAAACTAAGTTAATTAAGGTTAACCACATCAAACATCAATTTTTGTTGAGTGATAATAATTCTTAGTGTCAATTGAGTGTTCCTATGTTAACCAAGTTACAACAACATTTCAATTTTAGCAGATTTTCATTTTGAATTGTATTGACATCTTAAGGGATCTTGAATTTATTTTAGTGGTAACTAATTCAATCCTCCTCTCTTAGTTACTCATCTTATATTTCTAAACATAAGCTTCATTTTGGAGATAACTCTAAAAATCTTATCAATTGGTCTTTGTATCATTAATCTCGGAGACAATCTTAGTTCTCATTCTATGCTTAAGACTTTCGAATATTCTTTGAATCAATGTACTACTCGCACATCAATTCAAAGAAGGAAAAATGTATTACCCCAAAATTGGATCCTTGTCATTCTGAATCAATTTTGGTGCATTAGTCTCAAGATAAATTTCTTGATCAACAAAGTCCTATTTTAATAGGCATTTCTTGTTGACATTATGGTCAAGTTTGTTTATTATTGACTCACACTTAGACAAATGGTTAGCAACTACTAAGATTATCTTATAGTATATAGTGTTAATCAAGTAATCTAGGCTCTACTAAGTTGTAGAATCAGTATTCAATTCACACAAAGTAGTATCTACCGAGATGATAAGTAACAGTGCAAACTAAGCTTTCTAGTATTAACCGAGTTGCATAGTATCAACTGTGCTCTACATTGCCTATCGAGTTTTCAATATTAGTGATGTGAATCTAGTGTTGACTGAGCCAAAAAGTGTCAAACAAGTGATTCATTTTATACCAAGGTCGTAGCGTTAGTGTTGACTGAGTCTTGCAACGTCAACCAAGTGATTCAGTTTATATGTCAAGTTTTGCAGTGTTCACCAAGTCACCAGTGCTAATCAAATTCAAACAACTCGAAAGTGATTAGTATGAACTGAGCTTCTACATCTACTGAGAGCATGATGATGCAAAGTGTTGAAAATGGTTTCTAAGTATCAGAACCTCATTGAGTTTGTCTTCAGAACTTGAGTGTTGGTAGTTGAGCCGACTTTGTGTATTTTTGTGAAACTTGTATTGTAGTCAATTTTGATGAATTGTAATTTGGATTGGTATATATGAAATGTATTGTATTACATCCAAAAGAAGAATATATTTGAGATATAAAAAGAGAAAAAGTGGGAATTGAGAAGGCTACAAGTAGTATAAGGAGCAACAAAGATTTATCCATCACAACAAGGTGATTGTTACACTTCAAAGGAATCTCAACCAACAAATCAAAGTTACAGATTGGAGATCAACCACTAGTTCATCCTAATAGGTAGAATAATTAAATCCTTTAACAATGTATACTTAACAGTCTTTTGCAAATCTCTTTACCAAGTGCATACTACATTGTATGTTTTGTAAATCCTTTAACAAGGTGGACCTGGAAGTCCTTATTGCTCCTAATAGGGCATATCATCAGAAGTGATCAATTGTAAGCCTTAATTAACCAACTTTATATTGTATTACTAAAGCTTGTGGGTATCATCCCCACCCTAGTTTTGCTTTCTATTTGGAAGGTTTTTGGGTCACCATATCCTGTGTCAATATGTTATGAATGTTTTATTACTTTTAGTCTTTCATGCATGCAATCAGATTAGTATATAAATAAAGGATTATTTAGTATAAGAAGATTAAGTTTTATTGGTTCCTGATTCACCCCTTCCCTCTTAGTAACCTAGCCTATCCCATATTTACAATAATTGGTACTAGAGCCTAGTCATTCTCAGAGAAGAAGTTTAATAGCTTGAGCAAAGATAAGAGGCAATGGAGGTATATAGGCTAGATATGGCTATTGACAATGAAAAGTTGGATTTGCAATTGGCTATTGGGCAACTAAAGACAGAAAAGGAGCAACTCTCTCAATCCTTGAAAAGAAGAAAAGATCTTGCAGTACAAATGAATGAAAAACTCTACACTAAAGAAAGAATTGAAGATATCTATCCAAAAATAAATTTAGGTGGAGCTAATAAGGCAATCAAAGACCTATTGGAAAAGAATTGCAATCTACAAGAAGAAGTTAGAAAGCTGAAAAGAGAACAAGAAATTCAACTAGTAAGCTTATGTAAAGTCATAGAAGAAAAAGACAAAGCCAAAGAAGAGATAGAAGAAAAAAATAATGAAATTCAGTATCTATCCCTTCAATAGGCAGACTTCATTGATCAGCTCACTAATGCAAATAAAGAAATCATGAATCTAAGATTAGAGAATGAAAGATTGCAAAATGATCTAAACTTTGAAAAGAAAACCAATGAGAGGATGATGAAATCTCAAGCAAACATGAATCAATTGAATGAAAAAATTAATACAAACAGAAAGGCAAAGTAGGAATAGGATACACAAAAGAAGGTGAATCATTCAAGCAAGGAGCTCAAACGAATCAAAGGCCTACTTGCAATCATTATGGTAAGTTAGGTCGCACGTCAAAAAAATGTTGGAGTAATGGTAAAGAAAAATTCAATAGAAAGTGTTACAATTGCAATAAGCATGGTCATGGAGCTAATGAATGCAAAGAGAAACCTAAATTTGAAGGTAAATGTCACAAATGCATAAGCATGGACACAAATATTCTGAATACAAAACTAAGATAGTAAACCCAAAAAAATAAATTGTGAAAGATATATTTGGATGGGACTACAAAACATGGTGTAGATGCCACTACTGTGGAGAACTTGGGCACATTGGAGCAAATTGTGTGAAACATCACATCAAGACAAGAGACACCACTAGAAGATGTTTTATTTGTATAGTTTTTGGAAATCTTGCCAATAACTATATGAACACAATAGAAGATGAAAAGAAAGCCAAAGTTAACAGTATCATAAATTAGATGAGGCAGCAGTGGATTCCAAAATCTTTTGAGAATGCAAGTTCGAGCCATGAAGCACATGTCACTCAAGAACTACGTGACTCAAGCATTTCAACCTGATCTGCCACAGGGATGACTGGAACTAAGACTCTAAAGAAAACATCTCACATCAGTTCCAACTAGCTATAAGGAAAGATCCATATCAATATTCAAGATGCAAGGAGATCACCGAGTGACTAACAAAAATCAAGAACTTACCAAGCTAGGTCGGGTTACAAGATCCTGCCAAGCAAGGTCATGATACAATAAAACATTGTGTGGACACAAAGGTATGAATAGCTCTATCAAGCACTAAGGTTGAACCGAGTGGAAGACAGTTTTTCACCAAATGAGCAATCATACCAATCATTTATGGCGATTGAAAAGTGAAAATTTGTTAAATGGAAGGAAATCAAATTCATTTATCACTATGAATTTTCAAAGAGCTAGTTGCAAAGGGTGATTTTTGTGCTTCCAAGTAATATTTGTGTTTTTTGTTGAAGATTTTCATGCTTCCATAAACCCTACCAAGAATGGCATCTTTGAGTAGCAAAAATAGGAAAGGATGTGAGATGTTGGTTCAAGGAGTCAATTGGAAGGCACTAGACTTCAAGATAAGTTTGGAAATTGCAAAAGTACTTGATCCAACTAGAGCTTAGTCGTATATTCCACCATAGGTATTAATTGTTAACGATATTCATTCACATTTTCAATATTCAATACAAGATATTGGAACCCTAGAAATGGATGAGACTTTGAAAATTTATGTGTGAATGGTGTGTTGAAACTCGAGCATCAATATTTGGAGATCAAGGGTTAAACACACATTCCACATATGCCTCAAGACTTTCAGATAAAATGGATAAGGTTTATTCTTAGCTATGTACACAATGGGTAGCTATGGTTGGAGAAACCTATTCAAATAATAAGGAAAATGATTCATTGAATCACAATGCTCCCAATGTTGATCAAAGTAAAGACTATCAAAATCCTAAGTCGGGTAGAACTGGAAAGCAAAACTCTTGCTGAGTGGGATGGAAGAGGTATGAAGATCAACAGTGTGATTGATATCAAGCTAAAACTTGGAATTCATGTGATAGCTCATAAGATCTATAGCTCCAGCCATCTCAACAACATGTCATGTGAGGCAGTTGATCTGGCTCTCAAGGTAGTGAAGAACAACATGTCCTTTGACCTTGCTAAGCTAATGCAGAATCAATTCAACAAGAACATGGAAAGCATTAGGACTTAAAAGAACAACCCATGTAAGTTTGGTTCACTTTTGACTTGTTTATTCTTATTTGTGCAAAAGTTTCTCCCTTCAAAAGGTTTAGTCGTATGGAGAAAAGATGTACCTATACTACATCAGATTAATGAATATATAGCAGAGATGAGTGAGAACTTTTTCATTATCATGGATAACTATTTTGATTCATTCAAGGAAAAGATGAATAGAAGATATAGAATTCCGAAGAAACTTATCGAAGATTACAAGGATGATGTTTGTTTCATGGTAGATTGTGACAAAGTGTACATTCAAGCAGTCAAACCTAGAGTGGTGTGGGTTAAGCCTCTAAACTATGAGGTTAACATTGATGACACCAAGGATATCATTGAGGAACTTCTAAATGAACCTATGGATCCCAAGGACACATATTTTGGTACTTTTGATGAAGCCAAAACTAGAATAGAACTTGAAATTAAGCTTCCTCAAGCAGTTAGTAAAGGAAACAAGAGGATAGAAAAATTAAGATAAGAAAGTTATACTCTCCTATTTATAGAAGGAAAAGGAGATGACATGGAAGGAGATGATGCAAAGGACGAAGCAGAAGAAACAAAATCTAAAGAAGGAGAGCCAATCAGGAAGAAGGGTAAGGTTATTATAATCAGACCCACTAAGTCATCTAATATAGTATTCACAAGAAAAGCATCCAAATCAAGAAAGAAATTGAAATTAGGTGAGTAAGATGCCAAGGAAATTATTTTCAAAAGACCTCCACCTACATTCTAGGAAAAATTAAAGGAAATTGATGCATGAGCTAGCATGGAAAACTTAAAATCTCTTAGATATGAGACCAGGAATACAAATGAGAAGAAGCAAGATGAAGACATGATAATTTCAAAACTAGATAAATGGAAATACTCACCTAATCAACTTGCATAACAAATTTCCAATGATCTTATGGAAGAAATCAAGCCAAGATGGGAAAATGCTAAGAAAATTGCAAAAGATATATTTGAATAGACATTGAGGCAGCTCATGCCAAGTCTTAGTGATAAAGAGGTGAAAGAATCCATGAAGAAAAATGAAGAAAATCTCACTCTAAAATTCAACACATGCATGATATTGGGTAATTACATTGAACATGTGGTGAAGACAACTACAACTACATGGAAGAATATTTAAAAACTTCATCAACCGAGTGATTTTTTTGTTCATGTTATTGACATAGATGATGAAGATGACAAGGAAGAAAATCATAATAATGATGAAGAGGATATAGAAATGGATGATTAAATCTAGATGACGAGGAGCAAGAATAGGAAGCTACAGAGGTGAATCTCCCTAAGATTTAGAGTGTTGAGGAAATCAACATAGGGAAGATCACAACAACAGTAATGACCTTATTTTCTCACTCTCTAAGCAAAGCTTTAATACCATCAAGCTTAGAGAAAGCTTTTGTTGAGTTGGTTGTGACAATCACTACAACACCATTCCCCCAACCAATCTCTACACCTGTTTTGCTAAGTAACATATTGACTGAAGTGATTAGCACTTCATCTATCGAGAAACTAGTGATTCCTCCATCATTAGATTTGGCTACACAACAAATAGGTATTTCTATTGTTAGTGTAATATCTACTTTTGTTGCTAGCCTTCTATTTCTACTATTGTTATGATTCCAAGAATGCAAATAGTAAGTACAAAGACAGTTGAGAGAAAGCATCAACTGAGTACTAAAGATTCAAGTAAGGATAAGGTTAAAGAAGAAGATATTTATCTTGATGAGGGTATAGTTGTCTTGAATTGGGATATTTCTACTCTGAATTTTTGATCAAATGAACATCATAGGTGAACTATTACAAAAGAAAGCTAAGCAACAAAAGCTTAGAGAAGAGAAAAGCAAAGAAAACCAAGTGCTTGAAGATGTCAAGAACATACTTGTAGATGCACTACACACTGAGGTTGATAGTACACAACCTATTTTGGTTTAGTTAGCAAAAGTTATCTAGAAATTCAATGAAGATCTGAATGGACAAGAAAAGTGGCTACAAAGAGCAAAGAGGAAATTTGAGAACAAAGTATTGGAGCAAGTGGAAATAAAAACTGCAATAAATCAAGTAGAACTATCTACTATTCTTAGCTCATTAGAAACCTCTACAAATAATGTTACTTCATTATTCAACAATTTATATGATACATCTACCTTCACCCAGGGAATCAAAGATAGACTATCTAAGGTAGATGAAGACTTGAGGGCAACTACACACCAGTTGTTACTTGACCTGAGGTACAGTTTTTCTCACTACTCAAAGATTAGATTTTTGACTAATATGCAAGCATAATTATTAAGGGAAGAAGCCAAGATCAAGGCCACACTTGTAGACATCTAAGGCATGATTCTCCCAAACATGGATGCATTGCCAAAACACATTGCACATGCCAAAACTCTCATCAATGACAATAAATTCTCCATATCTAATCACATGATGGAGTTATTAGCAGAAGTACAAATTGCACTTCATGCAAGCAAGGTGTTATAGGAAAATTGGGACAAGACAATGGCATTGATTTTGAAGGTGCATTTTGACTTCTTGTCACATTTTGGAATCACCATGTAGCATACACCTTTGGCATTTATATCAGAAAGGGGGAGAAGATGTGATATATTAAGGGGAGAAGATGAGATAAGATATGATATAAAAGAGGGAAAAGATAAGATAGGAGATATATGTATATATTGAGAAAAACATAATATGTGTATATATGTATGGGGGAGCAGCATAATATTCCTTACAAAAGCAATTTTGAAAAATCTCAAAAATAGAGTATGTTATCGAGCTGAAGACACAGGATGGAGACAAAAGAATGTTTTGGACTTGAAATTTTGAGAATTCAGTTTTGATTGATAAGTGTTTTTTTGTCACTAATGCCAAAGGGAGAGCTTGTTAACATTGTGGTCAAGTTTGTTTATTAGTGACTCACACTTAGTCAAATGGTTAGTAGCTATTGAGCTTATTTTATAGTCTATAGTGTTAACTAAGTAATCCTGGCTCTACCAAGTTCTATAGTTGCTACCGAGTTCTAGAATCAATATTCAGTTCACATCGAGCAGTATCTACTGAGTTAATAAGTAACAATGCAGACTGAGCTTCTTAGAATTAACTAAGTTACACAGTATCAATCGTGGTCTCTAGTGTCTATTGAGTTCATAGTATCAGTGATGTGAATCTAGTGTTGACCAAGCTAGGAAGTGTCAACCAAGTGATTCAGTTTATATGCCGAGTTTTGTAGTGTTCACTAAGTCACTAGTGTTGACTAAGTTTAGACTACTTGGAAGTGATTAGTATGAACTAAGCTTCTACATCTATTGAGCATGATGATGTCGAGTGTTGGCAATGGTTTTCAAGTATTAGTTAATGCTTGTAATCATGGAAACTTTCAAGTTAAGCTCAACTCTCCTCTAATTTGAACCGTTCATCTGATTTAATCCCAACCGTCGATTGGTTCTGGAATTTAATAAAAGAGACCTTTTTTCTCTCATTTTGGGAGGGTGCAATTATTGAGTAATGAAACTTTATCATTTTGAGTACTCAATTATTTGTGCATTCAAATATCTTCATACTATTTAGTTTTCTTTCTCATTTTACAATAAAAGATGCATACATTTAGATTAATTTTTCTTTCCTTGATCTTAGATTAATCTACATTTCATCTTAGCTTACATTCACACCTATTTGCATATAAAATCTGAAAAATATAGTATAATATTGCATACGTTTTATCTTAAATCCTTCATTCGTAGACTGGCCTAGTTACTGAACTCTAAAATATGAGAGCAAAACTTAAAACCCCATCTAGATAGAAGGCAACAGATTGATGTGCACGGGTCCTTTAAGATGGATAATCTAATGTTTATTCTTAGATGAGATCCATCATGGAATGATCATGTTGAAGTGTGTGGTTGAATCAAAGGCCCATATTTAATGCATACATAAACAAATTCAAGAATAAAATGTGGTCCTTGGTCTGTTCCCATACACTTTAGGAGAGGTTGCATTTAACTAGTATGTGAACTTGCTACCAGGATCTATTCCAAACTTGACAACATTTGAGAAATTAATCTTAGATCAATTTAAAACATTAATCAATATGGTCATTTTACATCATTGGTTCATATCCATCAAGAGGGATCCAACAGAGACTATCTCCCACTTCAATCATTATTTTTAGATAGCATACCAAAAGTTGCAAACCCGTTACACTATACTAGTGGGGGCTATAATTCAAATCTATTTGAACTCTATGAATCACCTCACCACTATAGTCTTGAGGATATTGCTTGTTGCAGAAATTGAGACTCTAGGAAAGGTCTTCAAAGAAGTAGTCACCTTCGCCAAACAAGCTAACTCTAGTGGAGGAGGCATGATGATTTAGACTAACACCAATATGATGGTACCACCTTACCCTGTAAGAGCACAAGTGATGCCTAATTAATTCATTTAGTTAAATTTGGTCCCAATACAATAGATATTGACTACCTTAGCTCCAACTATAACCTACCCAGGGTATGACTCTCTAAAAGTTGCTTTCTTTGAGCAAAATGTTACACCATCTACTGAGTTGGAAAGGAATGTTACAACCGAGCTTGACCATATGAAAAGGACCATGTCTTAGATAAATAATGAGCTAACCCATCGTTGGCTATTACAAGAGAATTTTTTTTTATAGAACTAATATAGCCTCGAACAACAATAATTATGGTCAAAATTACAATAATAAGATTGTGGGAAATAATTTTAACACACTAGACCAAAACAATGGTTTTCAAAGGCAGAATCAACAATGGAATACTCATCCAAACAATGAAAGTATCCCCATAGACACTAATAATAATGCCCAATTTGTTGATATCAATCAACTTGAGAGAAACCAAAATGTACCAAATGATGGTAGCATGTTCTTTGGCAAAAATTAGGAGACGAAACAAAATCCACACAATGCCAACAATGAGTCCCCTATTCAGTTCAACACCATTTTTTTGGAATCTTATGATTCTCCGTAGAATATCAAAATTGAAGACCTAATCAATGAAGAATTTGTGTTATCATTCAATCAAGAATCAAATCCTGAGCCAATTGAGATGTTCTCTTTCTAGAATGATAATCAGAACACTTATAACCTACATAACTAAAGGGAACCCATGACTGATGGAATTCCTCTAGGATTACAATAAACACCACCTAAACCAAGGGCAAGTAATAATCTGACACTTGGAAGAGAACCCTTCTCATGACAAGAAACTTAGACACAAGGGAGCATACCCACTATACTGAAGAATCCTACTTGGTCAACAAAGAAGTACAATGCAATTGAAGAATTAAAAATGGCTAAGCCCAATATCTCAATGTATGATATGCTACAGAGTTTTCCTAACCAAAGGGAAGTATTATTTAAGACCCTTGATCATACAAAATTAGTGGCCAACAATACTGCTCAAAAGATGGTTACTCTACATATTAACATCGCTAAGGCTATGCACACCATGTACAAAGACAAAGCAAAGGTACCCCCTTTCTGATAATTCTCAATGTTTTTGGGAAAAATATTCATAATTGCCTCATCGATCTAGGTTCTTCATGTAATGTCATGCCACTTTTAATATCTCAAAGGTTAGGGGTCACTCCACAACCTACGAATCAAATTGTATTCAAACTTGACAAAAAAAGAAGTAAAATTCATCAAAGTGTTGAAGGATGTTTTCATACAGTTGACTAAAAATCCCAAGATCTAGGATATCACCAACATTCATGTGGTGGAAATCTTAGAAATATACAACTTTCTTCTAAGTAGAGAATGGACCAGGTGTTTGAGAGGATGGTTCTCAACGAATTTCACTCAATTAAGGCTACCTTGGAAGGGATTGAACAACACAATCAAAATTGACACTAAGCCAAAATTAAAGGCAATAATCACATAATACAATGATCCTAATGAAGTGTTATTTCTTCAATCAGACTAGGCTCCTATAGAGTGATGGAATTTGATGTATCCCAGATCAAAAAATCCAATGATAAAGCTACTACAAGAGAACAAGATCCCTCCCCATAGGATGAAGCTTTTGTTGTGTTTACTCTTGCATGTGGCTTTGGTAGCTGGGTGTGCCTTTGGTCCTAGTTTCCATTAGTCTCCCTGCATCAAATGCCCACTTCCATTTTCCATCTAGTTTATTGTATAAATATTTAGGAATGCCTTTGCCTAACTCTATAGGCATATACTTCAATTTTGTCATCATATCTATCATAGATTTTACAAAATTCTCTTGATTTTTCTTATCTAAATAATCATAATGAATATGTTTAAAGTAAGTAAGTTTTGTTGAATTTCTAATGTTCTCACATACCTCATCAATATTCTTGGGATGTTTTCTATGGACAATTTGAAGTTTACTCAAATCACCAGACTCGGTTTTCTCTCCTTCATCTTCCTCATCATCAGGCATGCCGACTAACTTTCTTCTTGGCTTCTTCTTTGCACTATGTTCGGTCCCTTCTACAACTTTCTTCCTTTTTTGTGTATTTTTTCCCTTATTTGGGTTAGTTTCCTTTGTTATGCTTTTCTTTATTTCAGCAACTGCAAGTAGTCCTTCTTTGGATCCTTTCCTTGTAACTATCCTTATTTTATGCTTAGGGGCAAGAGGGGTAGCAATCTTCTTGGCATTTTTCTTCAAGTCCCTCTTCACCTTGGGATCCAATATCATAATTTTATTTTATTTTGTTACCTTAGGCTCAACAACCACTAGTTATTTTCCTTTGGATTCTTCCACTTCTTCTTTTGATTCCTCATCTTCTCCCTTGCCTTTTGTTATCTGGAGGGGTCCTTCGCCAAGTTTCCCCTCAAGATCAAAAATTATCTTTTTCCTCTTTCTATCCATCTTGGGCACGTTAGTCTATTTCATCATTTTTATCTTGGCTGACTCATAAGTGTTGAAAGGCTTGACATTCTTATCAATTTCTTAAGATAACAAGGCAGTAATAGTTGTAGTGATTTCATCTACATTCACTTCATATTGCATCATCCTTAGCCATTCAACCCTTAGTAGAACAACTTGTGCATATGTATAATCAGTGTCCACCATGAAACAAATGTCTTCATAATAGTGGTCAACAACAATTTGTGGAATCCTCGATCTATTCTTCATTTTTCCTTTAAATTCTTCAAAATAACCATCCATAATGGTTTCACAATTTTCACCCAATTGTGCAATAAAAACATTTATTTTCTTGGTCACAGGTCTAGTCCTATCCCACAATACAGTTCCAATAGCTGGAAATGAATTTTGCATGAAGAAAAATATACAAACCAATAGTGACCCAAACTTACACGATGTGTTCTTGGCCTTCCTTATTGCTCCAAGATTCTCTACTAGTTATGTCAATTATATCTCGATAAGTTCATATCTATGGTCTTTGTTCACAATCTTATAACACAGGTCCACTGCTATGCATGGAACACTATTCAATCAACTTGATTGATAGAGCTTGTGTGCAATGATACAGATAACCAATTCAACAACATGATCTTTAATTCCATCAATTGACATTCATTGGTCGTTCCACTTGGCCTTATTTTGATTTTCAATAAATATTTTTCACTGCACACCTCATTATCTTCACCTGGTCTAGGGTACCTTGTCACTTAATGAATTATTTCCTTATTGATCTTTATTGGTCCACCTTCTAGCCATAATTTCATGTCACACACTTTTCTTAAGATAATCTTGATCCATTCCACTTTGAAAACCTTCAAAAAGGCTAGGGCATGAGTAAGCCCTTTCTTGGAAATGATCTTTTTTTCATCTTTCATAATTCCATTTTCACACAATTTATCATAGGCATCTCTCAGCTGATAATCTCCAATTTCACCTACCATGCACCATAATGAGTGTATATCATGTACCATATTGACTCTGGGCAAAATGAATGACAAAGTGCCTGATGCATCCCCAATCATCATGATGTAAGGGTATGCCTTAAAATTTAGTAGAGGACATTGATCATTTCTTATGATCTATGCATTACTTCCCTTCAACATCTCCTTGCCAGATGTAGAAGATGCCATTTTTGAAATAGGGTTTCAAAACAACTTCTCAAAACAACTAAACTCAGTTCTCTTACTTCACTCTAATATTTTCCAAAAACACATTATAGATTCATGCAAACTTTCACTAAAATCACTCTTTGATTACTTTTGAATTACTTTGAAGGTTTGAAATGGCTCGGTGAATGAAAATGATCTTAAAAAATTCAATATATGTACTATGTAAGGTGCATTACAATTGTCTCAACCTTCACATAAAATTTTATTCACAAAACTTTCTTTCCATCACTCAGCCTCCATTACCATTCACATGCTTAGCTTGATTAGTAAATCAACTTAGTTATGTATGAGAGCTCAGTTTATATAGAAATACTCAAATGCTACAAATACCAATACTGATACTCAACATCTATTATGCCTATGGTTTCTTTTGCTTAGTTCTTTCCTTGGATCTACCTAGTGCATCTTAATTCATGCATATATGGACTTTTAACATATCTCCTGTTAGGAATTGGTATATAATTTTTGAAGTCAAGTGTATAGTTCCTTACATACCTTCTTTTCTTTGTTAGAAGTGGTGTGATCACATGATCCATTGGATAGGGTGACCTCAGCTTCGCTTGATACACTACTTTTTGCTTCTATCTTCTTTCTCCAAGTTTTATTCAACTCATTCCATGTTTTCTCTACATCAACTTTTCCTTTTTCTTTGATGTGTTCATTGCTTGTTGCTAGTGCTTGGGTCTTGTAGTTCTTTCTTATGTGTCCAACCTTGTAATAGCTAAAGAAAACTAAGCCTCCATTTAACCATTTATTGTAATTGCCTTTGAAATGTGTCCTAATGCAATTTTCTTGGATGTGGCCATATTCTTTGCAATAATAATAGCTATATCATGTGTTATAGTCCCAGTTATGATAATTACCTTATTTAGGTGCATGTTCTTGCTTCTTCGATGTTTAGTTTGATTTTCCTTTGGATCTACACTCTTGAGCTTTGTGTCCGTATTTCTTATAGTTGTATCAATACCCTTCAAATCCAAGTGCAATAGTTGTTTCTTTCCTTTGACTTGCTTTCATATGCTTGGTGTTTTCATCTCTTTCAGTTAAAATAGTGTCCATTAAATTTTCGTTTTGAATTTTGCTTACCAATTTTGCTTTTGCAAATGTTTCTTGTGTGTCCAAGTTTGCTACAGTGATGACATTTAAGTTTTCCTTTAGAGTTTTCTTTTATTTTCTCTCCACTCTTGGATGATTCTCCTTCTTTAGTGGATGAAGAATGCTTGGTATATCCTAGTCCAGAGGTGTCACTAGGTGTTCTTGGTCATCTCATCAATTCTTCAAAGTATCTTATAGCTTCATTTAGGTTTATTCATCCTCTTCATTAGTTCCTTCTCATATCTTAACTTATTTCTTATTTGATCACTTTGTGATCTCAGATTTGCAATTTCTATTTCCTTTTTGTTTAGTTCTTGATTTACAAGTAGCAGTTGATTCATCAAGTCTAGCTAGTTATTTGTAAGCTTTTGCATACCAGATGTCCTTTCATCAAGTCTCATAGTCATTTGTCTCTTGTATTTTTCTATCATGACTTTTTCTTCTTCAACTTTCTTTTTCTATTCAATCACTTCACATAGTCTCACTAATCGGATTTCATGTTCTCTTTTCAATCCTCTGACTTCTTCATTTAGAATGTTGTTTTTCTCCAATAGGTCTACTATTTTTGCATCACTTTCACTAGAATTATCATCTTCAAACAATCATTTAGTATCCACTTCTTGATAGAGTGTATCATTTTTTGAATAGCCATCTCTTTTCTTTTCTTTAATGATTTCTTCAACTCCTCTCTAGCTATTGCAATATGATATGGATGTCAAGCATCTAATTTTTAATGATCTTTCCCAATTTGTAAGCCTCCACCTCCAAGATCTTAACTCTCAATTTGTTAGAGTTCTTCTAAGAGAATAAATCTCTGATACTAACTGTTGGAAGTCTTATTGGGAAGTAAGATACTAAGAGGGGGGGGTGAATCAGAATCTGCAAAAACTTATAATTTATTAAAACAAAACTATTTTAGTCACCATTTTCCCATCTCATATCTAGATAATATACCATATAATCGTAAACTATAAAACTAAAATAGATCTAAGTATGCATCACATCCATCAATATGAAAATAAATATAAACACACAACACAAATATTTGGTTACCTAGAAATCCTCCAAAGTGAAGGTAAAATTGGGGTGGGATGACACCCATAAATCCTCACTACTGTAGGAATAAAGCGTGTCTATTAAGGCTATGATGTTTGATCATTTCTCATGATCTAATACATGAAAGGTTTTCTCTATTATGAGATTACAAGACTTATCTAGTATAGCTTGATTAAATGATTTAAACTTACAACTGAGTAAGCACTCTATTAGGAGGTTTAAATAGGTCTATTAAAACCATTATGTTAAGAGATTTACCCTTATCCACTTGTTATAATGACTCAGTACCTAATTCTTCATTTAGAACTATATTTCTATATTATAAATATTCTCTTTCCTTGATTGAGTTGATCTCCTAATCTGATATACTTTGTTCTTCCCTTTACTACTAGGTTGCTTTATCTGATCTTTGCTTCTGATCATCAAAACATAGTCCTCTTCACTCTGTCCTTAGCCTTCTAGCACATACATGATTATCATCATGATTTAGGGCTTGAACCCTTCTTAAATAGATAACTGGAGAAGGTTCTAAATCATGACCAATGATCTAGAGTTCTCCCATTTGTCACTTAGTCCTTCTAATTTTCTAATTGGTTACTTTTCCTTCCTAGGGTTTGATGTCATGTTAAAAAACATGTAATTACCTCCTCAAATATCTCTACAATCCAAAAATATTACATTCAAGTTGGCCAAAATGATTTACAAACGTGTTTATGCCATCACAAAAACATATGTCAAAACTAGTTTACTCGACAATTAAATATCTTGACACTCAATCATAAATAATATTCATTTTGTTCCTCAGCTTTTGTATGCTCGACAGTAATTGACTCACTCAACATATACCATGACTCGGTATACACTAAAATGCTTGAAAACCTTAGACGTGCTTGACATGTGCTAAAATATAAACAAGTCTATGAATACTTAGCCTTCATTGGGTGGCTCGATCGCTACCTAGAAAATGACTAAGTATTGGACACTTATAGGAAACAAGGCTTAGAGACCAATAGATTATCACCTTCAAATATACTTTTCAAAGGATTTCAAATTCCATGAGCTAACCTTAAAGATTTTACCTAAGAAAATTCAGTGTTAAGAAGAGCTGATAATAGAGATTCTCTAGCAAGCATGTTGAACATGAATACATCTTTATGAGCTTCTTCATAACCTACAAGATTGTCTTCTTCAATCACATACTTCTTACTCTTAGTAATCAACCAACATCCTAAACCCATGCATAGAAAATGTTTCTTAATCTTCTCTTCCAACTATCGTAGTTAACTCCATCAAACTTCAAAAATTCTTTCCTAAAATGACTCATCGTAGACCTTCATAAGTAGTTAAGCTTTTCGTTCAAAGACTTGATGCTTTGATACTAATTGTTAGAAAGTAAATTCCACCAAGATAACTGGGAGGGGGGTGGGGGTGAATTTATTATGTAATTAAAACAACTCTCATTACCCTTATTAATTATGAAACATGTAGATAGTAGATGCAACAACCATAGAAAGATCACCCTACATGATAACACCAGATAGATGTTAACTAGGGAAACCCTTGCTCAGAGGGAAAACCCTAGTGAGGATGGTACCCAAAAATGGTGTGCTAATAGAAGTGTTTCTTGTAAGAGGATGGATCTTGTTAGGAGTCAATGAAATACATTTAGTACATATCAATCCCTATTAGGAGACTTTGAATCCATGTTAGGATATTCCAACCCTGTTAGGAGTTGATTAGGAAGACCACTGAACCCACTATCCAAATAGCCTTTGTATTATCCTCTCTGAATAATACAATTGTACATCAATACTATCTTGAAATAACTACTTTTCCATATAAAGTTATTTTTCATCTCACTGTGCCTCACTGCACCAAACACTTCTCTAATCAAAAGATATTTGTTATCAAGTTCATTGGCTCTCACATACAAGTTCACATATTCACATTACACAATATCTGCACTAGATGATTACAATGAAGGAAATAATCCTTCATTTATACAAAGTCCTAGAATAGATAATTGATTCAACCTTGAGGCTTTCTCAATTTAAAAGAATAATATATTACCAACTTAAGATATTACATTTACATGTTACATTACAATATTACACCATTTCACAATTATTCTTAAACTGTCGGCTCTTCACTTGATACTCATCAAGATGTGCATGTTTGATGAAAACATATTCATCATGTACTCGACCTCTTTCCAAGTCCTCTTAACTAGATTCCATCTCTGTTAGGAGATATAATCAAAACATTGGTAATTGTTATTTAGAAACTCTATTTGAATGTCACCTTCACTAAAATCATCATAACTCTATCCAGTCTTCATATTTCTATATGCTCTCTTAACTGTAGCATCTAAATACTTTGTAAAATATTATCTGAGGTCTAAAGTAGGCTCACCTTCAATCCTTGAACCTTGTAAAGATAAACTATGTCTACTTCTCTACCAGTCTTCACAAAATAACCAATATGTTGACATCAATGACAAACTTTGTCATGAATCCAACAAAAAACCTATGAGTTATGTCTCCAACAATGCTAGGATACACCCCCATGGGAATACCATCAACATTCATGCTAATAGACTCAAAAAAAAGACTACAAGGCTACCCAAATATGGTGTCAGTGTTGGGGAGAGAAAATATTCTAAACAAAATAAATCTAAATCAATAATGTCATATGTGCTTCCCTAATCCAATTTTCTTGTTCATAAAATTCATTCTAGCATGATTCAAATTGAGTGAAGAGATAAAATGCTAAAGAAAACTATTGTTAATACAGAAAATGTGACGTGAAAACCAAGCTTAGCTATATAAAGTTTACTCAAATACCATCTATAGCCAGTATGAAAAGGAATCATCACCTTCAAAGGATAATATTTTCCAAACAAAATATAACCAAGGGTACTTAAATACACTTGTTACCAGCCAAATAAAGTGACAAATTTACCCAAAAAATGAAATGTTTTTTGCAAAGCACACCAATATTAGACAAGAAAACACATTAAATGAATTGAGGAAAATCAAGAAATGGAACATGCTAGCAGTGCAATACTTCCTCCTCTTAGACTTATTCAAATATTTTCTATGACATGCTATGGTATGCTCTTATTAGACAGGCACAATTTTTAAAAAAGTGAAATAATAGTAGTTTTGTCTATTAAGTAAAACATATTCAAAATAAGCCCGATAAATCTCATCTATACTTCTTTTCAATTAAGAGAATAATGGAAGCCCCAAAATGCAAACTCAATGATAAAGCACTAATGAATTGATTATTCTTTAAGTTGGGCACAATGTGGAGCAATTAAACTCACTAATCTTATTTTCTATGATATGCTATGGTATGCTCTTATTAGATAGGCACAAAAAACATGAGAGTGAAATAAAAGTACCTTTGTGTGTCAACAAAAACATATTTCAAAATAAGCCTAAAATATCTCAACTATACTTTATTTCAATTAAGCCAACAATGGAAGCCTAAAAATGCAAACTCAAGGATAAAGCACAAAATAATTAATTTTTCTTAGAACCAATCAACCATTCATATTTTCTCAATGCCCATTGAAGTCACCTTTGTTGCCATGATATTTTATCTTCTCTCAAGATCATTTGCCTAGTTCGTACACTTCTTTATTAACTTAACATTGCAGCAAAGAAAAAATAAAGATACCCAATAAAAAATACAATTGAACATGTAATGAAAACTTATAGAGCATACACATATTTCTCAAATAGCTAAATAATTACCTTAGTAGAAAGTTTCATTTTCTTTTACTTTCACTTACAAAGAACTCAAATATAAAGAAACACACCCTAAAATGGTACTCAAATTTGCCATAGCAGTTGTCTTGCATTAATATATATATATATATATATATATATATATATATATATATATATATATATATATATATATATATATATATATATATATATATATATATATATATATATCTTCCTTTACAAGTTATCAATCTCCCCCAATACAACACAAACACTATTGAAGATCACTTAGAAATTGTTAAAAGAGTTGCCTTGCTTCATGTACTTATTAGAAAGAACATTCCATTTCAAGAAAATGTTTCAAAAATTTAACATTTTTACATATTTTAAGATGATTTTTAAAAAAGTTTATGACATTAAAACCTAACATTTCCTTATATATATATATGTATGTATGTATGTATGTATGTATGTATGTATGTCTTGTTTTTGGTAAAAATATGAAAAAAAAAGAAAGGCACTTTCAATTTTCACTTATAGACGTCCCCTAGGCTAGCTGAAAACAAAACATAGAAAAATTCAAGATAGAAAAATGAAATACCCAAAAGAACATAAATCTTCAACTATAAGCTCAAACTTTTCGGTGAACACCAAAAAATAACAAGGACACAGTGTCTAGTTCCTACCGATGCATGATGAGATTGTAGTCAGAATGCTAAGCATTGTTAAAATAAATATCAAATTAAATGAACAGCAAAATTGTCAACATAATATTAATTATAAGACTATCGTTGGAGAAATTAGTTCATAAATAAGTAGTTTTTGTTCTTAATTCATTAGTAATCTTCAAACTTTGAAACAAAATTAGCCAAAGGACTAAATGCTTTGTAATAGCCTATAAGTGTATAACAATGGGAGTTCCCATACAATTGAAGTAGAAACAAATGTATAATAAAAATAACTTGGCGGTAACATATGAATTTCAATTTTAGAGGCACATTACCTTAGTGGACAATATTCTGTAATTTTTAGAGAGCAGTAGATAACATTGCAAATTTCATCTCAACAAATTTATTGTAGAGTCTTATTGATGTAAATTAGTTGCAACAAAGAACATCACTAATTTTTCAAAACTAAGAATCATATTAATCTAAAAATTGAGTGTGCACATAGTTAGCTTGAAGAAGTCCATATTTTTGTGGTTTACTTGTACCTAAAAATGTATTATTGCAGTGGGTATTAGTGATTTTGTATTGCAACACATAATATCTCTAGAATTGTTAAAATATTTCTCAGTTGTTCTATTGAGTTTATTTTTTAGTATTTTGTTTCTAAACCAAAATTAATTTTTACAATTTATAGAAGACAAAAATGATGTCTTTTTCTATAAAAGATTACAATGTAATAACTATAATAATTTATAAAAATATGCAAAACGACTTATAGATTTATAATGACACATGTGACATAGAATAAACAAACATAGTTGGACATACCCAAATACTTTAACAATTAATTTTAACGATTCAAATGTTTTATTATCTAATTATAATTTCACTACAACTAATTTTAACTATATGTTATGTAAGAAACCTTAAATATATCAGAACTAGATAGATTGATCAAAAAATTAAATATAAATAAATAGATTTAGGCAATTGTCATTGATATGATCCAAAAACAAAAGCTAATTGATTTTTTTCTAAAACTACATTAACATGAAATTTTGGGAAAATATTGTATGAACTTGGATAAAAAATATTGTTGGAGCCAAAAGACAAACAAAGAATTGGAGAGTACATTAACAAAGTATCTACTAAAGATAGAGGAGTGTAAGGATATTCATAAGCTAAAGGATAATTAATTGAAGGAAATAGAGGCTCAGTTCAATCTAGAAAGTTGAACCAAGTTTAGAAGAAAATAACATGTAATGCTTAAAGAATTACATAAGATTAAAGTAGAATTAAGCCAAAAGGAAATAGTCTGGAATATATTCAATGAAAATATTGTTATAATTTTAGTTTTTAATATTACATGAACATGTTCAAGCTCTAATAGTTTCTCAATTTTAAAATCTCGATAATAGGACAAGGCTTCTCCTAAACATGATTAATTAAACATGCATATAATTTGGATGCAGTACACACCATTCATAGAAATCAGAATATGCAATTATCCAAAATATTAAAAAAGTATCATTCATGAATATCTAAAGCTACAAGTGTGGGGTCTACTGATAAGATTAAAATGGCTAAAATTTCTGTCACAATGCCTTGAGATCCATGGAAAGCTCAACGATACAAAATTTTCGTTGATCTAGAAACTAAAAGAGAGTAGTGATCATGATTTTTTGTGAAATAAACATTTTGGCACACATATTTGCTTTCTTATACAAGCGGATACTGCAACAACGCATAGAATTTGCAACTACCATAGCTAAATATAGTTACAAAAAGAAATACAAGTTTTTATCTTAATCTTACTTATCATTGCTTCAGGAAAAGGGGATTTTTCTTTTATCATTTTTATACTGGAGAAAATGCATTTAATCTATTCATGGGTTCATGATGAAAGGCTTTGATTTCTATATATGTAATTGGCCTTTCAACTTTTATATGAAACCGTCAATAGAGTTTTTTTTTTTTTTTTTTTTTAATATAGATCTAATTTTTTTTTAAGAATAAAGCATAATCTATGTTCATAACACATTATTGTCTCTTTTATTTTCAGAGTATATCTTTTTGAATTCTTATTTGTTGTTAATGCTTTTGTCTGACCAATTACTATTAATTATTTTCATGCCCCAAAGTATTAAACTTGAATCTTAATTAGTCCATGAAAATAATCAATATAGTATAAAAATCATACCATGCTAGAAGTCCCAAGTATTCTATTAGAGTGGTTTAAAACAAATTGTTTGAAATATGTAACACCTGAATTAGAGATGGGCTGGTCTCCTAGATTATAGAACTCAATAGTAAATTATTTGCAAACCTCATATACTTCATGTTGATTGATGGAGGAATAAATAAGATAAAATAGATACTAAGAGGGAAGGTGGTGGGGTGTATCGTAATCTATTATGCTTTCTAATTTTTCCACAATTCATTCACACCTATCAATAAGTTGTACATGTAAAACTTATAATGTAAAAATGTTGTAACATATAAATCTAATCAATCACATGCATGAAAGTAAAACACATAACACAATATTTTTTACCCAGAAACCCTCCAAGGTGAAGGCAAAACTAGGGTGGGGATGATACCCACAAAGCTTCACTACTGTAGTAATAAAGTTAACCAGTTAAGGTTACAATGTTTGACCATAAAATATGATCTACCCTATGATGAGTCTACCCTATTAAAGGCTTAAGAGACTATAAGGTCTCACCTTGTTAGAGGATTTAACATTTAAAAATAAGGTAAGGACTCTATTAGGAGATTTACAAAGATCTATCAAGACCATTTTTTTAATAGATTTACCTTGATTCAAGTTGGTTAAAACTGATTTAGTACCTGACACTTAGTTTTCTCTACGAGCTAATTTTGAGTCTTCTCCTTACTAACTGATCCTCTCCTCTAATCTAATATGCTTGTCTTTCCCTTTCACTCCACTGCCATGAATAGGTCACTTGCTATATTAGATGATAACAAAACCCTTCACTAATTTTTGATCTGTTCTTAGTCCTTCTCTTGCATAACACTTCTAGTTCGCATGCATATACCTCTCTTTCCTTTCTCTTACTTTGCATGCTTATGATCTAGGTTAAGATCATCACTATTTAAAGAATTTCATAAAGAATTTTCTAGATGATTCCACAATAGCCTCTTCATCTTGATTGTCAAACACACAACATAGGGATCTGTGATCCATGTCATGTAAATGGAATGCAAAAACTTCTATAGGTATTAAATATTCTATAAAAACCTCAAAAAAATTAAATATTCCTTCTAAGTCAGCCTGATAATCATTTTGCCTCAAACTTTGTTCCATTCCTAACTTTTATGTAAACTTTTCTTTGCTTGGTCTTTACTGTTTCTTGATGCTCGACAATATTGTTGCTTGGTTTGTATTACCCTTCTAATGCTCAGCATGTGTTGTACTCAACACACACTATATAACTCAATACTTGTATACTTGGAAATATTTCTTGATCACTAATGAGCTTAGTTTGTATAGAAAATACTTTGTGACCAAAATATTACTTAACTCCTATAGAACTTGGTATATACTTGCTTATGTATATGACTCAACCTATATAAAGTAGCTTGGTCGTAGTGATGACCATTTGATCATGCCTTGTAAATGACTAAGTGGTTGACACTAATAGACAATAATGGTTAGAGATACCAACATTCTCCTCCTTTGACATTACTGAATAAATACTTTGTCATATTTACATCGTTACAATACAATCTAATAAATAAGCTCTCCCAATATGTCTTATGACTTATGCCTTTAAATGAGCAATGCACAAATGAATAACAAATCCATTTCACCTTTATTTGACTTCTCATTCACATCACATTCTCTTTATCAACTCTATTTCTCCCTTGTCAACTCGAACACTATATGTCATTTCTGCTAGGGTTGAATAGGTGGACGTAATCCATATTTTTCAATGAATTCCTTGTGAACTCAGGTAATCATGGTTAATGCATGATCTCATGTAGTTTTTTCTACCTCCAAAATTTGATTTTGCAATTGAATTCTTGCAGAAAAATCAATT
The DNA here is from genome assembly GCA_028749045.1 of Cupressus sempervirens. NCBI lineage: Eukaryota > Viridiplantae > Streptophyta > Pinopsida > Cupressales > Cupressaceae > Cupressus > Cupressus sempervirens. The sequence continues at coordinate 748,980,275 of CM053783.1, forward strand.
AAACTATCATCCACTGAGAGATTATGATCTTCTATGATAAGATCCTAGGCTACTTTCAGTTCTCTTTGCATGACCTCCAAATGAGGTATCATCATCACTTGAATAGAGATCAATTTGGATCTTATGTCATTGTCAGCTACCTGAAGCTCGACCAATGTACCTCGAACATCCACTAGATTATTTTAATGATCAATACTTGATCCTACTGACTCAAAAATAATGTTGTTGGATCTCTTCATCTCAGCCTGAATTGTATTTATTTATGCTTGAATGTTATTAGTGAATCTTGACAAATCTAACAAAACTATGTACAAATGTTGTACCTTTTGAATTAATTCAATCATAACCTATACTTTCTTTTGTAATAGTACTTTTTGCTCAGTAATGGTTATGGAGACTTTTTCTACAACCTTGGTCTCAAATCTTCTAGCAAACCAATCCATTAACTTCTCATTTGATTCCATACTTCCAACATTCACTTGATCAACTCTATTTACAAGATGGTTTATGATTGTTGTATCTTCTTCAAAATTCTGAATGTCAAAAGCAACAACAAAAATATGCTTTACATCATACAATACTTATTTTTGTTTTAGTTCTTTTCTCGGCTCTTCTTGTCTCTTTTTCTTCACCAAAACTTCTTGTAGAAAAATAGTTTACTCCAAGGTGAGATTTTTTAGGTCCAATTGTGGCATTTCAATGATTTCATCCAGACTAACCTGAATATTTGGTGAAACATCTTTTCTTACTTTCCTTTTTTTACTTGGTGAAGGAGTACTGATGCCCAACATTGCCTTGTGAGTTGGTGAAGGGGTGTCACCACTTGGTCTTGCTTATGCATAAATAATAGTTACACTCTATTCAACTTTATTTGATTCTTTGCAAATGTTACTCAATATGAGGCACTGAAACAATCTTATCATTAACACTTATTTCTTTCTCTTCACCATCTACCTCTGTATCTATGAGCCTTGAGTGCTCAGCCTCTAGAGTGTTAGGAGTGTCAGCATGTATAGGGGACATGTTGCCTTGTAGACTCGACACACCTGAACTTTCTCCACTAGTGCAATCATCTTCAATGTTTACAGTGTCTATCTTCTCTTTCTTTGTTGTTAACCCAGAAATGCTCTTCCACAACAACTCAATTTGTTGTTGTACAAATTCCTCTTTATTCAGTAATATAATATTTTTTCTATACTCAGGAATAGATCTTCTCCTATGCTACTCCAAAAATGTGTCCTTTTGCTCCTAGGATAAGTCAGGCATTGCTCTGACTAATGCGTTAGTCCTTATCTTATTCTCTTCCTTCTTTGCATGTTCCCATCTTATGTTCAAACTATCATATATATCTTGAGTTATCTTCTTCTCTATTTCACTAGGAGCTAACTTGAAATTTGTGATCATTTCTACTGGATATCCTCCTAAATTATATTTTTGTCATTATTATCTAGTGTATCATATTTGACAAATTTGAAACAAGATAAACCTGGGGAACTCCTTAAGTTTGTGCATACCTCATCAATAGTCTTAGGTTTCCTCCGAGGTGGTCTTCTGACCAATCTCCTTCTATTGGTTATAGGGGCATTGGGCTCTGTAGCTTCTACTACCTTCTTCTTTGTAGAATGCTCAACACTAGCAGCTACCCTAGTCCTTGGCTTATTTGGTGGTGGAGGTGTCACTGTCAGTTTCTTCTTTGTTCCTTGAGCCATCTTGCTTGGTAGTATGAAAATAGCTAGGGTTTATTCCTCCTCTTACTCATCACCATTGTCTTATTCTTCATCTTGATCAAAACCTTGTGTCAATTGTAATGGTTCTTTTCCGTTGCCTAAGGTGCTCAGTTTAGCTTCTAGGTCTTCAATCATTTTCTCCTGTTCTTCTCCTTTGAATCTATCTTGATATTTATAGTTATTCTTTCTTTTTCTTCTTCATATCTCCCAAAAGAATTAGCCTTGATATCTATTTATTCTTTTAGTAGTGCATCAATGTTTACACTCACCACATCATTATTTATCTCATTTTCAAAACTTTGTAACCAAGTCTTCCTCTACTTAACTATCTGTACAAAAATGTTGTCCGTATCAACAAGAAAACATATGCCACTATAATATTTTTTGACCAATTCTTTAGGAATCCTCATTCCCCTTTTCATCTTTTGCTTAAACTCATCAAAGTAAGCATTCATTACATTTTCAAAATTTTATCCTAACTGAGTAATATACTCATTTACTTGTCTTGTCATTGATTTGTCTTGCTCCAATACAACATCACCAATACTAGGAAAATACTTATGGATGTAAAAGAAAATACAAATAGTGAGGGATCCAAACTTACACATTGAATTCTTTGGTTTTCTTATTGATGACATATTTTCTACAAGTTTTAACTTCTATAGATTGGAAAGATCATACTCATGATCTTTCATCACAATCTTCTACACTTGATCCACAACCATACAAGGAACACTATTTAATTTGCTTGATTGATAGAATTTGTGAGCAATGGCTCTCACTAAAAATTCAATTAGTGGATCAGAAATGTCTATAATGGACAAACCTCACCCATTCCACTCGACTCTTGTGTTCAACTTCTTCACGGCTCAAACATCGCATGGTTTCATTTTTGTCTAGGATTGGATAACCTGTAACCCTATGAATTATTTTATGTGTGATCTCCACTAGTCCATTCTGAAACCAATACTTCATGTCATGAATTCTACTCAGAACAACTTTTATTCATTTGACTTTGAAATTCTTTAGGAATTGTAGGGCATGAGTTAACCCTTTCATTTAAAATTTGTCCTTCATAATTCCTTCATTGCAAAACTTCTCATAAGTTTCTCTAATTTCATAATCTCTTACCTCTCCAATTTTTCACATATAACAAATTCTTACATCATGGATCATAATAAGTTTAGGTGGTATCAAAGATAACACACCCATAGAGTCTCCTTTCATAGCAATCTCTAGAATAGCACAAAACGTAGGTGGAGGACAAGCGTCACTCTTCACTAGTTGGATCTTACTAACCTCTTGACTTAATCCAACAGTTGATGAAGCTACCATAATCCTAGTTAGGGTTTCAAGTTATTTCTTCTTAGGATACTCAACACAGTTCAAATCTTCACTCATTCAAGCTTCTTCATCAAAATCATTGTTGAAATCTTTCCTAGTTGCTAAAATTGCCAAATCGATCTGTTCTCTTCAAAATTTGTGTGCAAGGTATGTGATAACAACTTTGAAATTTTTTATATACCTTCTTTTGATTGATTTAGGGTCTCCATTAATGTTGAGTAATTAGATAGGTGGAAGCCAACTATCTTAGTCAATATTGATGCCTTTCATCTAGGTATTTTTTCTATATCTTGGTCTCTTCCATGTCATTTAGTCTCTACCATACCATTTCTAAAGTGCTCGGCCTATGTTGCAATGCTCAGTCAACATAGAAAATTTTATTAACACTCAAAAACCTTTCACAAATTTATTCTTATGCATCTTGTATATGCAAATATGAACTTTGACACATATTCATGTAAGGAACTGATGTATGATATATCAAAAATGTATATAGTTCCATACATACCTCTCTTGCTTAGTTTGAGATGACATGATTATCTTATTGATTTGATTAGGTGACCTCAGCTCCATTAGCTCCACTATTTCAATCTTTTGTTTTCCTTTTCCATTTCTGGTTCATTTCATTCCTAATTTGCTCAATTTCTACTTTTCCTTTTCCTTTTCCTTTCTCTTTTGTCTAATTTTTTGAATGCACATGAGTCTTGTAATTCTTGCTTTGATGTCCAAACTTGTGACATTTGGAACATGCATTTTTAGGTGTATAATTCTTTCTTTGATTTGTCCAGTAGGGTTTTGTCTATAATATGTATTCATATGCTCTATGCCCATTCTTCTAACAGTTATAGCAATATCATTCAAATTTAGGTGCAGTAGATGTATTCCTCAGTCTTGACCTACACTCATGTATTTGATGCCCTTGTTTCTTGCAGTAGAAATAGTGGCCAATAAACTTAGGTTTAGAATTTTGCATACCATTTTTGCTTCTACAAATATTCATAGTATGATCAAGTTTTCCATAGTGATAACATGTTGGCTTTTCCTTTGACTTTGAATTCCTCATTTTTGCATTCCTGGATGATTCTCTTTTCTTAGTGCATGAATGTCTTGACCCATCAGAACAACTTGATGACTTCATAATTTCTTCAAAGTATTGTTGAATCTCTCCATGTATTCTTTCTCATTTTTTAGTTCATACTTCAGTATGTCCTTCTGTGATTTCAGATTTACAATTTCCATATCCTTGTGATTCAATTCCTAATTTGCAAGCATTAGTTGATTCATCATGTCCAGTTGAGTGCTTATCAGCTTCTGCACATCTAATATACTTTCTTCAAGTCTAGTAGCCATTACCCTTTTGTCTTCTTCATCCATAGTCCTATCTTCTTCAACTTTCTTCTTTTGTTCAGTCACTTCACATAGTCTTACTGATTAGATTTCATGTTCTCTTTTCAGTCCTCTTATTTCTTTATTCAAGAGTTTGTTCTTGTCAAGTAGGTTAGCAGAGGCTTTGTCATTTGGATTGATTGGTTCAAACAGTCCTTCACTCTCAACTTCTTCATAGGAAAACTATTTTTTTTGAATTGCAAATTCCTTTCTCCTTTTTAGGGAATCCTTTCGATCTTGTCTTGCCTTCTCAAGTTTCTACAGTGTGAGTTGGATGTCAATCACCTAATTTTCAATAACCTTATCTAGTTTGAAAGCCTCCATCTCCAAGTTGTTAAGCTTCTCTCAAAGAACCAATGCTTTGATAACAATTATTGATTGAGGTATAAACAAGATAAACTAGATACTAAGAGGTGGCGGCGGGGGGTGGGGGGTGGGGGGGGGAGGGCGGGGGTGGCTGAATCAGAATCTATTATGCTTTCTAATTTTTCCATAATTAATTCACACCTATCAATAACTTGTGCATGTAAAACTGATGTAACATATAAATTTGATCAATCACATGAATGAAATTAAAACACATAACAAAATATTTGTTACCCATAAACCCTCCAAGTTGATGGTAAAAATAGGGTGGGGATAACACCCACAAATCTATACTACTGCACTAATAAAGTTGACCAGTTAAGGTTAGAATGTTTGACAATAAAATATGATTTACCTTGTGAGGAGTCTGCCATGTTAAAGGCTTAAGAGATTACAAGGTCTCACCTTGTTAGATGATTTAACACTTACAATAAAGTAAGGACTCTTTGAGGAGATTTACAAAGATCTTTTAAGACCACTATGTTAAGAGATTTACCTTGATTCAAGTTGGCTAAAACTAATTTAGTACCTAACTCTCGATTTTCTCTACAAGCTGATTTTGAGTCTTCTCCTTGCTAATTAATCCTCTCCTCTGATCTACTATGCTTTTCTTTCCCTTTCACTTCACTGCCATGACTATGTCACTTTCTTTGTTAGATGATAATAGAATCCTTCACTGACTTATGATATGTTCTCAGGTCTTCTCTTGCATAACAATTCTAGTTTGCATGCATATACCTCTCTTTCCTTGTTCTTACTTCTCATGCTTATGATCTAGGTTAAGATCATCACTATTTAAAGAATATCTTGAAGATTTTTCTAGATGATTCCACAATAACCTCTTCATCTTGATCATCGAACACACAACATAGTGATCTGTGATCCACGTCATGTAATTATTCTATAACAACCTCTGTAGGTATTAAATGTTTTATAAAAACCTCAACAAAATTAAATATTCCTTCCAAGTCAACCTAATAATCAATTGCCTCAAACTCTATTCCATTCCTAACTTTTATGTAAACTCTTCTTTGCTCGGTCTTTATTGTCTCCTGATGCTCGACATTGTTGTTGCTCAATTTGTATTACCCTTTTGATGCTCAGTATGTGTTGTGCTTGACACGCACTAGATAAATCGGTACTTGTATACATGGAATTTGCTCGGTCATTGATGAGCTCGATTTATATAGAAAATACTCGATGACCAAAAACTTACTCGGCTACTATAGAACTCAATACATACGTGCTTATGTATATGACTCAGCCTATACAGAGTAGCTTGGTTACAGTGATGGTCATCTGACTTTGCCTTATAAATGACTAAGTGGTTGACACTAATAGACAACAATGGTTAGAGATACCAAGACTTCAATTAATCTTTAAAATAGTAGTGAACTTCCAACCAAAAGTCCTAATGTATAAGTCATGGTGAAAAAGAAATGGGAATTCGCCCATCAATAGAGCTATCTAACTGCAAAAAATAACCAACAAGCAAAAAACATGTAGAGGGAGATATGGGATACATAAGGAAATAAAAAAATAATGTTTTGAAATCAACACATTAGTTCCCAAGATGAAAGTAGGGCACTCAAAGAAAAGGAAAAAAAGAAAAAAAAAAAGAAGAATATAGAAGTTTACATGATAGTTAGAATGATACATAAAGTAATAAAATCAAGGTAACATTTTCAAACTTAAGTATACATCTGTAGAAATCTCACCTCTATTCATAAAAACCACACCCAACAATCTGCAAAATATTTTAAGTAATTTGATTTCAAAGCATGAATGGGTAAATTTAAAAGGATAAGCACAATCTAATATATTTGGATCTCATATTACGAATCCGAGATTTTAGAGTACAAGAAAAATGTATTTGGATCTCAAAATACTAATCCAAGATTTGCGAGTAGAAGAAATAAACATCTTTAAGCTCTAATCCCCTTCTACTATACTTACATAGATCTTAGTCTAGAATAATAGAAGGTAATTTCAAACGTTTCTTGAACCTATCCAGATAAAAGAGGTAGAAGGGAAAAAAAATAAAAATAAAAATAGATGTGTTACTATGTAACAATATATGAACTTCAGAATATTTTCTGAAATTTAGTTCCATAAAATTATTTGTGATTTGTTCTATCAAAAAATTAACAAAATACATATAGATTGATGCTCATGATGGTATTCCCCAGATTGATGCTCATGATGATCTTGGTATTTCGAGCCTTAAAACAATGATGGCAAGTTTATATCCCTAGCCGAATTTCATGAAGTCATAGGTTCATTAGTGCAATTTAGAGTCTAGGTTGCAAATTTCCAAGCTCTAATATAATCAACATGAACAAATTATAAATTTAGTCATGTTAGTGAATACTCATGTGGAAAGGAGTGCACTTCTTTAGGTTTTCATCTAGGAAATGATTCAACCATTGGTGAAGGAGTTGAATGAGGCCAAAGTGTGAGTTGAGAGAAGGCTTTTGATTAACACTATTCCAATCAAAGAGGATTATGTTTCATGTATGAAGGTTGTTGAAGAAAATTTTCCAACAAGATGAAGACTGGAGATGAGCTCTGCATATTATTATCTTATCCATCCTAATCATTTTTTAGGGTTTGAAGCCAATTTGGTTGGTAGAATGTTTGATGATCTTTGAACATAGCCAAAATATTTAAGTCATTTTATTGTTTATAGCCAAAATATTTTAAGCTATTTTGTGGAGGAAAAAAAATATAGATCAATGCTCATGATGTCTCCGTTCTTTTGAAATTATCCTTGCAATGCTCTTTAGGCATTCCTTCCAGTCTTGAATGTCATGATCAAGGTATTTGCACTTGGACTCATGTTCAAAAAATGCAGCTACCACTTCATTTGTGATATGGAAAAAGTCTGTAGGAGAGACTAAAATCAGAGCTCGTACCTTCACTCTAGGTGAATTGAAGCATCAAGGTAAGCACTTGCCCAATTGCCCTTTTAATGGTGGAAGACATCATGGATATGGCATCCTCTTCTTTCAAGTAGCTATTGTTAACCAAAGAAGAGCTATTGTTCTATTCCTAAAATTCTTTGCCATTGTTCTTACTAGGAGATGTGCTTCTAGGTGTAATCAACTAAAAATGGTCATCTAGACTATGAGCCCCCTTTCTAGCATTTTTTCATCATTTATCTAATGGTTGTTTTTGATCAAATCCTCAAAAAAATCTATTTATTCGATTATAACCTATGGTATGACCACTTTATCCCAAGTTCATATTTAATTAAAAGAACATGTTCTCCTTTTAATTAAATAAAATTCTCCACTCATCTCTCACCCTAAGTGTGCACACATAAAGCATTATTCCTATTTTAGAAATAAAAAGGCATTTTTGTCTACACATGAATGCACAATTTTCTATGTGAGAGGAATCTTCTATTTTTAAAATAACTTTAATTTTCCTCCACACATTTCAAACCCTCTCAAAAGTCAACCATTAATTGTGATTGGTTGAGATTCTTGTGCACATGGATCACTTAAGATGTATTCTCCTCCCTTGAGTATTCCTCTTTTGCCTCTTAATCACTATCATCCTTTTTTCTTTAGGGAGGGGTCTCTCCTCATTCAAAAAATCTTAGTCTCTCATGCTATTGTTATGCCGTAGGTTTTCTTGGTGATTTTGAAGACTTGGAGCATTCTTGCATTTTTGCATTTTAGCTTAGCTCTCATTCTACTTACATTATGGCATACTTTTTAGCTTAGTTTAATTTATGCTTTAGCTTAGTTCTCTTTGTTAGCTTGCATTTCATTTAGAATAGCTTGCATTTGTATTGCAATTGATTCTAGATTCTTGGATATTGGCACTCTTGCCTCTACTCTTTCAATCTTTTGTTCTATGGTGCACCTTGCAAGGGTTGCATAGTTTGGTTCATTTGAGAGCCACCATCTCATAACTTTTGTATGTTATAGATAGAGAGCTATAAGCTAACTCTTAAGACTCCCTCTTCCATGGGTTCTCTCAAGAATAATGGTTTATAGAAGTGTGACACTTTTATGCATGCACTAGGAAGTGAAAAGCTTACCAACGTTGACGGATTTGTGCTATGAATTTCTATAGTGGACTAAAAGCACCCCTCCAAGTGTAATTTCCCTTGCCCAAACTGACTAATTTTAGCTCAAGGAATATTTTCAAACACTTGTATGTTGCCTTTCTCTTTTATGATTCTTTTGTGTTTTAGATTTGTTTGATATAGTTTGAGTGATGCTAAGAAATTTAGAATGTTCGCAAATGATATTACAATACCTCTTACAATGAACTAATATTCAAGTGTAGCTCTTTTTCATATTTTCAATGCATGTACATGGAAACTAGATATGGAATGCATACCTACAACCAACTGATATTTTGACAAACAATTGGCATAGAACTATTATGCTGATCATATATGCTATTAGATGGAAATTTCATCAAACAAGTGGTATGAAACATATATCTTCTTTATTGAATTCATTCCCATGTACAATGTTGCTATAAATTTGCCAAGACAAATGGGCTTACAATAATGACTACAACAATGCCAAATCTGATTCTAAGTTATCACTCACAACAAAAAAATGATATACCTAAGATTATAATGCTAACTACTAATATCTAAAAGAAGAACTTGATAATAGTGATACCCAAGAATGAAGATGAAAGTTGCAATTAGAATCAAGCATAAATATTGTATTATGACACTATTCATGTGTACTGTAGCAACAAGAAAAATAAATTAATTAATGGCTATCAAAGATGAATCTTTGGGTCTACACTTGATAGTCCTTCAATATTCTTCAAACCCTTTGGTTATTCCTTAACTTTAAGCACAAACAGAACTCCAAAATGAAGTTATCCTGAATGCCAATTTTAGTAGATATTTCACCACCTCAAATGGTTGCAACACTGAAGAATTAACGCTCTCCAATGGCTAACTGAAATAAGAAACCCTTAGTTTCTTCTCCCAAGTTCATATCAAATGCAATTGACAATAATTGGATGCCTAGCAATGAAGCTTTTGCTTCTATTTATTCTTTTCCCTCACCCTTCTAGAAGGAAATAAAATATTATTTAATTGCACTCTCTAGAAGCTTCCCCCTTACCAATGCAATAATTAGTTGTACTTCTAAAAAATGCACTCTCTAGAAGCTTCCCCCTTTCCAATACAATAATTAGTTGTACTTTTGGAAAATTAAATTAATTAAATATAAAATCACCTTTTAATTTTAATTTATTTAATGACTTTATAAGAAATTAATTTAATCAATTTCTCCTTATTTCTCCACTTAGCCTTTGGAGAATGTAAAGGCTAAGAACTCCACTGAGACGCTAAAAATATGGGGACATTACAGTCTACCCCTTTATAAATTGCTTGTCCCAAAACAATCTCAACTTTGGATGCTACAAAATTTCTTGACTCTCTCAAGTGGCATCCTCTAGTGGTAGGTCCTTCCACTTCACCAAGTACTCCCTCATAGTACATCTCCTCAAATCCCTTTCCCTGAACTCAATGATAGCCCCTGATACTAAAATCAATTTCCCCTCATCATCCAAGGGTGGAAGCACTATAGAAGGAACAATCTGGTGTCCTAATGCCTTTTTGAAAGGTGACACATGAAAAATATTATGGACTTTACTCACTGTTGGCAAATCTAACTCATAAGCCACCTCTCCAACTCTCCTGATCACCCTAAAAGGCCCATAATAATGTGGCTTAATTTTTTCGGCACCACTCTTCTTGAGAGTGAACTAGTACTAAGGCTACAACATCAAATGTACAATATTACCTACCTCAAAAGTCTGCTCAGTCCTCTTTTGATCAGCATACTATTTTTGTTGATTCTGTACCTTAGTGATATTATCCTTAAAAGCCTTCACAATGTCTTGTCTCTCCTGTAATAAGTCTCCAACACTGGGCACTCTACTATCTAATAGCAACAAATCCATGAAAATGGGTGCCTCATATCCATATAATGCCATGAATGGTGATATATGGATAGACATGTGATAAGTAGAATAATAATAATATTCACATACATATATCCACTTAACCCAAGCCTTATGTTGCCCTACTATGTAATTCTCGAGGTATCCCTGCACCCATTTGTTCACTATCTTTGTTAGACCATCCATCTGGGGGTGGTAGCTAGTACTTGGAGTGAGCTCTGTCCTGCAAAATCTAAACAACTCCTGCTAGAAGTGACTCATAAACCTGTTATCCCTATCACTAACAATGCTCTGAGGTAAACCATGCAACCTAAATACCTCTCTAAAGAATAAATTTGCCACCTGTATAGTAGTGTATGTAGTGTTGACTAGGAAAAAGTGGGCAAAATTTGTATTCCAATCAACAACATATATACAGTCTCTACCTTGGGCTCTCGACAGTCTGGTGATGAAGTCCATGGACAAACACTCCCACTTCTTATCAGGAATCAGAAGTGGCTTAAGCAAGTCGACTGGATAAGAGTGCTCCCATTTATTCTGCTAGCAAGTAGGACACTCTCTAACATATTGTAACACCTCATCTTTGAGCCCTTTCTAAGTGCCAATAGGTTTTGTAAAAACCTAGATGTCCTACCATAGGTGAGTCATGATAAACTCTCAACACCATCCTCTTCATCTTTGACCTTGGCACCAAATAAATGCACCCTTTGTAAATGATGATCTTATACACAAGGGTGAGATCACCATTTTGGATCAATCCATCTATGAATCTCGATGCCCATGTATCCTTTGCATACTCTGCAAGGATCAAATGTCTCCAATCCTTTGATATATTGGTCATCAAGCTCAAGTGAGGTCTTCCTGACAAGGCATCTGCTACTACATTTTGTGTCCCCTTGAAATAAGGAATAATCAAAATCATATGCTTGTAATTTATTTACCCATTTCTATTGCCTATCATTAAGATCTCGCTACCCCAAGAAATGTTTCAGGCTATTGTGGTCGATTTTTTTGCTGAATTTGTTACCCACTAAATACTACCTAAATTTGGCCAAAGCATGCATTATGGTCAACATTTCCCTATCATAAATGCTGAAGCTCCTCTTAGCCCCCTGGAACTTCCTACTCTCATAAGCAATCGAGTGCTTGTCCTGTATAAGCACCGCTCTAACATGTTCACAAGATGCATCACAGTGCAACTCAAAAGGTTTGCTAAATCTGGTAATGCTAGCATTGGACAATAAGTCATTAACTCCTTGAATTTATCAAAATACTCCTGTGCCTCAAGAGTCCATAAGAAAGCCCCCTTTTTCATCAAGTCCATCAAGGGTGTTGCATGCTTAGAATATCCACTAAAAAACCTCCTATAGAACCCACACAACCTCAAAAATCCTCTCAACTATGTCAGGTTCACTGGAGTAGGCCACTCAGTAATAGCATGAATCTTTTCAGGATCCATGCGTACTTCTTGAGCATTGATAATGTGACCCAAATATAATAACTCTAATAACCCCAAATCATATTTGGACTCCTTTGCATATAAGGACTCCCTACTCAGAATGCTCAACACAGTGTCTAAGTGTTGCACATGCTCATGCCATGTCCTACTATACACTAGGATGTCATCAAATAAGACTAACACAAATTTCCTCAACTAATGCTGAAAAACCCTATTCATTGTGGACTGAAAAATAGTTGGAGCATTAGTTAGCCCAAATGGCATAGCTACAAACTCAAAATGGCAACAATGACATCTAAATGTCGTCTTCTCTACATCCTTCTCTTTGACTTGGATCTGATGATAGCCTAATCTCAAATCAATTTTGGAGAAGAAACATGCTCCATGTAGCTCATCTAATAACTCATCAATCTGTGGGATGGGGTACCTATTTTTTATAGTCTTCTTATTCAGGACCCTATAATCTATGCACATCCTAAGAGTTCCATCCTTCTTCTTCACCAAAACCACAGAAGAAGTGAAAGGTGACTTACTTGGTCTAATGTGCCCCATAGCAAGTAGTTCTTTGATGGTTTTTCTCGATCTCATCCTTTAATCTCTTTGGATGCCTATGGGGTGTGATCATGATGCATTTAGCACCCTCCTCTAACTCAATAATATGATCAACACCTCTATCTGAAGGTCTATCTAGTGGTATTTCACTGAAAACCTTGTAGTGCTTGATTCTCAGTTCCTATATGTTTGGGGGTGATAGTCTGATTTTTGTTGCCCCTATGATGGCATTAAAGTACAACAGGCTACCCACTCAACTTGATCATGTCTCAACAAGCTCTTCATGCGTCTGCAAGACATCATCCTAAACCCACTGTCACAAATGGCCTTAAGTATATGGGTCTTCCCCTTTAATTGAAACTTCATCTCCATATCTCTCAAATTGAGAGTGAACTCACCTATGTCATGTAACCAAGTCATACCCAAGACCAAATCTGTATCACCCATGTTAACAACATAAAAATCTGCTTTGAAATCAAAATTGTTGATCTTTAGGGGTAGCCCTGTAATCTTCCTGTCACATTTGAGGATGTAGCCATCAACTACCCTCACTCTCAGACCCTCAAATTACTCTGTATATATCCTACACCTCTCAATCAATCTAGAATCAATAAAATTGTCACCTGTATCAAGCAAAGTATTAACTTGTTGACCAACCAATACCCTTCTCATCCTAAATGATCCCTCTTGTTGTACACTAGCGAGACATGCCTCCTTAAGTCTACCCTTAGTCTTCTCATCACCTATATCATCCATGCCTTGCTTTTCTTCAATTGATTCCTCATTTTTAGATTGTTGGTTTGAATTTTTAGAATCAGAATCCTCATAATAAGCCCACATGACCCTATTTGTTTTCCCCTCTGGCCTCAAAGGATAGTCATGGTTCATGTCATAAGGTCCTTTACAATAAAAACAAAGTTTTTTCTTCCTTAAATTAATCAATGTCTCTCTATCCAAAAGAGCAAATAATTTATCTTTAGTTTCAACCTTTGTTTCATTCCTCTCAAGTTTCTTGAAGAATGGTTTGTCTTTGCTAGATGATGCACCCTTTGAGTAAAAATTATTTATTGGGTCTGCTTGTTCCATACTTCTAGCCTTCTTAATCACTTCTTGCAAATTGAATGGATCAAAGGCTTTTACCCAACCTTTTAGTGGTTTAGATAATCCCTCCATGAACAAAACAACCAATCTCTTATCTGATATATTTGGTACCATAACAGATAGCCTCTGAAAATCACTATTGAGATACTCCAGTCTGCCTATTTGTTTCAACTATGCCAACTCCCTAAAGTAGACTTCTCAATCCTTCTTATCAAATCTCTATACCAACCTATCCACAAAGTCCTGATATGAAGTCACTTGGTTATGTTGAAGGGTAACCATCCCATGGTACCACCAATCATGTGCAACTCCCTCTAAATGTAGCGTGGAATATTTTATTGCCTCCACTTCTATCATAGGTCTCAGTGCTAAGAAGGTATCAAGCTTGCACTGTCATTCTACTACTCCCATCAAATGTAGTCAGGGAAAGCTTCCCTATAGCCCACTTCATTTATTATCCTCATCACAAGGTCTCCTATTTTGTCTAACTGCACGGTAGTGTTCTCTTCTTCGGTTCACAAACCTCTCAAAAGTCATTCTCTTTCATACGTGCAGTGCTAATAATTTCCATTCATCATTAGCAGCCATAAGGATATTTGTAAATGTAGCTTCCTTTGTTGGCTCCTATACTAGTTACTCTCTAACAAAGGTAGGACGTGTGGGCCTATCTACTATTATGGAAAGAATTCTATGAGCTCTAGGTGATCCCACTGCACTCCTGTTATCCCCTTGTTCCTAATTCCATTTGTCTTGTGGCTTCATGCGCTCAACCATGGTAGTGAGTGCCTACAAAGCCTGAGCCATCCACTCTTCTCTTATAACCATTGCTCTAAAAAATTTGCTTATTTCTTGATCCTCATTCCTATTGTCTCTTGGTGGGCTACGCTCTTACTTGTCACCCATGGTGTTTGGCTACCTATCAAAATCTTGTTCCCTGTCAAACCAAGCTCGCTTGCGAGTGTAAAATCTGTGAGAGCCAACCCCAAGTTTCTTCATGTGATTGCTAACTCCTCAAGATGGTAGGATTTAGCTTTGATACCAATGTAATATTCCTTGCCCAAACTGACTGATTTTAGCTCAAGGAATATTGTCAAACACTTGTATGTTGCCTTTCTCTTTTATGATTCTTTTGTGTTTTAGATTTGTTTGATATAGTTTGAATGATGCTAAGAAATTTAGAATGTTCACAAATGATATTACAATACCTCTTACAATGAATTAATATGCAAGTGTAGTTTTTTTGGTATTTTCAATGCATGTACATGGAAACTAGATATGGAATGCATACCTATAGCCAATTGATATTTTGACAAATAATTGGCATACAATTATTATGCTAATCATATATGCTATTAAATGGACATTTTATCAAACAATGTTGCTATGAATTTTCCAAGACAAATGGGTTTACAATAATGAATACACCAATGCCAAATCTGATTCTGAGTTATCACTTACAACAACAAAATTATATGCCTAATATTATAATGATAACTACTAATAGTTGCAAGAGGAACCTGATAATAGTGATGCCCAAGAATGGAGATGAAAGTTGCAATCAGAATCAAGCATAAATTTTGTAGCGCGACACTATTCACGTGTAATGTAGCAACGAGGAAATAATGATTACTAATGGTTGGCGAAGATGAATCTTCAGGTCTGCGCTCAATAGTCCTTCAATATTCTTCAAACCCTTCGGTTATTCCTTAACTTTAAGCAAAATAAAACTCCAAAATGAAGCTCTCTTGAATGCCAAATTTAGTGCATATTTCACCACCTCAAATGTTTGCAACACTGAAGAATTGATGCTCTCCAATGGATAATTGAAATCAGAAACCCTTAGTTTCTTCTCCCAAGTTCATATCAAATGCAATTGACAATAATCAAATGCCTAGCAATAAAGCTTTCACCTCTATTTATTCTTTTCCCTCACACTTCTAGAAGGAAATAAAATATTATTTAATTGCACTATCTAGAAGCTTCCCCCTTTCCAAGGCAATAATTAGTTGTACTTCTAGAAAATGCACTCTCTAGAAGTTTTCCCCTTTCCAATACAACAATTAGTTGTGCTTCTAGAAAATTAAATTAATTAAATATAAAGTCACCTTTTAATTTTAATTTATTTAATGACAAGTTATAAGAAATTAATTTAATCAACTTCTCCTTATTTCTCCACTTAGCCTTTGGAGAATGTAAAGGCTAAGAACTCCACTGAGATGCTAAAAAGATGGGGACATTACAACAAGATATTTATGGTGCTTTCCAGATTGTTTTGAACAATACGTGCAAGATATTATGGTGCTTTTTCTTCTTTAACATTTTGACTTATGGTGCTTTTTCTTTTTCTTTTTTATACAATTATAAAAAATTACAAATATATTAGAGCTATATATTGCACAAACTTGTTAAAAATAATGTCATCTGATTAGACAATTAAATTTAATAGTTGCATTCCAATGAATACTATAGTATCTTGCCTACCTACGACAGAAACTAATAAATCTCAATGAGCTTTCCGTCAACAAGAACCTTATATTTTTTCATTCTTTGGTATTTTTAAAACCTATGCCAAAAATAGCTTTAACATTTTGCTCTACATTTTACAAGTGTTTCACTCAAATTCAAAGATACCAAAAAAATCAACAAACCCCTTTTTCCATGCATTTGTTGAAATATAATTTTTTTTGAAAGAGACTTCAAGCCAACGAACTGTGTTTCAAAAAACTAATGTTTGGGTTGACCAGTTTTATTTTCACATTTACTAATATTCTCTTGCTCATGTGCTTTATAATGCTTGGAAGTAGTATGTTCCTCCATTTGGGTCAAATCTCTTCTCATTAGAAAAGTGTGATGCCAACAAAACAAAAATGATGGTATTGATATTGAGTTTCTTCAAATATTGATTTCTTTCCATTGTGTAAGAAATAACCTTCTCTTGTGAGTAATGCAAATAGGTTTTAGATGCTCTCAAGATGATGCCCCATATATGCTTTAAATTGACGAAGAAATAGCCTTTTCTTGTGAGGAATGAGATCTTGCTAGGGTTTAACAACATGCACACCTTGCTAATTAAATTCATAGGAATAAGGATATTCCATATTGATATTTAATATTACAAATGTAGAAAATGAGGTACCCAAAAATGTGGAGAATGAGATAAGAACTAAGGATCAAGGGTACATATTTACATACTCGGCATTAAATGATATCTTGTCATTGGAGATGACTATATTTTTTTCCTTTGATTTGAAGAATTACGTTCTTCCTACTTTATTTCTAACAACTAATAAGATTTTATTTCATTTAAAAATAAAATAAAAAATACATAGAATTTCAAACAATATGACAAATATTAGAATTCAAAAAATACTTAAAACTGATTAGTGAAAAAAATATTTTAACTCCAGCTAATAGTACAATAATATTCTAGCCTATATAACATGAACTTTGAAAAAAATAATAATAATAACATGAACTTTGAAAAAATAAAATAAAAATAACATGAACTTTAGATTTAAAAAAACAAAACAAAACTGTACTAATTAACTGTTCTTTCAACTATCCTCTAAATTTCCTTATAACCTTCTAAATTTAGGTTTTGGCCGTCATTTGTTTGGATAAACATCTCTATTTCACGCCGCCAGAGTCTTAAAATCCTCCGAAATATGCGGACAGAACTATTTAAAGCAAGTGGCTCCCACTTGTCCAACAGTATCCCAGTTTTTCAAATTGCCAAGATTGCCACCCAAAATTTTATTACTCACCTCCATTTCAGGGCTATGTTCTTCTTCTGTGAACCAGTTTTTTTAATTGCCAAACTTCCCTCTTAGATTTTCAGTAGCGTCTCTGCCCTAAATTCTCTGCAAGATAATTTTATGTAACATCGAAGACTCCCTTAAATCGACTTTGTCTGACGAATATGGCGGTCTACGAGAGCGCCAACCGGAATCTTAAGACCATGTATCACAACAGAAGAGAGCAGGACGTCATTATTCAGAAGATACATCAAGAACTTGCTAAAAACAGTAAGTTTCTTTAAACCCTACCTTCGATCTTTTATTTTTGATGTTATGTCAGCAAAATTAACCACGCGATAAGGTGTTATGGATTTCTTGTTTTTTTTCCCTTTTGAAAGTTGATGTGGATCGAACTTTCGACGTCCGATTGGTCGCGAAGCCTATTATTTAGCGATAATTGAACGTGTGTCCACTTGGCCCTACTTCAGGAATATTTTATTTTTCCAAAATTTCCAAAAGCTTAGACAATTTAAGAACACTAGGGACTTGCGCGCATTACTTGTGATTCTGGTTTGAAGTGGAACATTTTGTTAATTGCTATATTTCCATGAGTTTTCTCTGCTTTTCCGTGGAATCTGACCAGAGCAATAAAAAACATGCTATTAATTTCAAGTATTTGTGCAAATCGATCATAGTACCTCCAAATGTTTGTGAAGTCTGAAATTCAGTGAGAATCGAATTCTTAACAACTCTGTAGTGTACAATATGGCTGCATTATGAAGAACTCGTGCCATTTGGCTAGCTCTTCTTCATCTTCATGATAGATCCTAAAATTTGATTTGAAAAAAAACAAATATAAATTATTACGAAGTTAAATTCAGGGGCACTCTCAAGCATGCCTACTTTATAACTATTCTTTCCACTCTCCAGGGGCACGGGCACTTGGACATTTAAAGTTGGAGCAAGAAAAGAACAAAAAAAACACGGGCTGCGTACAATTTACGAAGTTTTACATATGAGACAAACTGAACTTATGTTATCTGTTTATGATAATTTTGAGGGAATCGTGAGAGATTTAACTTAAACCGTTCACCGTAGTCTTATTTATTACCTCCATTTTTATGTCAATATATATAATTCTCTTAACTTTTATTTTGCGTGAGTTTTTATTATTTTCGTCTATTGTTTTATCAGAATGGATTAGTGTAGTTTCATACCAGTTTCAGTAGTTTCATGAATCAAACTTATGACATCTGTTTTTTAAAGTAGTTTCATGAATCAAACTTTAGACCTCTGGTTGCTCGAGACTTCTGGGTTCACTGAGAATCAAAATATTGAAGATCTAGCTACCTGAATACACACATTTTAACCGTTGGCACTTGTATCCCATATCGGAAGCGCACTTCCATCTCGTAGGTACGTATAAGGATGCCTTCAGATGTCAGGAGACTGAAGATGAAGTTTCGCTTACTTCGAAAATTAGGAAACTTCCTATGTAATTTTCTTATTTATATATTTTTTGATCGGCAATTTTCTTATTTGTATTATCCAAAACACATTACTTAATTTTCTCGAGTGATGATATTTGCTTGGAAAGAACTGAAGGAATTAAACTAGTACAATATAAATACTTTTTTTTTTTTCATTAAACTGTAATAATTGTTTTCTAGCACATTTTTGTCTAATCAAATCCAAATGAATAAGTTGTTAGAATGGATATCATAAGAAAGATTAAGATGTCTACGTGCGCTGAAATGGTCCACTCCTATGCCATGCTTTTAAATCATGGCATTTTAATTCCAGTATTCATGTACCGCCTCTAGGTGATTATGGTTTAAAATTTAACCAATTATGTCATGGTGGCGATTATTAAATGTCTTTTGTTGATTCTTGTTTTTTTAATACTTTTAAATGTTACTTTATTAATTTCTAAGCAAAAATTATTGTTTTGTAAATTTAAATATTTTTTTATATTTATCATCTCCGAATACCTATCCTTGTTTCCCACCTTTCTCTCTAGCCTTATCTTGGAAAGTGGGTTACCAGTAGCAATGCCCATCTTCTGGTGACTATGCTGACGATTATTTGTTATCTAATTTTGCAGCATTATGGAGAAATGTGGTTATTCATTATAATCATTTGACCATTATATATTAGTATATTGCTCACTATTGCATTTTTTCATCGTTCATTTGTTTCTAAGTCTAAAAATTATGTTGGTTGGTGTATTTTTCATTTATTTTATGTTACTGTTTTCCCTTTTAGTGCTTGCTAAATCATTTAAGTACAGTTTTGAATATTTAGATATCGTGTGAATTGAACTTATAGCCTCTTATTGATTGTGAAATCCAAAAATAAATGAAAATTGAGCTGTTGATGATTATCCGGCATTGGATTTTGGGGCATTGTGGGGAATCGAACTTGTAAGCACTTGACTATACTGCATGAATATTCTTGTTTACTACTGTCATTTTCATGTGGAAGTATAAAGTTATGTTAATTTCTTTATTTTCACAAATTATTACTGTTTTTCGTTTAGTTTAGCCATATAATTAAGTATAACTTATTATTATTTAGAAGTTGTGTTAATCAAACTGACGACCTTAAATTTCTTGAGAGGTCTCTGATTTTATTGAGAATTGAAGTATAGATAATAGTCTTGGCTTTTTCCTTTTTGTGGTATTGCAAGGGATTGAATCTTTAAAAAATTTAGCTTGGCAACTTTATAAATATTCTTTCCTTTACTAGCTTTTCTTTTGTTGGAATTCAAAATGATCTGTTAGCTACCGTATTGTAGTTTTTCTATGGTAATCTTCTACATAAACCCATATGGAACTGATATTTTTGTACTGCATATTATTTTGCGGCATTGTAGGGAAGCAAACTCCTAACCACTTGCACTGAAAATAACCACCTCTATAAAAAAAATCACACCTGCCTTATGAATTTTGTCCGACTCTTAATTATTGTGCTGAAGAAGCAAATGCATAACTGCTTGTAGTGTAAATAATCACCTCTGAAAATCAGTTTTTTCTTATATTGTGAATATTTCTCAAAATTTTGTGTTCTTTATGATGCATTTTTTATTGAACTATAAAATATTTGTGAAGTGCTGTACGTTCTTACTAATTTATAATGTGTGTCCCCTGTGATTTTGGGCTGAAAGTAAACAGCTGGCACATTTGGATGGATTTATTTGGTGTATTCTCCCTGCCTGGTGTTGATGTGAGTTTTGTTCCACTACAACATGCAGAATCAAATACTCAATGTTTCAAGATGAAATACCAGATATTTAATCTTCTCTTGATATAAGGTCATCTCTCATGCTAAGCTTGCAAAGCAAGATCATGAAATGACTTCACGGTTCCTTCTTAAATGTGGATTTCACTCAGTTTCATGATGTGATATGCCGGTTATCACTTGGGGAATTACACCATTTCTGAAGATTTCACAATGCACTTCTAAAGGTATGGCTTCACAATGTGCAATAAAAATATTGTTTTTTAGTTTTTAACACTTGTCTGCTTAACTCACTTAAACTTGACTACTACCTCTATTCCTAAGATAGAATATAAGGTCTTGTAAATGGCTTGGACTCTACTAGATGGAGCTTAATCAACGACTTGACTCACCTAGTGCAAGCTTCTAAGGTGTACTCAAATGGTTTTCATATTGATATCCCCTATTCAATCCTATCAAATGGATGCAAATCAAGGACTCAACACCAATTGAAGTTAAGTATCAATATTCATTGACTTACCACACAAGGCACTCTTATAATCCGTAAGAAGCTAGTGGCCTGGATTTGTTTGAGTCACACAAGTGAACATCCATGACTACTTTCACTCAACTAAAATAGATTACTTGAAGCAAATTCTACTCTACTTTATATTAACAACTTGAAATGGAAAAGCAACTTTGAAATGAAATCTACTATAAATGAGGATCTAGACAGCCATGCAATAACACAAACTTGGTCACATCTATCACCATGCAAAATAGAACAATGATAAGTAGAGAAAATTTGGCATTATTCTTTCAACAATTCTCCAATATCTCCCTTTTAAAATGAGACGAGGAGTCCTTATATAGGGAGCTCAAATACAACGAATGAACAAGATTGATTTGAAATCAAGAGCCAAGATTAAGCCACATAAGCCCTATTTAACTTTTCATAACCACTTGCTAGAAAAATTAAATGACCACCCCACTAGAATTAAGCACCACCTTGTGGGCCAATGAAAAATTTACATGCCTTCACGGGCCAATGAGAAAATTCAAATCCATAACAACTGGATAAGGAAGAATGACACGTGGACCAATGAGAAGAGAGCCCATTGTAGACAATGCCACCTCATCACTTTGGTAAATGTGTTCCTTATCTTGCAAGGCAAACAACCACTTGTAAATAATTATAAATTTTTAAATGATAATCGCAATAAGACTTAGAAATGTTGGATACAATTGTTCAAATTGTGTGTTGTCTTTGATGTCACACAAATGTCATATCAGTCATCAAATAGTGTCTACCGAGCTCAGAAGGTTAGCAAGGTAAAGGATAGTGTCTACCGAGCTTAGAAGGTCAGCAAGGCAAAGGACTGTGTCTACCGAGCTCATAAGGTTAGCAAGGCAAAGGACAGTGTCTATCGAGCTTAGATGGTCAGCGAGGCAAAAGGACAGAATCTACCGAGCTCACTCAGTCATCAAAGGAAATGTGGCAGAAACAGTTCTTATCGAGCTCACTTGGTCATCAAAGGGAATGTGGCAGAAGCAGTTCTTATTGAGCTCTCATGAAGGAATTCAATTCTTATTGAGTAAACTCGGCAGCCAAAGGATTTTACAGATATTGCAATATTAACCGAGTCAAGAAGGTTAACTTAGGAAATTTCTGGATGCAGTATTTACCGAGCAAGGTCGGCCAGTAAAGGAATTCATTGTTGTATGAAATAACGTTTATTTGTTTAGAGTAATATCTGTAGCCGACTGATGTATGGTTTATTGGTAAATGTAACATGTAAATGGGCCGACTTGACAATCTGAATGGTATAAGAGGTCAAGTTGCGAATTCTAAGTGTGTGGAATTAATGTGATATGAGGACTGATTATTGTAGAAGCGAATTTGAAGGATGATTAGAGATCATTGAGGAGCAGCAGAGCCATATTTGATCAAGGAGGATCTAATGACGCTGAACAGAGACCTGTAGCCAGCAAATACAGTTGCATCTTGTTCAGGTCAATTCATTGTTGCTTTCTAACCATTGTAGCAGTGATTTCAAATCTCTTAACAGAGTTGGTTTAACAACCATTTTGTAAATCCTCTAACCAGGTGACAGTTCAGTTGAATTGTTCTAAAGACCTCTAGCAAGGCCACTCCTAATAGGGTGATTAAATCCACTAATAGGGTCACACCTAACAGTGTGTATTGTAACTTTTAACAGGGTTGGCTCCTAACAGGGCTCACTTCAGAAGAGTGAAAAATTGGTGACTAGTTAAATAGTGGTTTTTCCCATATTGGGTTTCAACGTTAAAACTGGTGTCTCTTGTGTTCATTTTGTTTTCAATTGCATGCATGAATGCTTGGAGATAAGTAATAGTTTAATTTACCGAGTTACATCATTTGTTTACCGAGTATTAGCAGTAACTAGATCTTTAAGACATCTAAGGGATTAATGGATCAATTTTTGTGAGTAACTGATTCACCCCCCCTCTCAGTTACTCTACCTTTAATTCCAACAAGAAAATCATCACAAACTTTCCATTTTAATTCCAATAAAAATAATTTAATGGGGTAGTGTAATTTTGATTGGAAAATATTTTATTTATTACTATTTATGATTTATTGTTCATTAATTTAATTTTCCATTTGTTAAAATCAATGCAATTTGGATAATTTCAATGCAACGATGGATGAATTAATTAATCACATTTAAAAGCAATCCATAGTTTGCAAAATCAAGGTAAATTTAAATCTCATCTCAATTTAAAATCCATTTTCACTTTATTTATTTTATTTTATTCCTAATTTTTGTCATTTTCACTCTCCTTTTAAAATATTTTTTCTTTTTACAAAATGGGTCTTACCTCAATTTAAATTAATTTGTATCTTGATTAATACCATTATCGATATTTAATCCAATGCAATTTAAACCCCCATGGTCATACATTATCTTCCAAGCTTGTTTTACCTCGAGTTTGTTGGGTGGATATTTTGCAATTGATAGTTTTGGGTAAAATTCCAGTCACAAAATAGGATGACCAGCCACAACATGTGAGGCAGTGTCTCCCCTACCTTAAAGGGAAGCCTCGCCCTTCTCACCGTTCCTTGGATCAACTCAAGGTAAGCAAGAAGTCTAGAGATTTTGTAAAATGGATGTTACCGATATTCTTTCTTCTTAACTTTCAGGAAAGAATCCACTTACTTGTGGAGCGAGTAATGGGCAGGGTGAATTTCTAACTACACTTCTATCTAAAGTTGGAAACAGTGATACCAATAAACTAACATTGATTCAAAGGCTAACTAAAAGTGTACCAATTTAGCTCTAAGTTTGGTCATACTTCTATATGGAAAAAGCTTTACAAATGGGGCACAAAGACTTCCAAAAGTAAAGATATTGTAACTATTTACTATTTTGCGAATTAAGAAAGAAGTATAAGCTATAGACAAAGCTTCTAGCTATATATTTTCACAATTGCTCCTAGGTAAAGATTTGGCTCCAATTGCTTCTTAACTCTTTTATATTCAATTATCAAGAACACAAGATGACATGAATCAAAGATAACTTAGACGAATTATAGACAAAGCTTATAATTTGCACAAGTAACGATCTTACTTAATCATAGTTAAGTCTCAAATGCTCCTTTGTATTCATTTTTCTCTCAAAATAGTGCTACACAAATAAAGTTCTGTTGGCACAATTTCTCTAGAGCTCTCTTGCATACAATAAAAGATAAAAGATGATTTTACAATGAGGGGGGCACTCCTTTATATAGGCATAGGAGTTGAGAAAAAGATGGAGGAAAAAGTGGGAGCAACTCAACCAACTTTGACCTAGTCTAACTAAAAGAGAAATTATAGAGTTAATGCAACTACACATGTAATTCGCATTATATCTTTCATGCACATGTAACTCGCATTACATGTAATTACATCCTTTTATGCAATACATCCTCTTAAACCTACAAACAAAAATAAAACAAAAACAACAATCTTAAAGATTGTTTCTCAGTGCCTTGAACTTGACAATGACATCACACACTTTAGGAAGATCAATAATCTCCATTGTCTTTGATATAACTTCAATCCTCATTGCATTTGCATATGTTGATTGTACAACCTTGGAACTTGTTGCCAGAGAATCTAACAAGTGCTTTGTCGAAGATTTATACAAGACGTTTTTATTGTGTGTGAACAAAATTCTTTAGAATTCACATCAACATTGATCTAGATTGTATATTTTGAACTTACCCTTTCAACTACAATGAGATTACCATGTTCATCAAGAACTTGGTATCCCATTTGTTCCAAATCACAAGTAACACCTATTTCAATTGCTTGACAATCTCCAAGGGTTGCCTACAACTTTGTAATCAGCTTCCTCATTGTTTCTTCTTTGTAGCCAAAATGTCATTGAAATTTGAACAACATTCCACATGACGAAAGAATGTCACATGAGATCAAGGCATCTAGATCAAATTATGCCATTTCATCCCAATCATTGAAGATTACCTTCAAATCATCTGCTTCTCAAGTCAAAGAAGAGATCAAGTTTTGCTCCATTTCATTCATCTCTTTGACATGCCTAAGAACTGCTAATGTCTTCGTGATAGCTCAAACTTCTTCAGAGATGATTTCTCCTATCCAAGACTTGGCGGCTTCAATCAGCTTCCTTTCCTTGGATGTCTGAGACATAAGAAACTACACTCTGAGAATATTGCATTCTACTTAGCAGAGTTTGTGGTCTCAAAAATCGTACTCATTTTGAGCAGTGGATGTACAAGTTTATCTTCCAAATCATGGAAAATAGAGAACACATCTTTCGGGGAGAGTTGATCAGCACTGCACTTTGCCAGCAATTTCTCAACGTAGGAACTTCAACACCCTTTTACATGAATTCCTACCTTGTCTACATTGCTGTTGCTATGGGATCTTTCTCTAGTCTCTCAACCAAAGCAAATCATCTTCAGATTCTAGTTTTGGATTACTGACTAGATTGCTCTGGCTAATAGTAAGTTTCATTACAGAAGAGTCCAAGATGCTTTCTTTGGGCATTTCCGGTGTTTATTTGATAAACAGTTATCCATTAAGAGGGTATCTGATGCAACATGGGAAAAGTTGAATCAGTTACAGTTGTATTTTCATTTAGTTTCCAACTTTTACATATTTGAGAGTTGGGTATTTTAAAGGCGAACTTTATACCTTACTTAGGTATGCTATAGAAAGAATCATTTTGATGGAGCTAGCTAGACAGCTCATGGAAGTGTAGTGTGATCAGCATACTATGCATAGGCCTGGTTTTGGTATTACTTCAACCAAACCCTTAGCAATCGACAACTACTCAATTATCTCTGTGCACAAAGAGAAGAATATGGAAGCAGAGTTGCAGTTCATTACTTTGAAGAAGTTCAAAGCCTGATTCGATTTCGATTATGGAGAAATGAATTCTCTAATGAAAAGGCCATTGACACATGTTTATCGCATTGAGAATGTCTGGATTGATATGAGAACGGAGTTGCATATAATGAAGATGCACTACTGCAAATTAACCTTGCACCAGATAACCGATCTTAACATGTTGGAGATTCCTTCAGATTTCCAAGTTGAAGATGATGGCAACATCCTTGATCCAGAGTTTCATCAGGCCAATTTTGATAAAAGGTGCCCTTTTCCTATTCAGTGGCAGCAGAAAGAAGGTACATCTATCTTGGATAAATTTCAATCCATTTTGACAAACACCAACAAGTGGTTGAAGATTAGAGGCCTAAAAAGAGTAAATCTTAAGTTGGGCTTGGATTGTGGAAATTGTGGCCCTCCCGGAAGGAAGTTAGAGCTAGAAATTACAGGGAAAGATGGTGCCTCCTCTAATATGAAGAATTCTCTCAAATTCAAATTAGAGGGCGGAAAAGGATTTAAGTCATCTTAGATTCCATAATTAGATGAAGAAAAGTTTGAAGAATCAGATGAGGAACTAGAGACAAAATCGGATGAAGAAGATGATTAAGAAGAGGAAGTCATGATCATATCTCCCTTAAGGCCTGCACAAACTTGTGCACCATCCATGCATGAAGCACCTTTTCTGGATGAAGTAGATGATGATTTGGATTCATTCTCCACTATTTTCACACCTTCTATTCCAGTCTTGGAAGTCAATACAATGGCTCTTCCTATTTCTTCTGTTGCTGCTCTCATCTTGGCAAATGAACAATATGAGCATTTGGCAAATGTGTTTGAGGATTTTCCAACTCTTAGAAGTGGTCAAGTTTCCCAACTTGATACATCTTTGACAGGTTTTGAGCTTTTTATGACAAAATCCTCTCATCATGCACCAATGAATTCAGTTATGCAGATTGAATCTTGTTTAGTCACGACGGAGATACAATCTAGATCAATGCCAATGGTCTCCACTATACTTGCTTCTGCGAATGAACGTTTCAGTTTGCTTGCATGGTTGAGAAGAATAACAACAAAGAGAAGAAAATTGGTTGTACCTCCGGATAATCTCCCTATCAAGAAAACCAAATCCAAATCTTTGAAAGATAAGAATGTTTCAAGGATTTTAGTTGATTTGGATAAAACCAAATTTGTAGAAGTTGTTGAGCCCTTGGTGGACAAACCTGTTGAAGAACTTACTCGTTTTGATTACAAGTTCACTAAGGTTGAAATCAGGAAACAATCACGTTTGAGTTGTTTACAAGATGCTCAAGATGCATTAGCTAATGTATCAAAAAGCAATCATGAGCTATGGGAGAAGAAAAATCAACTCAAACAAGAGGTTTTTTTGCTTGAATGAGGTCATCCGACAACTGAGATCTTTGTATTCTTGTTAGAAATTAGATCGATGAATGATCTTTGGCCATCTTGAGTAGTTATTTCTTTTATTGTCTAACAAGTCTTGGCTAACATACTTTCGGTAATCACCTTTCTTCTCATTCGAGCTTGCCAAAGATGATTCTTTGGTTAGATTTGCACACTCTGCTTTATGTGGTACCTTGAAGATCTACTCAATGACCTTGGATCAAGACTAATGACAACCTTGTTGTCAACATCTTTGATCATTTTTGATTTTGGACTGAAATGTTTTGCACACCCAAGAATGAAACTAGGTTCCATGGAAGCCATAGGAAATGAAGACACCAAGTGAATGTGACTTCTTTTGATGCGCTTAATCTCGTGGCCAACATGAGTTTCAACTCTCTGCAGAAAATCAGCCACATCCACACGACCGATCTTTGTGTCCATCACGTTATCAAGAACAGATGCAATTGATGATGGAGTTGCGTGAGCCAACTCTTTATCAAATTGATACTTCATTTCGCCTTTTGATTTTGATTTTGATGGTGAGCAACACAAAAAACCCAAAACATAAACACATCATTAGAGGGAATTGCCATACAAGTTGATTCGCGATTAGAAACAAAGATTTGAAAACAGATTGGAGACTTTGTAGATTTGATGATGATCTCAAAAAAAAATCATATATGTATGCAGTGAATGGAAACAAAATGTGAAATGAAGTGTTATGAAGGTGGAAAATGGAAGATGGAATGAAATGAAAATGTGTGAAGGTGGAACGCATGAGAATGTGTGTGAATGAAGATTGTTGATTTTCAAACGTGACTTAGGATCTTCAAGACGTTATTGCATGAAAAATGACTACATGTAAGTGTAACATGTAATAAGGGATGAAAGATGATGTCATGTCCCCTTTTTAGTGACATGTTATTTTTCAGTGAATTTGCCTATCATGGACTCTCGCAGGCAAATGTTTTTGATGAGAGAGTCATTCTGATGATTATTTGGGGATTGAATGGTCTTATTTGCTCTTGGAGAGATGGGGTTTATTATATTTTTATTTTTTTGTGTTATGTGGGGCCAAAATATTATAATTTTGAGTTGAGTTGCACTTTTTTATTTTATAAAGTTACTTTTTATAAAAGTACATTATAAAGAGATTTCATAAGAATATTTTATAGATACTTCTAGAAGTTCTTGGAGGCTTCTCAGAAAAGTGAATAAATAGAGTGTTTGGCCTCTCATTTGGACATCCTATGACTTGAGTTTACACTACTTTTCTCTTTGAGCATTTGTGGCGCCATCTTGGTCTGTAGATTGTCATTTGATCTTTGGGAACGGAGTCTCCTAAGGATTTGCATAACTGAGGAGGTGAAATATCCTTTGAAGGGTTGCACTTTGGAAGTGGTATTCAACTACTTCAAGTTGAGCTTATTTGGGCATTTTTAGCAGGGTTCGATTTTCAGCCTGGACATACATTTTTGCTCATATCTCACTATTCGCTGAGAGTTTGATTTTTATTTTTTGGGAGAATTTTCCTTGGAGCCTGGTGATTATTTCTGTATCATTTTCAGCAACTTTCAGCCCAGCATTTATTTTTGCCAAGAGCCATACCAGTCCGTACATGTACAGTTGCACCTGCAAGTCGTATGGTCAACAAATTGGAGAGCAGTTTGGAGTTGCATTTTCATTATTTCGTCTTCAACATTTAGTCTCCAGCATTTGTTCAATCCAGGTTCTTTCATTTTAGTTTGTATTGCAAGAAATTCTCAGTTGTATTCAGCCAGTAAGGGTTTGTTTGTAATGTGCCATGTTGTAATGCCTTGAGTTGAAAATCGCATAACATATGTAAAAGCATTTGGTTGTCATTGAATGAATATATTGACACTATTTTACATCAGTTATTTGAGTAGATTTGTTGCACAACAATTTTCTTTATTCAGCATTTTACTTTCAGCAGTGTATTTAGGTTGCATACCAAGTGTTTGACGAAATTCCATAGTTTAGTATTAGTGGTTATTAGTGGCCTATTAGCAAGGGCCATTACAGATGAGATGTGATGTGAAGGCAAGTGGATAATGAGCTTTTACATACAAATGCAGATGTAGGATGAGATGCGAAGCATGGAAAGATGCGGAAAATGGAAAAAATATGTATTATCTCATGAAGGCGTGAGTAGATATGGAGAGATGGAAATGGAAAATGGAAGATGGATAATGAATTTTATACTCATCTTTGGTGAAGAGGTGAAGTCAAAGTACATGAAATGACATTTGTTGACTTTTCAAAAAGTGACTAAGTCAAAAACGGCGCTTTGAGATGTAATTACATGTAAGGCTTTTCGTGTAATCACGCCGTGTGAGTGAATATGGAAAGTGAGATGAGTGAAAATGGGAGCGGAAAATGAGATTACATGCATATGTGGATGGTGAATGAGATGGAAAACATGTAATTGCATTTGTCAGATGAGATGCGAAGTGTTGTGACATGGAAGATGGAAATGGGATATGATGATGTTTTTGCATGAAGTGAAACAAGAACAAGTTCTTTCCAAAGTGGAGAAAACCGGAAAGCAAGCACACAAACACAAAAACTCAAAAGAAAGACGTACCTTTGGAAAATGACTCAAACATATCAATATGCAAAGCACCTCAACATACAATTTCGAATTTGGTGATTGGGGAAAAGCCAAAAACATGAAAATGAACCATTTCTTCATTTTTAAAGGAAAAATGGACTTTCCATGGTATCAATTTCAACAAATGGCAATCATCAAGCAATAATGTGCATAAAATCAGCAAGATAAGCACGAATTAAATAGTAAGAAAGAAATTGTCCACTTACATGAAGATTAAGAGCCAAAAATGGTGGAGGGAAATGCTCTAATGTTGAAAACTTCTTCAAAAAACACTTTGAATCTTTCAAACTTTGAAAATTCGAATTGGAGAAGGCAGCAAATGAGGCATTCTGTTAGAGTAAATAATTAATTACTAATTATTTATTCTATTACTTAAGCTTACTTAGGTAAATGCATTTATTTAATATTTTGTATTTAATGCATGTAGTGGTTAGTTGATGACAACACGGGAGTTTGTTCCCTTCTAGCATGTTCCACCTTTTGTGGATATGTGCTGAGTTGTCATCCTTATCTTCTACCACCTTCCAGCTTGTTCTACAAGCTTCCTTGAGGTCTTTATAAGCGACCTCTCCCTCATTGTATTTTCATAACATAAGGCATTGTGCATATTGTAAATACATTTTTATTTTGTTTGCACATATTGTCTCTCATGTCCGTTTAGGGCTTTCCCCTTGCTCCATGCTCTTCCTCTGTTTGGCTTCTCTTTGACAGGTTCTCGCATGCGGGTGATCTTGGGCGTCTTCGGAGTTGGCTTTCCTCAACTCCAACACATTCTAGTGGGAGATGCCAAAAACGTGCCCTATTCTTGCTCTAAAATCCAATGTTTTTGGCAAGCTATGCTCATGGGACATTTTTTGCCAAAAATGTTTTTCTCAAGGTGTGAGATTAAAACGTTTTGGCTTCTAAAGGACAAAATGTTTACCAAGGTGCAATGTAGAACACAAAAAATGCTAAAACGGCTCCTCTTGGGGCAAAAACTTGAGCCATAAATGGATTTATTTGAAGTTATTACCAAAAATGTGTCCTTGGATGGAGCTTGAAAAGTCATTTTTTAGCTAGATGAATACGTTTTTAATGTTGGAAAATCCATTGATAGGCAAAAATGACCCTATTAGAGGAGATCTCATGAAAAACTATGAAGGAAATCTCCCATAATCTTCAAAATTGGGTTCTTGTAGGCTTTTTGCATGTGTTCTTCCAAATATGGGTTTCTTGGGAGCAAATACATGAACTTTAGTGCAAATCGCACCTTTTAGGAGGCAATGCATGTTTTAAAATATGCATAAGGTAAAATTCGCACCTTTTGGGATGGATTGCATATTTTAAGTGAAAGCTCATGTTTTGGATGCAATAACACATTTAAGTTATAAAACTCACCTTTTTGGTGTCAGTGCACATTTTAAGTGAAAACTCACATTTTAGATGCAATGGCATCAAAAAGGTTCACTTTGGATGACCTTATGCTTCTAAGTTGAACTTTATATGCAATGACATATAAAATGTCCACTTTTGATGGATTTTAAATGTAATGACATATAAAATGTCCACTTTTGATAACTTAAAGTGATTTAATAATCATATATCAATTTAATTTCATTAAAGTGTAACTTAAATCGGACATAAACCATATTTACATATCATATTAAAAACATAACATATAAATATCATTTTAAAAGTAACATTTAAAAGAGCATTTGATTTAAATATCAAAAATTAAACTGAACTATATAGTTAATATAGTTTTTCACTTTAAGTGAAAAATCAAAAAGTAACACAACTTAAAATTATAACACAAAGTGCACTATAGTTACTTTAAGTAAAAATTTAAATGATAAAGTAACTTAAAAATATAACATAAGGTGAATTTAAGTTATATTTTCCAAAAAGTGAATGTCAAATTAAAAATTATAACGTGATATTTTTAATTCGTGCTGCTGCATCAAAAAGGTCCACTTTTTGGGCACTAAAATGACCATATCTTGTCATGTCCCCTTTCTAGTGACATAACTTTTACCAGGGATTTGCCTATCATTGACTCTCGTAGGCAAATGATTTTGGAGAGAGAGTCATTCTGTTGACAGATGATTACATCCTTGCTTTCAGAAAGTTATTATCCAGTAAGTGGGGCCTACTTGTTTTAATGTCAAACTGAGAGGGCACTTTAACTTTATAAAGTTATTTATTTAATTTTATAAAGTTAATTAATAATAAAATACATTATAATAAGTTATTATAATAAGATGTTCTGGAAGCTTCCAGCGACTTCTCAAAAAAGTAAATAAATAGACGGCAGGGGGCACCCATTGGAGACAAGCAGGTTTGTGGATTCTACTTTTTCTTTAGTTGGAGCAATTTGTAGTCATTTGGTCTGCAAATTCTCAATTTATCTTTGGGAACGAAAACTCCCATTGATAAGCAATTTTGAGGGTGTGGAATATCACTTGAATTATTGCACAACAGGAGGTGACATTTCAGTCATTTCATCGGGGCAAAATCTGTGGCCTAAGGTCAAGTGGGAGTTTCTTGCACTACTGATTGATTAATCCATTTCTATCCATCACCTAATTGCAGGATTAGAGGAAATTAAAGGGAAGCCAAGGAAATGAATTTACTGGTATTGGACAAGACTGCGATCCAGATCAATAGGTCAAAGGGCTAAAATTTTTGTGGTAATTAATAGTTGAGAATCACCTCCAAGTAAGCAGGATTTAATTCACCCGAGCCAGGCGTCCTTCTTCATGGCATTTTCATCATTAGAGACCCAGTGAATATCGCAAGGTTGAAGAAATCGCAAGTGACGGAATTGTTTCTAGCGAAGGATTAAAGGAGAGATTTGGGCCTGTCACGCGATTCAGGTTTGTGCGATTAAATTGTTTATACCGGCAATCACCGTTCGGATCATTAACAAAGGATATCCAAGGGCATTCTTGCGTAAGTCATTCCAGACCACTAGTGTAACCGGATTGCAAACTATATATCAACAGAGTTTCGGCTGCCCACTCCAGACATTTGCGATATGAACTGTGACGGTTATTACACAGCGGGAACTAGGCGTTATTTGAATTTGACGTCTGCATTCAAACTCCAGCATCAGTTTGGCGATTCTTGGTGATCCAGTTATCATCCAATCCCTGTGGTTTTTTTTCAAAGGCAAAGGATCCTGAGGGTCGCAAGTATTTCCTTTCAGCTTATTCGACAGTTAATCAAGGACATCGCCATCAAAAGATTTTGGATGCATTGGTGGAACAAGCGCAGCAGATGACTCTCAGCTCTAGGGCTTTCTGATTCTGGGTGATCCAGGTTCCAATATTTTTTGTACATTGATAATTGAAGAAATTATTTTGATCACACTGCTTGAATATTGCAATAATTGTTATTTCTGTTAGAGTTTATACAAGTCAAATTGCTGATAACAGTCAGTTTCTTTCCCAAATTATTGTTGGTATTTAACTGCACAAGTTTCATCCGTTACTTGGTGAATTGTTTCAAGCATCATTTCTGATTACATGCTAAGTGTTTAACAAATTGTCAAGAGTCGGTTTGATAACCCTTAGAGTGGGGAACATCATAGTGGTATCAGAGCCGTATTCCTGCCATCCTATTGGGTAGAACATTTTTATGCAACCATATTCCAGATATTATATTCGCAGGAGAACAATACTTAAGGGCAGAGATATGGGTGAAAGACAGTCACAGAGTCCTCCGAGATTTCCCAGAGTTGATGACGATGAAACCAGAGAGTTTTACAGAATCATGACTACCGGACAGCAAGAAATAGCTCAGTCACTACAGGCTTTGACTACCATAATGGAGAGAGTTGTTCAGCCCAGGATTCAGGAACAAGGTAGAGGTACACCTGATCATGATAATAGAAGTGTGGCAGGCTCACAGGGCGCTCCTAGGCGCAGATCATGGACAGCAAATAGGCCTACTCGTCCCACCTTCCTAAGGGAAGAGGCTCAGGAGATAGGAGAAGATGACTTGCCGAATGATTTTCATGATGATCTCAGAGCTGCTACTGCAGAATGGCAGGCATTACCCCCACATGTGCATGAACTATTGAACTTTGATCGCTATCTGAACCAAAGGAGAGAGCATATGAGGAGCAGCCATCAGAATAGGAGGTCTAGAGGAGGTCATGATAGTGAGTTGCAGCGAGCAGTTAGCAAACTCACTTTACCATCTTTCGATGGTAGTGGTCAGATGATAGCACAGGCTTGGGTTCATAAGTTGGATACATTCCTGGCATTGAGGCCTATGTCTGAGATAGATGCTATCAGGCACGCCACCTTGCATCTGGAAGGCGCAGCTCATGATTGGTGGTCACATGGGATGGTGACTTTGCAGCACAATTAGGTAACATCTTACCAGGACTTTGTGGATAGATTGGTTGAGTGTTTTGATAAGAAGGATCCAGAGATTTATTTTCGTGACCTTGCACAGTTGTGACAGTCTGGCAATTTGGAAGTTTATATTAGTGAATTTCAGAGGTTGTCAGTCATGGTACATGATGTGTTTGAGAGAAGGTTAGTTATCTTATTTACAGAAGGATTGTCTGAACCCCTCAAGGGATGGATTAAGGCATTTGACCCACCAACACTACAGGAGGCTATGAGGAAAGCACGGAGTATGGAGCTTACAACACCTTCTAGCAGGTCCACCTCCAGGAGTACTACCCCTTTCAGAGACAATAAGAAGTTTGATAAGAATAAAGGGAAGAGCATTGAGACCAAAGGAAAATCTACTACACCCCTGGATGCAGAAGCATTAAATGACTTGCGCAGGAAGAAATTATGTTTCTATTGCAAAGGCCCATATGACAGGGACCATGATTGTCCCTTGAGACCTAAGGGAAAGGCCAATAGAGTTATGTGGGCATATCATGAAGGATCAGATTCCGACAGTACAGCAAATGAGGATGATCACAGTGATTCAGAGCCTGAGGGAGAAACAGGGAATTTAGAGCAAAAAGAGGAACCTGAGTTGCATTTACAGCAGGGGCGTTTGTCAAGCATTCAGCAGGAGGGATCCTTTAGGTTACATGGTGTTTTAGCAGGACAGAAGGTGATCACATTGGTTGATATAGGCACCACGCACAACTTCATTGATGCACGACTGGTTGAGCGCCGTGGTATTAAGACAGAAGAATTTGAAGGTCTTCGAGTACAGGTTGCTGATGGTTACACTCTTAAGTGTAACAGGATGGTTAGAGACATGCCTTTACGCCTGAATAATTATGAGTTCAAAGCAGATTACCATGTGGTCAATATGGGAGACTTGGATATCGTTTTGGGTATGACATGGTTACGTTTATTAGGTGAGGTCACTTTTCGACTCAAGGACATGGAGATCAAGTTCGAGATAGATGGGAACCGGCATGTGTTGAGAGCTATTAGGAATAGTGACATCCGAACCATTTCTCTCAGGCGATTGGAAAGATTGGTGAGACATAACGATATTGAATGGGCAGCTATGTGTACTCTCATGCCCACAAAGGAGGAACAACAAAAGACAGAATATCATCCAGATATCCAGATATTGAGGGAAAAGTATAGTGAGGTATTCAGTGATATTCCACTTGGTACACCACTTGACAGAGGGATTGAGCACATCATCGAATTAGAAGAGGGTGCTAAACCAGTTATGATTACTCCATATAGGCATCCAAAGAGGCTCAAAGATGAAATAGAGAAAACCATCAAGGAACTTCTCGCAATGGGACACATTAGACCTAGTAAGTCTCCTTTTGCTTCTTCAGTAGTTTTGGTAAAGAAGAAAGATGGTTCTCTTCGGATGTGCATTGATTACAGAATGCTGAATAAGAAGACCATTAAGAATAGATATCCTATTCCACGAATTGATGAGCTGATAGATGAACTACATGGGGCATGCTACTTTAGCAAGATAGACCTGAGATCCGGGTACCATCAAATTAGAGTCAAAGAACAAGACATAGAAAAGACTGCCTTTAGATGTCATTGTGGACACTTTGAGTTTGTAGTGATGCCATTCGAGTTAACTAATGGACCAGCTACTTTCCAGTCCACCATGAATAAGGTCTTCCATCATCAGCTGAGGAGGTTTGTATTGGTTTTCTTTGATGATATCTTGGTATACAGTCGAACATGGCATGAGCATATGGAGCATTTAGAGACAGTACTGAAGACCTTGCAAGCAGAATCCTTGTATGCCAAAGAGTCTAAATGTGATTTGGGCATGACCGAGTTATTATACTTAGGACATATTATCAGTAGAGAAGGAGTACGGATGGACCCTGATAAGATTCGTGCTATTGTGGAGTGGCCTATTCCTGAGAACCTGACACAGCTGAGAGGATTCCTTGGTTTATGTGGCTTCTATCGCAGATTTGTTTGCAGATATTCGTGGCACGTAGCTCCTATGACAGATTTGCTAAAAAATGGAGCTTTTGTTTGGACAGCAAAGGCACAGGCTTGTTTTGACAGATTTAAGGAGATCATGACTTCATGCCCAGTACTAGCATTGCTTGATTTCTCGAAGCCATTTGAACTCCAGTGTGATGCTTCAGGGGATGGTATTGGGGATGTTTTGATGCAGGACAAACACCCTATTGCATATGAGAGCAGGAAACTTCGTGGGCCAGAGAGAATATTCAGCATTTACGACAAGGAGATGTTAGCTATCATGCATGCATTAGCTAAGTTCAGGCAGTATTTAGTAGGTGGTAAGTTTTGTATAAAAACTGACCACAACAGTTTGAGACATTTCCTTGGGCAGAGAGATCTCAATGATAGACAGCAGAAATGGGTGAGTAAGCTACAGGCATACGACTTTGATATATCATATGTTAAGGGCACTCAGAATGTGGTAGCAGATGCCTTGTCACGCAGGTCGCATCTTAGTTCGATGATTGAGATCTCTGAGGATTGGAAGCATCTGATTATTGCAGAATATGTTAGAAACCCTTGGGCATCTGGGCTAGTCAATGGGACAATTGCTGATACCAGGTATACACTTGTGAATGAATTGATTATTTACAAGAACAGGATATTTTTAGTCCCAGGATCGAAGGTGAAGCGATCTATTATGCAGGCTCTTCATGATTCACTTATAGCTGGTCATTCCGGATACTTTAAAACATATAGACAGGTGCGGGAACGGTTTACCTGGAAAGGACTCAAGAAGGATGTATTGCAGTATGATTGTCAGTGCCCGGTTTGCCAACAGAATAAACAAGAGCACACCTTCCCAGCAGGACTCCTACAGCCACTTCCCATCCCAAATCAAAAGTGGGAATGCATATCCATGGATTTCATTACAGGGTTGCCCAAGACTCAGGGACGCGATTGCATTTACGTGGTGGTGGACAGACTAACGAAATATGCTCACTTCTTCCCCATCACCACTACTTATTCAGCAGTACAGGTAGCTGAAGTATTCTTCAGAGAGGTTTTCAAATTACATGGAATAACCCCGTAGTGTTGTCAATGATAGGGATAGTAGATTCTTGAGTCATTTCTGGAAGGAGGTGTTTCGATTATGTAGCACTGAGCTCACACCCAGTACTAGTTATCACCCGCAAACTGATGGACAAACGGAGATAGTAAACAAGTGGGTGGAAGGCTACTTTAGAAACTACGTGGCTGATCAGCAGAAGGCATGGGTAAGATGGATTTATTTGTGTGAATATTGTTACAATACCACTTTTCACATGTCAATATAGATGACACCTTTCCGAGCATTATATGGGTATGATGCACCGAGTTTTATTGATTTGCTGATGGGGGATGTCTGGGTTCCATGTGCCGGGGATTTGATTCAAGAAAGTAAAGATATTATTAGCACTCTTCGGGATAACATTGCTCGGGCACAGAATCAATATAAGCAATATGTAGATCAGAAGAGAACTGAGAGAAGCTTTGAGGTTGGTGACATGGTTTACCTTATGCTTCAGCCTTTTCGACAATCTACTCTTAAAAGAAGTGGGTCAGAAAAGCTTAAGCCTAGATATTATGGGCCTTTCAGGATCACCCGACGAATAGGGGAATTGGCTTATGAGCTTGAGCTTCCAGCAGATAGCAAAGTGTATAATGTGTTCCATGTGTCGCGCCTCAAAAAGGCACTGGGACAGAATGTGGTACCTTCTACAGTATTACCTCCTCTAGATGATGAAGGGAAATTGATCTTAGTGCCAGAATTTACTTTGGAAGGCAGGGAAAAACAGCTCCGCAGAAGGGTAATCAGAGAATATTTGGTTAAATGGAGAGATCTACCAGTTGAAGATGCCACTTGGGAAAATGAAACAATTTTGTAGCATCCAGCTTTGAGATTGCTTGAGGACAAGCAATTTCAGGAAGGGAAGACTGTCATGTCCCCTTTCTAGCGACATAACTTTTACCGGGGATTTGCCTATCATTGACTCTCGTAGGCAAATGATTTTGGAGAGAGAGTCATTCTGTTGACAGATGATTACATCCTTGCTCTCAGAAAGTTATTATCCAGTAAGTGGGGCCTACTTGTTTTAATGTCAAACTGAGAGGGCACTTTAACTTTATAAAGTTATTTATTTAATTTTATAAAGTTAATTAATAATAAAATACATTATAATAAGTTATTATAATAAGATGTTCTGGAAGCTTCCAGCGACTTCTCAAAAAAGTAAATAAATAGAGTGCAGGGGGCACCCATTGGAGACAAGCAGGTTTGTGGATTCTACTTCTTCTTCAGTTGGAGCAATTTGTAGTCATTTGGTCTGCAAATTCTCAATTTATCTTTGGGAACGAAAACTCCCATTGATAAGCAATTTTGAGGGTGTGGAATATCACCTGAATTATTGCACAACAAGAGGTGACATTTCAGTCATTTCATCGGAGCAAAATCTGTGGCCTGAGGTCAAGTGGGAGTTTCTTGCACTACTGATTGATTAATCCATTTCTATCCATCACCTAATTGCAGGATTAGAGGAAATTAAAGGGAAGCCAGGGAAATGAATTTACTGGTATCGGACAAGACTGCGATTCAGATCAACAGGTCAAAGGGCTAAAAATTTTGTGGTAATTAATAGCCGAGAATCACCTCCAAGTAAGCAGGATTTAATTCACCCGAGCCAGGCGTCCTTCTTCATGGCATTTTCGTCATTAGAGGGCCAGTGAATATCGCAAGGTTGAAGAAATCGCAAGTGATGGAATTGTTTCTTGGCGGAGGATTAAAGGAGAGATTTGGGCTTGTCACGCGATTTAGGTTTGTGCGATTAAATTGTTTATACCGGCAATCACCGTTCGGATCATTAACGAAGGATATCCAAGGGCATTCTTGCGTAAGTCATTCCAGACCACTAGTGTAACCGGATTGCAAACTATATATCAACAGAGTTTCGGCCGCCCACTCTAGACATTTGCGATATGAACTGTGACGGTTATTACACAGCGGGAATTGGGTGTTATTTGAATCCGACGTCTGCATTCAAACTCCAGCATCAGTTTGGCGATTCTTGGTGATCCAGTTATCATCCAATCCCTGTGGTTTTTTTTCAAAGGCAAAGGATCCTGAGGGTCGCAAGTATTTCCTTTCAGCTTATTCGGCAGTTAATCAAGGACATCGCCATCAAAAGATTTTGGATGCATTGGTGGAACAAGCGCAGCAGATGACTCTCAGCTCTAGGGCTTTCTGATTCTGGGTGATCCAGGTTCCAATATTTTTTGTACATTGATAATTGAAGAAATTATTTTGATCACACTGCTTGAATATTGCAATAATTGTTATTTCCGTTAGAGTTTATACAAGTCAAATTGTTGATAACAGTCAGTTTCTTTCCCAAATTATTGTTGGTATTTTACTGCACAAGTTTCATCCGTTACTTGGTGAATTGTTTCAAGCATCATTTCTGATTACATGCTAAGTGTTTAACGAATTGTCAAGAGTCGGTTTGATAACCCTTAGAGTGGGGAACATCACATATCTCTTGACTGACAAATCTGATTGAGCTCTAGGTTAGATCAAATCGAAGGGGAAACCGAAAGCCATGACTTGAGGAAAACCAAAGGGCTAAAAACCAACAAACACAAATTCAAAAGCAAAGAAAATGACAATGAAGGCCTCAAAAATCAAGCATAG
Source organism: Cupressus sempervirens (assembly GCA_028749045.1). Lineage (NCBI taxonomy): Eukaryota > Viridiplantae > Streptophyta > Pinopsida > Cupressales > Cupressaceae > Cupressus > Cupressus sempervirens. The sequence goes on from CM053783.1 coordinate 749,020,638, forward strand.
GCTTGATAGAAAGAAAAATGAAAAGGACTTGACGAAAGCCTTCAGTAAAATGATTTGATATATGAATTGGAGTTGATTGACCTATCAACATTAAGCAATTGAATGTCAAATTCAACTTAGAGAGATGTGAACCTAGTTTGAAAAAGTTTCATACTGTTACCTAAATTTTGTGGTGACAAATGTAGGACAATAGAGTTTTGGGCCCAATGTCATTTAAAAGAAAGGCCACATGCTTTTGCAACAAGATTCTAGGTTCAACTTCCCATTTCAAGGTTCAAAGATCATTGCTCTAAGATTGGATTGCAACTTCCAAGGCTTGAGATGGGATGATGTTTTCTACACTTGCCTTGAGACAAGACACAAATTTCATAGGTAGCAAAATGAGGCTCATCTCAAGATGAGACACAAAATTAGAGGCAAGAAAAAAGGCTTATCTCTAAGATGAGATGAATTAACATAGCTAGAAAATCAAGTCCCAGCTCAAGATGAAACAATATGTACATGGGTAGCTAAATATGTCTCAGCTCAAGATGAATCAACATTTACATGGGTAGTGAAATAGGTCTTAGCTCAAGATGAGGCAACATTTATATGGGTAGTGAAATACGTCTCAGCCCAAGATGCCTTTTATACTTAGCTATACTTAGCTCTTTTTTTAGCATCACTCCCAATTTTATTCCATCTCCTAGACTTAGCCAAATCCCTGTTTCAATCTACATGTAACAGCCCAATTAGAAAACAAAAGCAGTGGTCTTCATTTGCAATGGGGCGGTGTTCTGAGACCTCACAACACCTAGATGGCTTAACGTGCTGCATGCTTAAGCTCTTACCCATTCTTGATGGTTAAAAATAACTATATATCTTTGACTATTTGATTTTTAAATTTTATTTTTGATATTGTCACCAATAGTGGCACTCTATATTGTAAATTTGTCTGATTGCAAAAAAACAAGGAATACAATACAGTCAAAAAACTCTTAACACAATCTTTTCCAGAAACTACAAATTACTCATATTTTGATTGTTTTTCTCTTTAGTTTGATCACATTAACTAAAAAAACTCAAAATATTGTGCATGTCTTTTTAAACTATGTTTATAATCCAGCAAAAGTAAATAATAGACTTGAATTAGTATGCACATTTTTGCAGGGTACGAAAATTTTGTCTTAACTACTGCAAATTGTACTAATGTTTCCTTGGTAATTATGTTCAAGTTGTATAATACAATTTTGATTAAAATAGTGAGTGTTGAATGCATTTGATGAATTTTTAGTTATACTCTTTAGATATAACATTCACACGTTAACATTTAAATAATGAATTTTAATTTTATTATCATAATTAAGGATATTATTGAGAATCCTTAGCTAAAGAGATCAGAATGCAACACTTCAACTTTTCTCTTTTGGGGTACAATCTCTTAGCATTAATCTATATTGTCCCAAGGACTATTTGGCCAACAATACTTGTTTAAGTTCAAATCTAGATTCCATGTCTCCATGTGGTGGTGATTGTTTACCCTACAGGGTAAAAGGATACTTATCACATGTAGTATAGTAAGATATAACACAGAACAAATACTTTATTCATATATGTGATATGCACTCCAATGCTTACAATATGATTATTGATGATACTGATGATGTTCCAAAGTCCCTGCTAGATGGTGTACATATACTTTCCCAAAGAGATGACTCAACTGTCACGCGCCCTTTCGAATACAATTCTACCTGTCGGCTACAAAATAGAATTTACTGACAACATCATCCCCCCAAAAGGTAAAGTCGTCTCTGGACGACAATTACGAATTACTGAGATAGATTAACAAAATGGAATACATTAATTGTGACTAACTATAATAGGATAGATTTTTTCCATCACATCACATTCACATTCCTCGCGTGCCTGCACCAAACTGGTCTCCAAAACATGTTGTATTTATAGCCTCTGCTAACGCAATACTGTCTCCTTAACCAATTTGACCTTGATAGCCATACGTGCCACATTCTTTGCTTCCAACTCCTGGGTATACTGAGCCAAGTGTCAATCTACTACCTCCAATTGCATCCTCCCGAGCTCTCTGTGCATCCACCAAGATAGCCTCATGTCCAACCAACACCTACTCCGATTGCCTCAAAGCGTAGCACCCCTCTCGAAAGGCTTGCTCTAGTGCTTTCTCCACCTCTGGCAAACAAGCACTCCAGGTCTCATCAACTGGTCACACTTCCCACGATTGATAACTGAATTGACTGGGGGTCTAGGGGGCAATGCCCCCACGGGGTTCTAGGGTAGAGTCCCAAGCACGCTCCCTGTCGCGATACAGGGCAGGGTCGAGGGGCAGCGCCCCCGCCACCAAGACCAAATTAGCACCCTCAAACCCATACAAAAGTCCATGGAACACACCATTTTTGTGATTTTCTTCCGATCCCATACTCTTTGTGCCAACTGCTTATGTTTTCTTCACTACCTATTTATGTCTTTCCCTTCAGTACCATACGTTATTCATTGTGAGCTGTTTTGATTTGTCATCTTTTTTTTATTGTAAAGACAAAAACTCCTTATGTTTTCCTTGCCCCCTTCTCTGTATTAGCCGTATGGTAGTTCTTCCTTCCAAAACAATATCTGTATGGTACTATTGTCCTTACACTTGCTCACTGTACTGTGTGCTTCTTGCCATTGTGTCTATTTGGTCTCCAGTCTGTATGGTACATTTTCAATACTCTTGGCGTAAAAGTCTTCACCCATAGGTCCGTACCTTATATTTGTCTTGAACTACTACGACTGTATGGTGATGCTTCCTAGGTTGTACGGTGATGCTTCCTTAGTTCTCCCAGACCGTATGGTGGTCTCTCTTTGTCTCCCTAGTCATGCAAGGGCCATATAGTCACTTCTTTCAACTTCTGGTCGTATGGTCCAATTTTGCTCTTCTGGGCTTCTTTGTGACCTTCCAGGTCGTACATTGTTGGCACTTCTCATTTCATGTATGGTGATAATGTACAGTGCTTTGATTGTTTACTCCTTGAGCCGTACGTTCGTACGAAATATCTTCTTGTGGCCTCTTGTATATCTTTCTTTTGTTTTTAATTGCTCCTTTGTACGCCGTATAGTACTTTCTCCCTCCTAGATAATGCTCTTGTATGTCCGTATGACCCTATGTTTATCCTCTGTGCCATACAGAAGGCCGTATGATGTCTTCTCCAATTGTTCACTGTTCTCCAAATATCGTAGTGGTATGCTAAAAAGACTGTATGGTTCATTTCTGTTGTTTTTAGTTTACTATTATTTTAACATTTTTTTTTTTATCGATAAATGGCCAAAGCCTTGGTATATATTTTATTAATGAAAAATAATTTTGCAGATTCTCCATTCAAGCGGGCACTAGTAGGAAAGAACGGGGAAGAAAACCTCCAGTCTTGCCTGGGATATAAGTCCAAATATGTACACAAAGCAAAGGGGCATACCCCAAATAATAAAATATCACATAATCCTTTGGTGGGTCCACTCGTAAAGTCAAATTTAAATTACATTTTATCCTTCAGTGGGACATACGATACAAATACCAATTGTCTAAACTAAGATTCTTGGGAGACTTCTTGCAGAGGATTGTTTTGATGTGGAAGAATGAGTACGATCTTGCATCAACTTTGCTCGGCCTTGTAATCAACAACAGAGAAACCAACAAAACAGCTAGATGGGAATGAATTGTTAGTTTGGCTAGCAATAGATATTGAAGGTAATCAAACCTGATGAAGGAATTAGATATGAGACCTCCACACTAGAGCCAATCTACTTTTTGAATGAAAAAATCAGATAAAGCCATTAATTAGTTCCACCTCCAGTTTTCAATTTGATGACAATTTATCAGTAATTCATCAATTCATTAAATAATTATCTTAATCAATCGAGATCAAAGCCTAAAGAAGAACCCATACACTTATTCATTAGCCTAAATCAGAACCGAGAACCATTGCTTCAAAAAAGAAAATCATTAATCACTAAGATGCATAATACAGATAGACTAATCAAAAGAACCGAAAAAGTAATAGGGTCGAATTCTAGCTTGAATACCTGGAGAACTAACCATATTATTGAGAGGAAATTCACTGTCAAATTAAAGGTGGTAGGTAAAAAAGAAATAAGTTTGCAATATAACAGGGTAGGGGGATGGAATGATGTTGAGTATTTAGGATCACATTGGCATATATACATAAATATAAGCATATATGTTTATATGAATATATATATATACAAATGAATATGTGTGTGTGTGTGTGACAACATGGTCCAAAATACATAGGTATCATCCATAAAAGATAGGAAAGAACTGAAGCTAGGTGAAATGGGATAGGCAGCCGTACTCAATTAACAAAATCAGATTCAGTAATGGAGATAACTAATAAAACTTAACAGAAGGCTCTATCCCACGAGCTATCAGATTGAGCAAGAAAAATTAATTCACTGAAATTATCCAGCAGTCACTAATATATGTATTGCAGTCTAAAATACGAGAAACCTTAATTAAAGCACCAAGTTCTTTATGCTACTTTTAATCATATAGTTTGATATGTGATAGAGAGAGAATATTTAAAAGTCTATTAGAAACTGTCCTAGTTATATAACCATAAAAAGTAGTCCATCTGTAACTAATAACAAGGATGGTATCTGATAGTGTTCTGAGCCAAATGAACTTAGCCAAAACAACCTGTCTTTTGTGAACATGATAGTACTGCAAACCATAGTTCAAAAACTAGTAAATGAAAAGGACCCAAAACACGAAAACTTGAAAGCAACTAAAACCAGGACCCTAAGAAACATACTACTCCTGCTTTTTGAACACCATGAGGACTTTAGCTATCTCATTGGGATTGACCAACTGAAAATTCAGGGGAAAAACAAAGGAATTTCTTTCCTTGCTGGTCTTTTCCAAATTAGGAAAGCAGAAGTCCAGAGTCTCCATATTATCCAAATCAATACCAGACTCAACATATGACTATAAGATATTAAGATAATTTAGAAGCCAGTCTATATCAGGGTCATCCAGAATCCCTCTCCATCTAAGCAGGAAGTTAATACTTGCTTCCATTTTTGACCATGCTCGGGAAAAGGAAACATTATCCCTAATTACCAATGCTAGGCATCTGGGGACAATTGCTAAATTGAGGCTACCAAGGGGGTGGGCCATATACATTTTTGGAAGAGGAACCCTAGATTTTTCATCAAGGCTCATAATGGCTTCTTGTAACCCAATACACCAGACAGGATGAAACAAATTAGAGCACAGCTTAAACATCTCCCACTTCCCTATCTTAGCCCTGGCCAGGCACCCTATGAAGGCTCCAATTATATCACTATTAGTTCTCCAAGTAAATTCGTAATAAAAAATACCTTCTCCCAAAGCTCGGCTGATAGCTAGACGGGTTATGTCATCTACCTGATTGAGGACCCTATTCCATCTCTCGGGTTTAATCTTGCCTTTGAAAGCCATGGTTCTAACCTCCACAGCGTGAAAGAGACATATATTTGAATCCATGGCCGATTGCTAAAATGACAACTTCGAATGACAGACTAAATAAAGAAGACTCAAATCGAAAGATCTAGAAAGAGAGTGAATATCTTCTAGAAAGTATCTTTTACATCATGCCACTCATCATTACACGAAATGGGTTCTTAATTTAACACATGAATTTAAAAGTTAGGTCGCTTACATTCCTCTTCGGATACATTCATATTAATTTAATCTAAGTTCATGATAAATATTTGTTTAGTTTTGTCTATTTTTATATGATACTTTCAATCTATATCTAGGGAGTGAATGTTAATACAATAAAAAGGTGGGCCTTTTATTTATGATGCCTAAACACTTGGAGGGATGGATAAGTTCTTAGTACTAAATTAAAATCAAAAGCTAGGATACTGGATAAATTCCTAATTAATTGTATCAAATATAGTTAAATTTTTATATGCTTGTTGACTTTGAACAGATTATCACCATCTGCACCTATATTTGCCAATTTATCAGCCTTAGAGTTTCCTTCTCTAAAAATGTGAGTCAACTGATATTCTTTAAGTTGATCTAAGATATTGAGGACTTCTTCTAATCTAGAATTTAGAACCCAATTGGGTGTTTTCCTCTTTCTCAGGGCATTAATAACAATCTGAGAATCACCCTCTATAATAACCTTAAATAGTCCTATATTTAAACATAATTGGATCCCTTCTTGGAGGGCTTCTAATTCTGCTAGATTGTTAGTAGTGGGATTTATTGATTTGGCCCTTTTGATAATCCACTTCCCTTCCTCATTGTTTATGATACATCCAATACTTGCTTGCCCCGGATTTCCTCAAGAAGCTCCATCAAAATTAAGTTTGGCCCAACCCATGGGTGGGGGGGTCCATTTACATTTATAATTGCGGAGGATTGATAAGGTTTACCCAATTGATTTTAATTAATCCATCACATATTGAAAAAGATCCTTCTTCGAATTGAGACTTCGTAATATAAGAATTAAGAGTTTCTGCTATACAAGCCTCAACTTTTTTTATAAGATTAGCTCCTTGCAATTCTTGGTTTTTGAAAATTCTTCTAGTTCTTTCTTTCCAAACTTCCCAAATGAGATTGGATGGGCTAATATTCCATAGTTTTCCATAAATTCCATATTTTTGATTTGTTGGCCATCCTAAAAGAAGTTCCCTTAAGGATTTAGGTAAGGGTGAAGTCCAGTTCATCATTTGTCTGAGCCAATCCCAGTAGAGTTGAGAATAGTTACAGTTATACAACAAGTGGTTAGCATCTTCACTTTCTTGCTTGCATAGAACGCATCTAGAGGGTCCCTGGATACCTCATTTTTGGAGTCTATCAGCGCTAAGAATCTTTTTATGAAAAGCCAACCAAAGAAAGAATCCTGCCTTAGGTAGGCAAGAGGCATCCCAATATAGATTGAGCGGGATGTTCACTTCTTCCCATTTTTGTGAGTTTATAATGAATCTATAACCCTCTTTAACACTATATCTGCCTTCTTTAGATGCTGCCCAAATGAGTTTATCTTTCCTTACTACTTGCTTTATTCTCCTTTTATGAATAATTTTCCTAAAGTCTTCTTTTACTGCTAGATCTAAATCCAACTTATCTACAGATTCCATTCCCACTTGGTTCCTTCACTTGTCGTTATCAGTGTCTTATAGTCACTCAATTTAGTTCCCCAAAGATTGATGAGTAGATCTTTGCTACTTTTTGGTAAGCCCAAAATTATCTATTGGAGGGTGACCATCCCAAGAATCCTCCCAGAATAGAGCTTCTTGCCCATTACCCACATCCGATGTGAGATATTTAGTAATTAGTGATCTTCTTTTTGCTATGAAATTCCAACTATCAGACCCTTTGGGAAGAGATTTCATTCTAAAGATGGAAAAAAGGTCATTTGCATTAAGGTATTTATTGTACATGATCTTGGCCCATTTTTTATCTTTTTCTTTAAAAAGGTGCCAAGTTAATTTAGCGCCTAATGCTTCATTTTGCCAGTTTAAATTCTTTATTCCTAACCCTCATAGCTCCTTAGGTTTGCATATCTTATCCCATTTGATGAGTGCTAGCTTTTTATCATCCTCACAATCTTCCATAGAAAATTTCTGAACTTAGCTTCTAACTTCTTATTAATAAGTTTGGGGAGAGGAAGACAAGATATAGGATATATTGGAAGGGCTGACAAAACTGCTCTGATTTTGGTTATCTTTCCTACTCTAGTTAACCATTTATCCTTCCATCCTCCTATTTTTGTATCTAATCTTTTTAGGATTTGACTCCATACTTTGTTATGTTTGTTTCCATTTTCTAATTCAATTCCTAAATATTTACATGGGAAGTTTCCTTTTTTGAAACCCATGATGTTACAAATCTGTTTTTCTATATTTGGATTGGTATTAACAAAAAAAATCTCAGATTTGGAGGCATTGATTCTTTGTCTTGATGCTTCCGAATATTGTTGTATGATTGTTTTAATGTTCAGAGCTTCTTTAATTGTGCTTTCACTTGGAAGAATAGTGTCACCTGCATACTGCTGATGGGTAATGTTGGGAATATTGTCAGTAACTGTAATGCCATTAATCTTTCCTTCTTTATTAACTTTAGAGAAAGCTCTCCCAAATGCTTCGGCCATAATAATCAATAGGAAAGGAGATAAGGGGTCTCCATGTCTTAAACCTCTTGATGTTTCAAAAAAACCTTCTGGGGTACCATTGATAAGAATAGAAACTTTGGTAGTTGAAATACACTGAAAAATGAGGTTGATCCATTGGTATGAGAATCCAAAGCTTCTAGGGTTTTGCATAAGAACCTCCAATCGATCATGTCATAAGCTTTCTAAATGTCTAGTTTCATAAACATGCTTAGAGTTTTGTTCTTGATTGCTGAATGAATAGTTTCTTGTATAATTAGAATACCATCTAAAATTGATCGACCTGGAACAAAACCTGTCTGTTCTTTAGAAATGAGTTTGGATAAAAAGAGTTTTAATCGATTTGTCAAAATTTTGGAATTTTTTTTGTATATGGTATTGCATAGAGCTATTGGCCTATAGCCTCCTGGGTTATCTGGGTTCTTTGTTTTAGGAATCAAAGTTAAAAAGGTGAAATTAATCTCGGATGATAATGAATCTCCATTTCTTGAGGCTTCGATTGCCTTCCACAGGTCTAGACCAATAATGTCCCAGCATTTCTGATAGAAGAAAGCCTGGAATCCGTCAGGCTCTGGGGATTTATCCGGGTTCATACTAAATAGAGCTGATTTAACTTCTTCCAGAGTGATGGATTTATTTAATCTTTTATTATCTTTTGATGTCATAATTTGGAGAATAGCTTCCAGCATTTTTGTTTGGGCTGCCAAATTGGAACTATCAAAGTTATTGAGGATATTATGAAAATGGCTTACAAAGGTTTCAGCTATTTTGTCATGATTATCTATGAATGAGCCCCAGGCATCTTTTACTTTAGTTATACTATTAATTGTTCTATTATAGAGTGTACTATTGTGAAAGTATATACTATTTCGATCTCCTTCTTCTAGTCATTTCTCTCTTGACTTTTGTCTCCATAAAGTTTCTTCTTTTGCCAAGATGCTTTCCTCTTTTGCTAGTAAGTCTTTTTCTAAGTAGAAGTTGTTATTGGTCATTCCATTTTTAATAATGTTAGTGTTTAATTTAAATAACTTGTCTTCAATATCTAATTTTTCTTTGAAGATATTTTTAAAATGTTTTTTATTTCATTTAAATTTTTTTTCTTTAATTGATTTCATTTTGGAAACAAAGATGAACATTTTGGATCCTTTAAAATTATCTTGTTTCCACCAATTTTTGATAAGATTCATAAAGTTTTGATCAAGAAACCACATTTTTTTGCATTTGAATGGGTTTCTATATGGTTTATTAGGTTCATATAGGACAATTTGGATTGGATATGGTTTGATCCTGCTATAAGAAAAATAGAAGAATGTATATTGAAATTGAAGTCACTAAGCTCCCCTTTAATAAGGAATCTATCTAGTTTTTAAGCTATGTAGCTAAAATATTTTCTTTTATTATTCTAGGTAAATTTTCCATTATTAGTCGGAATGTCAACTAAATAGTTACTATTTACCCAGTTTTTGAAATCCATAGACGCTTGGGAAGTTTTCTGTAGTCCTCCAAATTTCTCATCTAAATTCAAAATAGTATTAAAATCTCTTCCTAGAAGGATGATTTCATTGCTATATTCATTTGCTATATTCATTGATAAATAAATTGATTTCATCCCATATGACTTTTTTGTCTGAATTTTGAATTGGTCCATATATATTTATTAAAATAAATTGTAAATCAGATTTAATACTTTTAATTTTGCTGCTAATCCATGAGTGTCTTGATTTAATGATGTTGAGGATGACTTTCCTAGGATTCCAGATTATTCCTAAACCTCTTGAGGCTCCTCTGGATTCTTGTAGGTAAGAATTCCATCTGCTCAGTTTCTTTTCTAGCCTGATGCCTTCATCCTTATTTAATTTGATTTCTTGTAACATAATTATATCAGAGTCAAAGGCTTTTAAGTTTTGACATAAAAGCTTTTTCTGGCTAGGGGCGTTTAAGCCGCTAGCATTCTAGGATGTGATCTTCATGCTGCCTTGGGAAGGACCTTCCCCTTCCCTGCATTGAAAATTTGACGGATCTTTTGCTGCTCTTTTGCCTGCCTGTTTGCTTCTTTCGGTTCTTTCAAGGATTTCCTTCCTCTTTTGACTTTTAACTTACCATATTTTGGAGCTTTGATTCCTTCTTGATTCATTAGAATACCCAATTATTCTATATTTTCTTTAGCATTTACAAGAGTATTATAATGTTTTCCTTCCATATCACTTCCTTCCTCATATTCTAGTTCTTGCAGAATTTGTTCTGATATGATATTCAGAGTTTTTGCTTTTCCTGAATTTTGTGCTGTCTTATCTTCCTCCTCATTATCTAGACAATATCTCCTTTTTTATCTTCCTCTTCTATACTTAACATGTCTTTTTTCAGATCTTCATAAGTATAGTCATTCTCACCCAGCTTAAGCACTCTCTTTAATAGGCTTTCTTTTTGAGCTGTAATGCTTTTGTCTAGATTCTCAAAACTGAACACATGAATTAGTTCCTTGGTGAGCTGTTCCAGATTCTCATCTTCATCCACTGCATTAATTTCTTTATCTGAATCCTCAATGCTGCTCGTGTTGTTCAAAAAATTATATAAATCCTGAGTAATGTTTCCAATTTCCTTGCTTTGGCTGCTTGTCTTAGCCTTACTTTCACTATTGCTTTTATAGAGGATTGGGGTTTGCCAGAACTTTGTGAGTTTCTTTTCTACTCTATCTTTTGGGGTTCTATCTATTGAGGCACTTTCCTAATATTGCTTAACCTCTGGTGTTTCTATAATTTGAGATGATTTTACATTTCCATCTATAAGATCCATATTTGAATCTCTTATTTTCTTGTCTGAACCTTATTTTTCCATGTTGGATTCTGAAATTTTCTTATTTTCCTGTTCTTTTCTTTACTTCTCTTCCTTTTTTTATTGCTGTTTCTAGATTTCTTTTCTTGATTTTCTAATTTCCCATTGGTCAATGTTTGCTGATCTTTCTGATCGAGTTCTTTTATTTTTCCAGGGAATTCCTTTGGGGTTGATTCTGAATTTTCAATGTTTGTGTTGAGAGATTGAGCGGACTTGTCTGCTTTCTTTAGACTTTCTTCTTTATCTACTTTACCTTTTCTAAGTCTAGAGTTGACCTCAAGAAGTTTAGTTCGTGCTTTTGTTGTTCTTTCCGATTTCTAATTCTAATCATAGGGAAGACATCCTCAAGATCTGATGTTAACTGTATCTTTTTAAATATTGTTTTGCTTTCATCATTTAATCTAATAATCTCAAATATTTCAGTCTCTTTTCTGAAACATTTAATATTATATATTGGTGAGTTGGTAATAATTTTAATAGGTTTAAAATTAAAAGAATTTACTTCACGGTTCAGCAATAATCTAACACTGTTACAAAATTCATAAGAAACATCTATCCTTATCAAATCTCCCATTGAAAATCCTATTTTCCTAATTATTTCTATATGCATTAACTCTGAAGTTAAAGACTGTAGAGTAATCCAGGTTGGAATAATAAAATTTAGATTTTCCTCCTTACAATCTGGATACCATTCAAAAAATTTAACGGCATATCCTTTAAAGTAGCAATCAGATTGATATAAGAAATCTTCCTTAACAAATTCATTTAGGTAGTGGATATAAGCTAGTTTGTCGGAGAAATGAGAAATACTTACCTGGTGTTCACAAAAATCCTCCAACCAATCTATCAGATTGTTGAATTCTGCTATAGGTCCATTCCAATAGGCGAAGATTCCTACTTTTTGACATTCTTGCCAGTGCTCTTTGTTGTTATGATTACTGATAATAATAATGTTTTCTTCAGATTTAGAATGCTTTTGAGAAGGATCCTTATTCGGTTGTTTTATGGAGGCGATAGGCTTTGGTACTTCTTTCCTTCGATGGGGCGGAAGATAAATAGGGGAATGATGAATACATGCTTGGATATTGGAAGGATTTATGGCATTTGGGGCTAGGTTAAAAGAGGATTTCGGCTTTTGAAAAAACCCTAAATTTGCGTATTTGGTATGATTGTAAAAGCTAATTTGATGGTCTGAATTTTTTGTGGAAAAAATGATCGGTCGCGAGCCAAACATCCCTATTTTTGCTTCCGAAGATGCTTGTGGTGCGTTGTTACCTTCATGTCTGGGACCGATCCCAAAATTGTTTGGTGCTGCCTTTCCGTTGGGGAGAAAGCCATTATTTTTTCACAGATGGATTGACTGGTTTGTCTAAAGCCAAAAATGAGTTTGCGATCGCAATGGAAGAGGGTGCATGCAGCTTTTTAGACGAAAATTGCCTGTTTCTCCCTTGCTTTAGTCCATAATTCTTAGGGTTTTTTCCATATCTCAGGGGAGCCAGTGTATTGGTGTTATAATGATAATTGAAATTCACACTTTTTGACTTGCATGCAGTTCGTTTCACTGGCAACCACTGATTTTTTTTGCTGGTAGTCATTTTTGCTTTTTTATTTTAGGATACTTTGTCTTTACTATTATTTTATCGTTTCTCATGTACTTTTCTTCTATATTAGTTCTGGGTCTGAACTAAGAAAATATGCTTAACTTTATTATTTACGTTTACCTATCTTACATATATACATTCTTTATTATTATTTTTATCCTTCTCTTTTTGAAATCCGCCAAGGCACATTTCTTTCATGGTAGATTTTCAACTTCAACCCGTTCACTGCATCGGTTACTTCCTTCGTGTTGAGCGTCCATAATCTGATTGCCTCATTATCGCCAACTTCGCAGATCTTGTATGGTCCAACCCATTTAACTTTAAATTTGCTTGGTCTGATCTCGTTACGCCCATTATACTTTAAACTAACTGCTCCGGTTGAAATTTATTCAATTTTAAGTCTTTGGCATGCCGTACTTTTTGCCTATTCTGTGTAACCTACGTGGCCCATTGTGCTTGCAATCGTCGCTCGTCAAGTTTATTTAAGTTATACAATCTTTCCCTTAGGCTTTCCATATCCCCAAGTTTGTTCTTGACTGCGATCCTTAAACTTGGTACCATGAACTCCATTGGTACCACTACCTCTTGCCTATACATCAACTGAAACAGGGTGTGTCAGGTGGTTACCTTGTATGAAGTACAGTAGGCCCATAATGCTGATGGTTGCTTTTCTTTCCAATCTTCTCCCTCAATTGCACAAGACTTATAAATCACTCCGACTAAGATTTTATTAGTAGTTTTTGCTTGATCGTTGGCTGTCGGGTACTACGGGCTCGATAGAGAATGGTAAATTGTGAACTCTGTACTGAGTAGTCGGATGACATGATTGACAAAGTATTTCCTATGATCGTTTGTCAATTGCAGCAGAATCCTATACCTTGTGATGATTTGCTCATAAATAAATTTAGTTCTGCTCACTGCAGAGTTGTCCAGTAGTGTGCGTGCCTCGACCCACTTGGTCAAGAATTTTGTCGCCACCGCGATGTACCTGTACCTTCTAATTTCACTTACCTTAAGAGGTCCAACAAAGTCTAATCCCCATCTTTCAAAAAGCTCCTGCGCGTGCGAAGGATTCAGAGGCATGAAGTCCCTTTTCAGTGGTTTTCCAGCGCTCCGACAATGTGTCGCATGCAACAACCCACTCCTTGGTGTCGTTGTGCACAGTTGGCCACGATAACCCTACTAGAAGTATCTTCCGCATAGTTGTGTCTAGCCCCACGTGTCCTCTACTGGTCCCTCATGCGCTTCCTTCAACACCTTCGGAATTTCCTCCTCCAGAACGCATAGCCTTAGAATCTGATCGAGTCCCATTTTGTACAGTAACCCATCGATCAATTGAAATGTTTGACTCCTTAGTACCAGTTTCCTTCTCTTGTTCAGTGGCATCTCCCTAGGAAATTGGCCTGTCGAAAGGTATTCCCCGATACGCGTATACCAGGATGGTAGTATGGTAATTTGAAATAGCTGTGCGCCAGGAAAATTATTGTTGACCTCCTTCGGTGGCTCTCTTGATTTTATCCTCAACAAGTGACTTGCACTTACATGACTCTTTTTTGGCCGCACCACAATCTTGAATGTAAACTCCTGCAATAATAATAACCATCGACTTATCCTTCCCTGGATGATCGGCTTATTTACGATATATAGTAGTGCTTGATGATCTACATAGAATACAAATGGTGTTGCCAATAAATAATGTTTGAATTTTTGTACTGCGTACACCATTCCCAGTGCCTCTCACTCCGTCGTACTATTAATTTTCTCTGCTTTACATAATAGTCTACTTGCAAAATATACCAGATGGTCCAATCCGTGGTCACCTGTCTGTGCCAGTGTTGCTCCAATTGCGTAGTTCGATACATCAACATGAACATGAAAATCCTTATCCTAATTTGGATAAGCCAGGATCGGTGTTGTGGCCAACCTCATTTTTAGTCCATCGAAAGCTTCATTCTGCTCCGCTTCCCATTTATAAGGTTTGCCTTTGTAGGTTAGCTTGTCTAGCGGGTAGGATATTTTCACAAAGTTCTTGATAAACCTCCGGTAGTATCCAATATGTTCGTGGAATGATTTTACTTTTGATACATCCATCAATGGTGGCATATCCAAAATTACACAAACTTTGTCAAGATCCGTCTTCAACCCTGCTTTGTAGACTATGTGTCTTAATAGCTTCCCCTGTGGTACCATGAACCTACACTTCTTCGGATTTAGCGCCAGTCTTGCCCGTCTGCATCTCTCCATGCATTCTCGGAGTGCTATTATATGTTTATCCTCTGCGCTAAAAATTGATCAATCATCTAGGAATGCCTTAAAGTTTCCAACAAACATTTTATCAAATATGTGTAGGATAATTCTCTGGAACATTGCTAGAGCATTACACAGTCCTAATGACATGTTATAGACGTATACTTCATCTTCCACAATGAATGTTGTTTTCAACCTATCTTCTTCGACAATGGATATTTGGTTGTATCCAGAGAACCCATCCATGAATGAATAAATTTAATGCCCCGCAACTTCTTTCAGAATGGTATTGGTGAATGGAATTGAAAATGGATCTTTAATCATTACTGCATTTAGGCATCGAAAGTCTACGCATATTCTTATCTTCGTGGTGTCCTTTTTCAAAGATATCACAATCGGTGATACCCACTCACTCATCTGCACTCTATAAATAATTCGTGCTTCCAGCATCTAACCGATCTCATTAGTCACTCGTGCGGCATAATTTTTGTTCATTCGGTATGGCCGCTTTCGTACGGGTATTGCACCTTCTATCAATAGTATCCAATGGACACATAACTTTGATGGTACTCCTTTCAAATCTTTATATGTCCATGTGTAGACGTCCTTGTACTCCATAAATATTTTGAACGTTGTTGCCTTCAGGACTGGATTCCAATCATCTCCCACAAAGATATTTTCCGGATTGGCTTCATCTCCTAAGTTTATTATTTTTTATAGTAGGCTCTTCATACTTTATAGGTTTGCCATCACTAAATGTATGTGTCGACGTTTCATCTAAATGTGCTTCTCCCTCCTTCACTTCGCTATACTCCTTCAGGAACTCATTCCCTTCTTTTCCCTCAAACTCCCAACATGTTACAACTTGGAAAGAGCTCGTAATCCTCCATCTACTAATGGAGTAAGTCGTTCACCAAGTCTAGGTTGTCATCATTCGACCCTCCTAATCTCAATAATTCTTCTTCGTCAGGTTCCATTCTCTTCTTTCCCTCATCGTCACCTTCGCCTTCACTTTCGAAATTTGACGACCCTGCTTCCTCACCTACCATCTGTGCGCAAGTCAATTACAAATCTTCTGCCTTTGCGTTCCATGGAAAGGGTATTTTGTTTCCAATCATGTTTCACTTTTTCTTGCACCAACCAACCCCGCCCAAGGATAGCGTCATACCCTCTTCTTTTTAGCGGAATGACCATGAAATCTAATAGAAATGTTTGCGTTCCGATAGTTACTGGCTACGCCATCAGGGTTCCCAACAGCTTGATTCCGTGTTGATCTACAGTGAGTAACTGAAATGTAGGTGACTACGATGTAGGTTGTCTCAACTTTTTCCATATATCCTCTGGTAACACGTTTATGCCTGACCCTCCATTCAGATTGTGTTTCTAAGTACGGTTCCCAGGATACCCATCTCTACTATTGCCGGATGTCTTCTCGTCGTGAGTGCCAATAGCTTTGGGTTTGCCGTAGTTGTTCCACTGCTTTCCTTTCCTATTTCCTCTATTGCTTTTGGGAGTGGTGTCATGTTCAGTATCACGATTTGTGCTTCTTCTTTTTGCTTGTCTTTTGCCCACTCTCCAAATCCATCGCTCGATTATACGCATTTGTGTACGATGATGGAGGTACAATCTTCATTTTCCTTTTTAGTGCCGGTCGTAGCCCTTCAACAAACCATCATTTCTTTAATCTGTTAGCTGGTGTGCTCTCCATCTTCCCCACCAACTCTTTTAGCCTTCTTGCATATACACAGATAAATTCATTCTTTTCTTGCTTTGTATTGTATATTTTTGCTATAATTTCATTATCATCCTTTAGTAGTTGGAATTTCGCTATGAATTCTTTCTTAATGTTCGACCATGTAGTTAGCTTTTGAGGATCGGCATCCGCAAACCAATCAATCCCTGCACTTTGCAGGGTTGCCAGAAACTGTCGGACCCAGTCATCCTAGTCTGTTACACCATTCATCGTTCATATTGTTTCACATGTTTTGTAGTGTCTGATCAGATTTGTCATCCCGTCACTATTGAACTTCAACAATTTTTCCTTTGGTCCTGCCATTACTGCTTTCTTCTGAAATGGTGGTGCTTGTTGCGCACCTGTGTTGTTCTAAGTACTCGCGTTGTTCTGAGCACCCGCGTTGTTCTGCACAACCGCGCTGCTTCGGACAACCGGCCTACTTCCAACAACCACGTTACTTGGTGAGAAAAGATCTTCCTCAAGCAAAGTTCGATGCTCTGCCTGTATTCGTTCCAGGTGCATCGGGAACAAAGAGTTCACTCCACGCTCATGCTCCTTTGGCACTTCGAGCCGTGCAAGTTACTTCCCTTCCGTTCGGATTCTCTACCCTTAGCGTATACAAGTTAAGGAACTCCTCCCTTGTTTCTTCCACCAAATTCAATCGCTATTGAGTCTCTTCTAGCAATTCCTCGGCACTCCTCGGTTTGCTAGGTGAATGCACTCCCTCTGTCTGTGCTTTTTCACCCCCTCGGTGTCCATTGGTAATCTACTAAGGCTTCTATCTGCGCTCCGCCTCTTGTGCTAAAATTAAAACTTCCTGTGTTGTGCGTATTTTGCCCTTATCTTTTGTCTTATTCTTATCCTTGTTAAGCAGTTTCGGCATTAATCTTCATAACACTTCATTCCAAGTTTGACTGGCAACAACGCCAAATGTTTACTGTACAAGGTAAAAGGATACTTATCGCATGTAGTACAGTAAGATATAACACAAAACAAATACTTTATTCATATACGCACTCCAATGCTTACAGTATGATTATGATGATTCTGATGATGTTCCAAAGTCTCTTCTAAATGGTGTACATATACTTTCTCGAAGGGGTGACTCAACCGTCACGTGCCCTTTTGGATACAATTCTACCCATCGGCTACAATATAGGATTTACCTACAATAGTTATGGGTCACTACAAATTCAGATTGTTATACTTACAATTCACTATAATCTCTTGTCAATGTGCATGTAAGCTGATAAATTTTCATTGTGCTTATGGTTTAAAGTTTGAACTATTTTTATTTGCTACTGTATAGTCTCTTGGATGGCACAAGTAAATGTTTTATTGTTTGAGAACATTCTAAAATGTTTCTTTCTGTACACCACCATTTCTTCTCAATTGCCTTTCATCCTCTGTTATCCTTATCCTTCTGATTTAATAATCAAATACTGGTTGAGTACATAAACAATTTTTAGCCCTTTGTTTTTAACAGCAATGCCTTATTCATTTTAATGCAGCTCTGGATTTTTTGATAAATAATGGGACTAAGACATGACTCAGTTCTTCTGTACTTTATTTGACCTCTTAAAAATTGATATATATTGCAGATCCAGAGATTGCTCTGAAGTATGAGGATAAGCTATGGCTGAAACTTCGGTCTTTGTATGTTACAGCAAAAAAGCTTGCAGAATGTGAAGCAATGTAAGCCCTCTAAGGCATTAGTTTTGAAAAGACAGTAAAGTAGCCATGTTTATGTTTGTATGAGCTGTGGCATTCCTTTTCTATGCATTGTTAAGTTCAAATTCAAACTTTTTGACTCTTTTTTAACAGTCATTCACTTTTGTCCTAAATTTTCTATCACTTTGTAATTTAACAATACATTTGGCAATTGTGATGCAGGACATCAATCAATCTCATTAGCCAGCTAGATACTATTGAATCTGGACAGACTGTCTCTCAACAGAAAAAACAAGGTTTACAATTACCCTTGCTTCTGGAATGGACTGTCAAAAGCTATATTTTCTGAATAGGAAATTGCCATCACAAGAAAGACTGAAATTTAGATTTTCTTTATTTTAATACTTAGTAAACCAACAGTGGGCACTGAAAAGGTTCCTGTCCTTGTTTCAGAGACTCCTTTGAGAAATTTAGAGGAAGTTTAAATATCTTTTTTATAAAACCACTGAAAAGATGATTTGCAATAGAGTTCTTAGCTGGTAAAACAAATTGCTTTTGACTGTGTTATAGAGCAGTAGAAGAAAATTGCATCATTTAGAGTGGGGAGTAGATATCCATGATCAGTTGAGTCGTAAGTTGTAACAGTAAATGGGAGATTTCCGTGCTTGGAGCATCTTCAGGAGAGTTAATAATCATGAGACCAACCAAAGAGGTTTAATGTAGGAGGGAAACCTAAAGTGAATAAAATGAGTAATCTGAAACTCTAGGTTAGAATGATAAGAGTAGTCGAGACTTGAGAGCATGGGAGAAATCAACAGCTATCTATATTTGTCTCTAAATATTTTTGATATTTCACATTTGGATTTACTTATTCCATGCTTTATATCTCAATTTTGTAGCATTCAATGCTTTATATCTCAATTATAACCAAAAGTGAAGAATTTCTTCGTACAATCTTCTAAGTGTAATCTTTTCTTTGTAGATAGAAATAATTTGTAGACTTCGTAAGGGGTGTATACAGACACTACTCATTCAGCTTCCTAAGCATAGGAATAATGCACACATGTAGAATGATACATAGTAAAATGCTTTATTTATTTGGCAATGTAATGAAAATACAATGAATGGAAGAACATCTTCAAACGAGTCGACATTACTTCATGGTAGATTTAGCTGTTTCTCTATTATATTTCTATTTATAATTTTATACTCTTCGTAAATGGTTCAAATCAATAATAGTTTTGTTAGACAACTCGTCTAATGTAATGTCTCCTTTTTAGGCCACAAGAGATGAGCAGAGGGTTGACCTATTATGTGAGTTCTTTTAGGTCAATGGCATGGTTAGGGGACTCACTATGAGGGTTATGGAGCTTCGTAGGGGCTCTGGGAGTTGTTTTGGACCTTTAGACGACAGTTCCTATATTTTAGGGCGGTTTCCTATTTTTTAGGGAGAATTGGCAAGAGCGGATAATCGCCCAAAGGACCATAGAGAAGAGTAGGATTCTAGTGAGCAATTACAAGTGTTTGGAGAGAGGTTCCTATTTTTAAAGGTATCCCTACTTTTAAGGAGGAACAACGAATTGGCCTTTAGGAGTCAGGCGACGTCAGTGAATTCCTAAGGGGGTTGAGGGAATTAAGTAGAAAATTTAACTAAAGTAATGCAGTCGACCCTAAAAAAAAATTAGTGTTTGAGGCCAATAAAGTAACACTTTGGAAGCTATTTTGGGCATCATGAAATCATTTTTACAATCAACTTTGTGAGAATTGAGCTCTGCAATTCATTTCACTAGCATAGTATGTAATGTTCCCATCATAAAATAAATATTTAATCAAACCTTTGTTAATGGGCCGATTGATTTAATATATCTTGGACCCACTTTTATTGTTTCCGTAGGTAGGTGAAGCCGTCGGCTATCTTTGTAAACCCTCAAAAAGTTTCCTTGACGAGTATTTAAGCATGACATGTAGGTAGTAGTTGGCATGCGATTTGGATTATTTCTTTGTATTGCGAATTCCTGTTGGAGTTTTGGATTGCTTGCCATTTCGGAAGTAAAAGACCTTCCCTACTTGGCTTTCCTGATTTTGGTGGGAATTAACACTCACCCTATTCCGTCTTTGTATTTCTTGCTCGGGTTTGGCAAATCAGAGCATCATTATTGTTTACAAGTCACATTATTTCTAGAATATATTTGCGTATGGACCACATTTATATCTAATATTGTTTATGTAGTGGCAAGTGTGCATTCGGTTTATCTTTGGCATATCGTTTCAACCTCAAATCCCTCACCGTACAGACACTCCACAACCACCGTACAGACACTCCATAACCATCGTACAACCGAATCCATACCGTAGGGGCATCCACTCTTACCATACGGCCTTCAAGGCATTTGCCGTGCAACCACTATACAAGCACCGTACAACCCTTCCCCACTATCGTATGATTTTCAAGACATTTGCCGTACGGCTTCCATACAAGCACCGTACGACCATCCTGCACTACCATACGACTAGGCCTTCATCCATCGACTTGTCTGTACATCCTTTAGTGCCCACCATACGGCCTATTCCAGCTACACTGTACAACTTCTGGAACCTAATTGGGGTTGGATTCTGGTGTTCACCAGATTCACACATGGACAACCCAATCTCGGAGGTGAATCAGACTTTGGAACATTACATAGCAACTTTGAGGAATGAAAACTCCTTGAAGGTAGGTGAATTTGGAAGATACCCCAGATCACAAAACTGAGGGATTCATTCTTAATTCCTAATTGTGCATCAAATCATATCTGTTACAGAATTTTTAGAGTCATTGTGCAGATTGGAGAGGGTTTGGAAACTTTAGAGGGAATCCATACCATTATTTGTAGCAGTTCTACCTCTCCATAGCTGGCCATACCACCTCGGAGGCACACATGGTGCTAAATTCATCAATCAACAGTAGTTAGGGATTGAAAATTGTGGGGAATCCATCATCAACAAGTGTTATCATCAAATAAAGTTTGTCATCAGGTTTCAGATAGTACACATTCCAAATCAGTAAATTTTTGAGGCAAAAGTAATGAAATTCAATAATTTTGCATCCAAGCCAAGTGTATATTTTTAGCAAATCTAGTTCAATAGTTTTTGGTAATTATTGTTGTTTTAAATAAACTTCATTGGAGCAATTTGGCCACATTGGAAGCCCCCAGATTCTGTTCTATGCAAATTTCATTCAATAAAACCCTCCTGGATTGTGCGTAGGATATAATGTACGAACAATTGTTTTCTCATTGTGTCAATTCTTCTAAATCTGAAATTTGTCATTTGCTATACATTAAATCAAAATTCTCACAATTGCAACCAGTCAATTAATTTTGTGTTTAGTGTTCGCAAAATTTGTTATGTTGGCATCAATCTATGATAAAACTTGTAAGAGCTCTTCTGGTTCGCTCAAGACCTGTGTACACGGTATATTCACATATTTATGAAACCTTAATGCAGAGTGCAGATAAAATGACAATGAATCAGACTAAACCAAAGAAATCATTGTCAAAATGTAAACTCTACGAACGTTGCATGTTTCCCTAATTACAACCGCTAAGAATGCTCTCAAACTAGCATCTCAGTGACAATTCTAGAATGAGACTATGCTTAAATTGCAGATCTACCAGTATGTATACAAGATCTAAGATGAAAATGCAAATCATATGCGAGTAACAACTCTTAAAATACTATCAAAATGGACATGCAATGAGCTAAATATGTGTTAAAATCAGTGTTGCACCCGGGTCAAAACCCTGACGTACCCAGTGCGCGTAAGCACCCGGTGCGGGTGCGTCATGCACTCGAGCACCCTTGCCAACACCTTTTCCACCGCCGCACCCCCGCCGCACCAGTCGAGCACCCAGGTGGGACGTGGTGGTTGGGTGCTTCCCAGGTGCGCGGGTGCTTCTCGAGTGCTCGCGGGGTGCTTCCTGGGTGCTCGCGGGGTGCTCCGAGAAGAGGCCCAAAAAAGTTATAAAAAACATGTGTTTGCAATTTTTTTTGTTATTGTTTTTTAAATTTGCTTACCCTAATTGGGTGTGGGTCCCATGTGGTCTATTTGAAGGCTTAATAAGACCAATAGATCTCATTTTCATTTCACCATTTCATTTCACCATTTTGGAGCAACAAGGAGCTAAGTGAGAAAGATTGTTTGGAGGAGCTTGTGAGAGATTAGTGGGTGTTTTTGCAAGGGATTGCAAGAGCAAGAGGAGCAAGAGGAGCAAGAAGGTTTGATTTGGCAAGTGTCTCCTCAAGTTCAAGCTTTCAAGGTAGGGTTTTTTTATTTTACTTAGTTTTTTTTGTTTTAAAAATCAATTTATAATTTTTAAATTTAGTATTTAGTATTTAGTTTTACTATTTAGTTTTATTAAGTTACTTTCAATTTTCATTCTTGAATCTTGTTGATAGTTGAATCTTGATAGTTCTTAGTTCTATGAGTTTTTATTTTATTATCTATATTAAATTTTAATTTTTTTCATTGTTCTTAAAATAAAAATATCAATATGGCAATACGGCATATGCTGAAACGTCTTTTACTAAATACATTTCAGCATATGCCATATTGCCATATTTTTATTTTAAAAAATAAAAATATGGCAATATGGCATATGCTGAAACGTATTTTAATTTTACTAAATATGTTTCAGCATATGCCGTATTGCCATATTGATATTTTAAAATAAAAATATCAATAAGGCAATATGGCATATGCTGAAACGTCTTTTACTAAATACATTTCAGCATATGCCATATTGCCATATTTTTATTTTAAGAACAATAAAAAAATTAAAAATTAATATAGATAATAAAATAAAAATTTAAAAAATTCTGAATCATAGAACTAAGAACTATCAACTATCAACAAGATTCAAGAATGAGACTTGAAACTTGAAAGTAACTTAGTAAAACGTTTCAGCATATGTAAAGTTTTAAGTTTTATATTATTTTTACTTGGGCTGAAATGTATCATGATCATTTTTATAATTTTATTTTCATTTTGTGAAATGCAGTTTTATAAATGGCTTCTAGATCCGACCAAAGTGCAGAAGACATGGAAATTAATGAGCCAAGTGCATCTGATTATGAGCCTGAACCTGAGCCTGAAGGAAGTGATCATGGGGCTGATGTAGGTGGTCAATCTGAGACTCCTTATGTTGCACCAGGAGTGCCTTCTATTGATTGCCCTTCAGAGACTTCGAGGAAGTATGCCAGGGGTCCTTATGACGCAAAGTCTCCTCTTAAATAGTTTGCTACAAAAATTACATGTCCTACACTTTCAGGGGGTGGCACACGCAAATGGAAGTGCAATATATGTGGAGCAGAATGGTTTGGCAGCATTACAAGAGTTAATTCACACCTTTTTTGGAGTGGCTATGGTGTGAACCCATGCATATTCTTGTCAAATCCTGAGAATGTCAAATACAAAATTGAAGTGAATAAGTTATGGGGCATTCCTGATGATAGTGAAGTTCCAGTGCCTAGATCTTTGTCTGCTAGGCAACAGGTATAGCATATACAACAGTTACAGGGGCAGCGAGATACATCTACTCGTATCTTGCATCAGAGAGCAGGGACTATGTCACCTACACCATCATTCTCCTCACCTACACACAGTTCAGGAGGGGATAGCAGTAGGGGGAAACGGAAAGCAACTACAAGTCGTAGTGATAGTAACCCCATTGCTCATTTATTTAACATGCATGCAAGGGACCGGTTAGATGATGCTATTGGTGATTTCTTCTTTTCCAATAGCATCTTTACACATGTGGCTCGATTTCCCTATTTTGTGAGGATGATGACCATGGCAGTGAATGAGGGAGAGCCATCATATTTGCCACCAGGTGACCACAAGTTGAAGACTACAGTGTTGGATAGAGCCTATGACAAGGTTGGGATCTTGATGGAGCAAATGAAAGCATGTTGGATGGAGTCAGGTTGCAGCATTATCATGGATGGGTGGACGGACATTAGTCATCGTCCACTCATCAACATTATGGTTACATGCACGGAGGGCCCATACTTTTTGAAGGCAGTTGATTGTTCAGGGCATCGTAAAGATGCTGATTTTCAGTTTCATGTGCTTAGGGAAGCCATTGAGGAGGTTGGACCACAAAATGTGGTCCAAGTTGTGACAGATGTAGCACATGTGTGCAAAGCTGCAGGGAGGCTTGTTGAGGCAGCTTATAGGCATATTTGGTGGACTCCATGTTGTGTGCATGCCATGAACAATGCACTCAAAGACATGGGGAAAATAGAGTGGATTAGAAAGGTGGTTAATGATGGGAGAGAGGTGCAGATGTTTATTTGCAATCACCATACATCACATGCAGTTTTCAGGAGCTTCGCAAAGAAGCAATTCCTGAAACCAGTTGAGACCAGGTATGCATCATATTATATTCTCTTGGAGAGAATGATTGAGTTGCAAGAGCCATTGCAACTCATGGTTATGACACAAGAATGGAATCGATGGCCGGAGTCCAGAACAGAGCAGGGGAAGAGGGTAAAGGAGACAGTGAAGAGTGATCAGTTTTGGAGTGATGCAAAATACAGTCTCCATCATTACTCCAGTGTTTCAGGTGATCAGATATGGAGATGCAGATTCACCTAGCCTTGGAGAGGTTTATGAGTGCATTGATTCCATGCTTGGGCAAATGAGGGCTGTTGTGCATGAGAGAGACCCCACTCTAGCATTCTATACAGAGCACATTGAGCCTATCATTCACCGCAGGTGGGAGAAGTTGAACACTCCTTTGCACATGGCTGCCTATGCATTGAACCCGAAGTGGTACATACCTAGGCCTGGTAGAGTCACACCACTTCGAGATGATGAGGTGAAGAATGGGTTCTTTCGATGCATTGCCAAAATGTATGATACTGAGACTGCTTGTGAGATTCGCACCGAGTGGTCCGAATTTGCTAGTCTTTCAGGTAATCCTTAAATCTTGATTCAGTGCTCTAAACTCTTTATAATTATACGTTCTTTTAATAATTAATTGTAACTTTACTTATAAGTTATGACTTTATTTAAGTTATTTATAATTTTAATATTATGTTGTAAACTTTAAAACTTGTAACTTGTAGGATACTTGGATATTGCAAAGGTGGATTTGAAAACCATGGCACAAAAGAATCCCATTTTGTGGTGGAAATATCAAGGGTCACAAAAGTTAAAAATCACCTCACTAGCCATTCGACTGCTTTCTCAGGTTTGTAATACTAATAACTAATTCCAGCCCTTTATAATCTTAACTTGAAGAGTTTTACCTTGTTGATTTTAATTTATGATTCATTGATTCAATAATTATTAATCATCGATTTACCATTTATCATTTGTTACAAATTGTATGAACATTTGTTTGTAACTTGTAAGTTGTAACTTTCAACTTTGTTATCTCAGGTGTCTAGCTCCTTGGCTGCAGAGAGGAATTGGTCCACCTATAGCTTCATTCACTCTCTTAAGAGGAACAAACTTACCTCTAAGAGAGCGAAGAAGCTGGTTGCTGTACATGGTCACTTGCGGCTCAAAGATCGCAAGACACGCGAGTACAAGGAGAGCCCTTCAGCACGATGGGATGTGGAGCCAGAGGATCCAACTCAGATTGATGAGGATGCCGATGCAGAAGCCACTGTAGGGCTAGTTGTTGTTCCTTTGGAGGATCAGGATCTTACCCACGAGGAGTCTAGTAGTTCCAGTGATGAGGACTTTGGCATAGGGGATGATTAGAGAGCACTTGAGATGATATCATGATTCCATTCTCATTATTGGCATTTTGTCATTTTGTTGATTACACTCACTTTGATATGGCTATGAAACATTATTATTATTTCACTGTTTCATGCTATTCGGCTCATTGTCATCATGAGCATCTTTATGATATATGATATTCATAAAATCATATTTGAACAATGAATTTTGAATCTTGCATCTTGAACTAAGTTAATTTGTCAAATGGTCATTAGTAATAGTAATGGTTATGAAATTTCAAATTTCAAGTTTCAAGAATCAAGTTTGAACTTATGGTTTGTGAATCGCATTTTAATTCTCTATTCATTGTAGTCAACTATATTTGGTATGTTAATGTTACATTGTTATATAATATATTGAAGTATCATTTCATAATTAGCATTTTCAATCATATATATTAATAGTATTATATATATACTATGCAACCCCTTCCCCCCCCTCCGAACCCCCCCCGCTCCCTCGCCGCCGCACCCCTGCCGTCCCCAAATTGAGGCTTTTTTTTTCCCGCACCCGAAACTCGTCCCGACGTCCCCCCGCACTGCCGCACCCCAGCGCTGGGGTAACACTGGTTAAAATGATACTAAATAACATGAAAACAAAGCTAAAATGCTATTCAAAATGACATAAGCTTGTTAGAATAACAATGCTAATATGCTGAATATGACAACTCTGAATATGCCTATAATGCAAAAGCCTAAAATTTGGGTCCCTTTGCTCTTGAATTCTCCTTCTATTTATAGGATTTTAGGAGGAGTTGGGGTAAGAATTTGGGTTTTTACCTTTGACTGGTGAATGAATGTGAAATTGAAAATATATCATAAGAGACAAGAGAAAGAGCCCAAAAGTTTTGATTTTGAGGATAAATGAGGATTTTGTTCAATTCTCTTAAAATAAAAGGAGGATTTTCATTTTTGTGAGAAAAAATGGATTTATTGATTTAGTGACTCCCAGATCATCTCATGGCTTCTCTCTTCTTATGTTCTTCTTTTATTGCTTTAACTCATGTAAAGGCTCATGCACCCATTAGTTGATATAAACAAGGGCAGAGACCTACTTAGCACTATTTATACTCAGTTTGTACTTTGTATACAATTAGTTTTTAGCATAGTGTTTGCATTAGAAGAGCTATCACTCCTAACACAAAAAGAGGAGAGGGTTTCTTATAAATACATGGATCAAATATTCATATCTGGAAAACTCAGACTCAACAACAACTCGCCAAGCCCCCTAAAAGTTTAATTGGGAAAAATTGACAATTAACAAAAAAACTTGGGAACCTAAAAAACCGCTAAAATTTAATTCAAAATACATTTTTTTTGCAAATTTTAATGAGAAGATGCATCTAATCCGCTTTCAATCATTTACAATCACCTAAGAATACCTTTGAACCCTTCTTCTCTCCTCTCCTCAAGCTTGTGATCACATAATAGAAAACTGGGGTTGCAAAACTGAACTTTTTTGGCCTATATCGCTCTTGGTAACACGTGGCCGAGTTTTTAAAATGGCGAGTTTTTCTGCCAAATACTCACTGGCCGAGAAAACTAGGCAATTACCTGCTACTCGCAAAGTAATTGACGAGTGTGCCAACTATGGTAAAATGTGCTCCAGTTCGATAGTTTGATGCAATAATAAATGTTATTGGTGCTCTCATTTTGAGTATAATAAATCTTGTCAGTGTGTTGTTTTTTGTGAATTCGCTTTCATGAATAGTATTGGAGCTAATGGTTTTATTGTGTTGTGATAATCGTGCGATCTTTTAGTTCTAGTGTTTGCCTTATGTTAACAAATTCCGCTGTTGTGACAAATTGGAGAAAGAATCACTGTTGTTCTTGCATAGTGTTTTGTTTGGTGTTTGTGCACTTTCTGTGGCTACACAATTTGATGAATTGTGAAACATCATTCAGTTTTCATTAAAGTTTCCATCGATGATTGCATCAAGGGAGTTGAGGAAACATTGGTCCTAATTTCATTGGTTTCCCAGCGAGTGCTTTTGATAATTTAATAAATAGACATGTTGCTTTTGCTTATGTCTATTAGGAATTTCCCTTTCAGTAATTTGGTTTGATCTCTTGTTACTCTGTCTTTGTTATTTTCTTTTCAAACATGTGGTTAAAATAGGAATTCATATAGTTGCATTGATTAGAAGTTGCATTCATCATAAACCAGAAAATACAAAAATACTTTGGTTTTGTGGTTACATTTCATCAAAGTTGTGCAGAATTGGTAGGAAAGGCCTCGTTGTGAACATTCACATTTATCTTCAATTGAGCTACCCATTAGATTGCAAAACAACCATTTGGAACCTTTCTGTTGGTCATTGATCAGCTTTTCAAGAGAGAGATTTATGAGAATTTCTACCATTAGCATCGTACAAAACTACTGCTCAATAGTTTTTCCAAGAATTTTTCCTATTTGATACATGCAAATTCACAATCATTGATACTTGGTAGGGCTGCTTGACTTTTCTTTTGCCTTGTCCTGTATGAGAACTAAGTCCGAAATCCTTAAAAATTTAATAGTAGCTCTCTTGTCAAACCAATGTTTGACAATTGCTTGATGCTTGGAGACATGTTCCAAGTGTATTGTTCTTTTCGCGTCTAGATCAAGAAAATTCATTAATTTCGGCATGGGGAATTTCAAGTTCATCAGGAAGATAGGTTCATACCCATAAACTAACAAATAAGGAGAGGTGCCTAAGGCATATTTGATCCTCACCCTGTCAGTCCATAGCGCATACTTCAATTGGGAGTGCGGGCCTTTGGTCAAGCAGATATTTTACCAAAGTGATTAGATTCTTGTTAGTAGAATCACCTACACGATTTCCTTGTCGGTAATAATTAGACAAGAATTTTACTACTATGTGGTTCTTGAAAACCCATTGCATAAGTACAATCGAGGAAAACAAAATTTGTTATCACATACCACAGAAAAGGGCATTCCAGTAAATGTGATGTATACGTTTTCAGGGAATCTAGCGAGAATCAGAGTAGTGCAATTGTGATAAGCTTTTGCTTCAGCCTATCTAGCGCAATAATAGGTAGCTATAAGGATATACTGATGTCCTACCGATGACAATGAATTAACGAGTCCTATAAAATTCAATTCCCATTTAGCAAAGGTTTGCACCTCATGCGGAAGGTGTAAAGGTATAACCAGATTTCTTTCTCGTGTAGCACTCGTTTGGCATATATGACAAAAGTGAGTAGGCCATTCTGTACTGGATTGTGAGTGATGCTTTCATTTTTGTTGTCATTTGGATACTAATCCATTGAGGGCGATTATGCCAAAAGATGTAACGTCTCCAATAATTGCCAGCATTGGGGTTTGAGAGATTAGCCTATGATTGTGATCCTCGTAGGCTATTTATTGTGGATAGAGGGTTTTCTAAGGTAGTAGCTTGGCTTGGCTTGGGAGGGTCTTGTCTTCTCCACAATTCAATGATTTGCTGGTTGGACTTTGTTTGGCTCAGATTTTACTTTTTTGGGCTTGGTTTTGTGTACTTACTATTTGTGGTAAGTTGGGTGTTGATTGAGATGAACTCTTTCTATTTTTGGAAAGTGCATTTGGTCACATGGAGAAATATTAGGTGTGACTCCTATGTCAGACGACATATTTAAATGATGAGTATTTTGCAAGTTATTATATTTTTAGTGGCAAAATTATTATTAAATCATTAAATGACTTACTATAAAGTTATAATTTAACTTTATAATTTCACTTGAGGGTTGAATCATTATGGGAAGGGACCATTTATTTAATTAAGTATATGGCTCAGCCAAGTATTAAATGTTATAAAGTTGTGTTGGAGAAGCTTTGTAAGTGAACTTACATTTTGGAAACAAAAGGGCATTTGGAGATTATAAATATGACCTCTTTGTGAGGGAAAAACATTGATTGAATATTCTTTGTTTTTGTGTCTTTGTGGGGTTTCTGAGTTGTTGGTTTTTGTGCCCTTGCTAGAGTGTAAGGGTTTGGAGCTAAGAACTATTTGGTAATTCATAGCTCAGGTATTGTGAATTCCATTCCTAAAGATTGTTTCAAATCATTGCTCAAGCATAGTGATTTGTTAAATTTGTTGTATCTCCTCTACTGTCCTTACTTTGGTTGGGAGATTTGTTTGATTTGAGAGTTTGTGTCTTCTACTGTTCATACTGTTGCTAATGAGACAAATTGTTGCTCAGAGTGATTTAATAAGCATTCTGGAAATTGTCTTTGAGAGATTGGTCTAGGCTGAAGATTCTGATAATAATTACATGTGTTCAAGATTAAGACAATTTTGGGGCTGCCGTTTCTATTAGAGATAGTAATCGAAGATTGTAGGGCTCGTAAATTCCCTTGGAAGGGGTGGAGACTCGTTCATTGCTACCTGCGAACCTGATTTAAGGCTTGCGTTAGATATTTCTTGGTCCGCGATCCAATATTGAATGTCCCGTAACTCCTACAGAAGCCAACATTCCACTTCCCAGGGCCTGCAATCAGACTTAGAAGGGCTGCGGTTACATTTTGGAGACTAAGGTTTGGCATTCAGAGTTGGTGATAAATTGTGTGGGCTGCGTTTGGTAGAGAGTATCTGCAAATATAGTCCACAAGCCTATGTTTTGGGCAGCAGCATCAATCAATATTGGACGACAAATATAAATGTTCAAGCAAATCATTCTTGCTCATGCATTCATATATTCATCAAACAGGTTCCATTATAATAGAATTTAGTTGTGTAATTCCAATTCTAGAATCAATAAAAAAATTGGAAAATTGCCAGCAAGAAATTATAATACTAATGTATGCAAAGACAATAGTGGAATAAGAAAATCATTGGCACTTTAGTTGCTCATGTTATAGATGAATTTTCAATATCTTAAAAAGTTCAAACATTTCAGCTAGTACATATGATTGCCTAGTTAATTGTGTTTGTGTTATGTCAAGCTCGTCTGCCTAGTGTTTGACGGAATGTCAAACTATTAAATAGTGAGAAAAATTGATGTTAATAGAAGCTATAGCTAGGTAGGATTATTACAGTGGTATCAAAGTGGTTTCCAGCCAGCTTGCAAGAATTGGCTCAGTTATTATATTGATCAATGCTTAATTATGTGATTGTCAGCATTTGATTCAATGATTGGTAATCTGTGTTTGGTATTCAGTGATGTGAATGGTGATAGGAGATTCATTTCGGGTAGGTATTATACTTGTAGAGCGCGTATTTCTCAACCTAGGGATGGACTATGCAAGATATAGGGTATTGTGAAATAGTTGGATGTGCTAGTGAATGAGTTGAAACAAAACCACAAGTAGATGTCAATCTGATACCACAACTAGGTTTTGAGCATAGCGTGATATTGGTTTTTCAAAGTAAGAAATGTGATTATACTGTGGTGGGTACAGATGTGTGGGACATCTCTTATGAGACACTGCATGAGTTGGTCATAGAGGATGTGGAGTATGATGAGAATTCATGTCATGTTGAGCCGGATGATGTAGTTGTTGGCATGAGTTCCTTGGATGACGCATTTAATGGTGATGCAACGATAGTGGGAGTTCCTCGCATGTGATGATATAGTCATATCGATAGCTGCTTTTGCTCCAGTTGAGCCATTTTTAGAGAGGTTTGGCGATATGTATGTGGTTGTTAATATGTGTTTAGATGATAGAACACGTCACTGATGATGAGGTGAGTGATGTCAAGGAAGAGTCATATTATAGTTCATATCAGCACAGTGGTGAGGTTATATTCATCGACAATCCTATGTTTGACATGGATGCAACATTGTCTTGTTAAAATATGTTGCTTGACGTTGATGTTGACCACTCACCTGAGTGAAGTTGGACTTAGTTTTCACTATTTGTAGATTCAGTCAATTCTCTGTTGTGACAGTTGGTGATGTTCTTGTGTCTAAAACTTTTGACGTGGCTACACCTATTGTTGATATAGTTGGCATGAGTGCATATGGTTCTCTTGTAGTTATTTCTTTTTTAGGGATTGTTGGTGATGGTCAGGATTCCATTCCAGTATATATTATATGGGTGGCTATAGGAAAGAAGAGTATGTTGAGATCTCTTATGGAGTTATCTTCTAGTGGTGCCTTGACTTTACATCATCAGTACAGGTACTAGGTGCTTTATTGCAGGCAATGTGGATAGTCCTGATGATATTGGCATACAGTTGGTTTAGTTTTGACAGGGATGTCACGTACTTCTTGATTTGGGATCGAAGTGGAGGTTGGAGTTCATTGTAATGACAGATTTCTTGAGGATAAGCAATCTTGAGGAGGGAGGACTATAATGTCCCCGTTTTTTGCTAGCATTGAAGTTTGAGAGATTAGCTTATTATTGTCATCGTCGTAGGCTAATTATTGTGGAGATAGGATCTTTTGCGAGATGGCTTGGCTTGAGAGGGTCTTGTCTTCTCCACAATTCAGTAAGGTACAGGTTTACTCAGATTGGACTTTGTTTGGGCTTAGTTTTGTGTAATTACTATTTGTGGTAAGTCGGGTGTTCATTGAGATGGACCCTTTCTATTTTTGGAAAGTGCATTTAGTCACATGGAGAAATAATAGGTGCAACTCCTATTTCGAAGGACATTTAAATGATGAGTATTTTGGGAGTTATTATATTTTTAATAGCCAAATTTTTTTTTTTGATAGGTAACATTTTGTATTATATTGATAAAAAGAGAGTTACAATAAATTGTTATGGCTAGATGCCTTTCTACCTTAACTACGCATATCCTGGCCAAACCCATGCTATTAGATAAAGAATTCAGAGTATGAACACTCTGTAGAAGACAAGACCACCCAACCCATATACTAAGATGAACAAACAAATGAAACAAGGCATCTGCTTGTATGCACCAACATCACCTTCATTTGGTATTTGTTACTCCTTGAACCAACGTGCGGCTTCCTCGTGAGTAAAGGTTGGTGTTGAATGGTCATCCATCATCGAAATCCCGTGCCTCCTCGACGACGCTTTCCACTGCCCTCCCCCTCTTTGACGAGCAATGAGGCATCAACCCAGACTCCTTTTGATGTGGATGCAACCCTCCTTCAGGTGGCTTTTTTTTGCAATTTGGTGTTATAATTGTTGGCTTGGAGTGAGCTTGCTCTTTCTTGGCGTGGCCTTCAGGAAGCCTCGTTTATATCCATCAGCGCCAAAATTTTCTCAGTCAGGAACTCCACTACCTTTTCCGACCCCTACTCTGCTTTGGGGGTATGAGCACATTGCGGATTCGAGGAGAGCCACACAATCAGTGGTTGAATCGAAGAGTCCCCTCCACCAATTACCCTCCAAGGCTCTTTTCCGAACTCAATACCTACGCCCAGAACAACTCTCTCAATAATGTCCTCCATCCCTAGAAGCCACTACGTATCCACACATGCAACAACAACACAACAAACCTCTTCTTCGATTCCCTAACCATCAACGCGAGCACAACAAACAAAGACACCACATCTAGGTTTGATCTCCTCTTCCATAATGCATTCAGGTATTCTGGCCCAAACCTCTGTTGCACTCCCTCCATAAAAGTTAGGTCGCCAAAAACAAATGTGTTTGAGATGTCGCGAGGTAATCTAACCTTCATAGGTCTGCATTTGAGAATCTGAGGCCAGAGTGAAGTTTGCCTCCATTTCTGTCCGAATAGGAAACAAATGAACTTGCCTTCTATTTGAGTTTATCTGCCTTGGAACTCTCTAGAAAGAAGTAGCAAGGCAAGAAAACACTCAAGCTGACATGTGGGTGCGATCGGAAATCTCTGCTATCCTGGAATGATTAGATGTCATCGAAAGTAGGAATCATGATGCCTTCCCCTTAAAATCATCTAGTATGAAAAGTTTCATGTGTGAATTAATTTGTTTGATGGCCAAACAATAATACTCTCTTTATTCTAATCCAAGGTATTGTAGGTCCTCAAAGATTTTATTTTGTGGACCCAATGCTACATGAGCACCATGTTGGCTAACATGTTCGCCACCCTGTTCGCTTCCCGAAATGAACGAGAAACCTTAAAGTCATCAAATTCCAAAAGCGATTCTTTGATTTGTTGGATAAATTTATCAAGGTGCCATGCCTCCATCTTCCCTCTCTTAATGCCGTTGATGATGATCTCCGAATCTCCTTCCAAATGGATTTGTTTACAACCAAGTTTTGCTCCTAAGACCAAAACCTCTTTGGCTACAAAATATTCTGCAGTATTTTTCGTACCATCCTACAATGTTTGGCTGCAAGAGCGAGAATGTTGCCCTTGTGATCTCTTGCCACACATCTACACCTTGAAACACCCGGGTTTCTCTTGGCTGTCCCATAAAAGTTAATCTTAAGCCAACCAATCTCTGGAAGTGTCCAACACACCATTTACCTCTTCAAAGTTGGATTAACCCCAACAAACCCATGAACAGGCCAGTACTTAATTGATGGGATACCACATTGAATATGTGCATCATGCCTAGTATAAACTGAGTGTTGGGGACTATATGCTGACGATGTTGAGGATATTAATTCTGCTATCGCCCTCTCTAATCTCTCTCCAAACCTTGGCCATTCTTCTTCCTTGTCTTGGAAGATCCTTCTATTCCTCTCTTTCCAAAGCTCCCACAGGATCATAGTCGAAATAATCCTCCATGCTGACCTAAACACCTATTTGTTCTTCTTTGTTGGCCAATGTTTACCGTATAAGGTAAAAGGATACTTATCGCATGTAGTACAGTAAGATATAACACATAACAGATACTTTATTTAAATACGCAATATGCACTTGAATGCTTACAATATGATTACGCTCAGTACAATGATGATCCAAGGTCCCTTCCGAATGGTATACATATACTTTCTCGAAGGGGTGACTCAGTCATCATGTGCGCTTTTCGATACAATTCTACCCATTGGCTACAATATAGAATTTACTGACAACATCATTCCCCAAAAAGTAAAGTCGTCTTCGGAAGACAAAACAACAAAACTCAAAATAAACAACTAATTACATCAATTTTTGTTACTCAAAAGAGGAATACATCCCTGGTGTAGTGGTTGTCTGTGGCCTCAGTTCGTTTAGCTTTGCCCGTAGCTTGTACACTTGCTCCTTCCGAACTTTCAATTCGGCCTTGGCCTCCATCTAAAGCTCCAAAGCTGACTACATCATCCCAACAATCTCTCCCAACTCTCTCTTTCTTATCTGCCACCTGCTCCTTCTTTGCTGCTAACTATTCTTTTTCTATTGCCACCTTGTATAATGTAACGTCCCCTTCTAGCTGACAATGACATATCAGCAGGATTAGCCTATTAACGACTCTCATAGGCTAATGAGGCATGGTGAGAGAGTCATCTAGTAGTTATTCGATGATTACTTGGCTCAATTTTTTGGTTGGAGTAAGGTTTTCCATCATATATCATTATTGTTTCTATTTATGGAAACCTTATTTTATAATTTGATGTTGAGATGCACTTTATTAATAATATAATATTTTAATACTTTATAAAGTGCAAAAATTAAAAAAATATTGGAATCTTCTAGAAGTTAAAAAAAAAGAGAGAATATTATTTTATTGAGGCCAACCTCTAGAGGAAAAAATGAATAAATAGACCTTGAGGTCTCACTATTGAGGCAGGCAGATTGGATGTTGATGATTGATGATTTCTTCTTGAGTATTTGTGAACCGAAGTGGTTTGCAGATAATCAATTTGTCTTTGGGAACGAAAACTCCCATTGATAGCAATTTTGAGGGTGTGAAATATCACTTAAATTATTGCAGCTGTGGGAAGGATATTTCAGTCTTTTCACTTGTCTTAATTGGTGGCCAAGGGCCAAGTTCTTTTGTTGGTTTGGAGTTTCAGTTGGAGCCATTAATTGGAGAAGCTTGAACTTGCATTGATGAAGCTTGGAGCTGGAGATTTCATTATAATCTGATATCAGTCTGATTTTATTACAGTCATTAGGGCCAGCCTATAGGAGATTCGATTTGACATAGAGGAGCAACATATTCATTTAATTTTGCATGGGACAATATGGAGATGATGATTCTTTGCAGGGTATATTGTTAGCTCCTCATTTGGCAGCAAATTCTTCTTGATTCTAGGCCATAAAGGGCAGATTGCATAGGTAAAGTCTGATAATTCAAACATCAGAAAATTACGGTCATAATGGAGGCCACAATTTGCTTGTAACTCCCTCAACTTGGTTCGATTCTCTCTTCTACCCTGGGCGCACTTCATAAGAGGGTTAGAAGATGAAGTTGGATGCATTTTGGAGGGCATAG